>JARLTB010000188.1:2487500-2822500 GCA_030141615.1 Unio pictorum
GTTCCTGGGAGTTTTGCTAACTTGGCTGCAATATCACCTCCTCGTTTTTTTTTAAAGGTTTTGTGGAAGTAAATCTAAATTTCTTTGTACTACATTGTACGCATTTACCAGAAAGCGCTGATCGATTATTTTTCGTTGTAATCGTCGTCAAGTCATTTGTGCCAGTACGCGTCCTACACTTCACACAATATAGATCCATAATTTATATATAACGGCATGAATGTAATTGATTATTCAGCTACGAGACGGCGGGAACCTATTAGACACCATGCAATGTTACCAAATTCTATTCGCGCGATTATCATCGGACCATCTGGAAGTGGTAAAACACAATTGCTACTTAATTTGATAACGAGATGGATGGCGTGGGATAAGTTGTATATGATTGCTCCGAGTGTAGATGATCAGCGATGTTATGAAGTGTTAAAGGATTTTAACGAAGCCGCGCGAGAAATTAACGGCGATGATATCATTGAGTTTATAACCGATATCGAAGAGGCGCCTAGCATTGACTCCATCGACGGAAGTATTAACAATTTAGTCGTATCTGATGATATCATGTTAGATAATCAAAAAAATCCTGCTAGAATATTTTCCCGAGGCAGACATAAAAACACCGACGTGATATATATCACTCAACGTTACACTCAAATACCAAAAGTGATCAGAGATAACTGCAATATGCTGTGTGTATTTAACGGAGTTGATACTCATACTCTTAGAAATATTTGGCAAACTTGGTGCGGTGGCGATATGGATCATAATCAATTTAAAAATTTCTTTAGCCGCGCTCAGACAATCCCACACGGATTTGTAACGATAAATTTATCAGACCCTCGGGCAAGATATCGTGTCGGACTTGATCAAATATTTAATTAGTAAAAAAATTGTTAGCGCATAGCAGCAGAGAGTGTGAACGCCAACTATATGGCGTCTTTTTTTTTTACTAAATGGAACCTTACAAGGAAGCCTTTAGTTTACCAAATTGACCCTTCTCGTAATATTTAATAGGAAGGTCTATTTTTGACAAATTGAGACTTCCTAGTAATATTTAATAGAAGGCAGCATCATTGACGCCTAAAAAGTTTGTCTGTTCACACTCTCTGCTGCTATTGCTGTGTGCACATCCTCATCCCTTCATCCCTCTTTCCTTGTATACGTTTGTTAAGGTTTATAAAGTGGTGACGATGTATCGTTATTTTCTAATCTGACCTGTTTTGAAATTTGATAAGATCCATCTGCTTAAACATTTTCTGTCAAATAACATCCACAACTCACATAAACATTTTCTGTCAAATAATATCCACAACTCACATCATAAACATTTCACTAAGCATCCACAACTCACATCATAAACATTTCACTAAGCATGTGGCACAATTTTCTTGTTTTTGTTTTTGTAGGGTTAAACACCATTTTTCAGCACACGATAGGCTATACATGGCGGCGAATATTAATGGTAAAGGAAGATCCCGGGAGGAAACTCCCCGGAAAGAACCACTGACCCATGAGAAGCTACTAAAAAACTTTCTCACATACCCACATTGGCCAAATCTGAGACTCAAACCCAAGCAGACAGAGGTGAGATGGCAGTGATCCGTAACAAGGAGCGCTTTAAATCACTCAGGGTCCCTTCACCATTTTCTTGAAAAGAACAGACTGGTTTAACAATGTCCCTAGCAGTAGCTTATCAATACAATGAATATGTGTCGCAAAGTTCACATTTGAAAAACCCCATCTGTTTCCTTGGAAATGATCATATACAGTTGCTATAAATAGCAAATAAGGCAAGTACATTTATGCTATTTTCATGCAGCAGTCATTTTTTAAAGAATATTCTCAAATTTGAATGAGTGGAATTAAAGTGATGACAATGAAAATGACAAAAAACAACTTTTATTAATGATTTATTTTAATAGTGAAATTATCAAGATGGCCACTAATGCAGCCATGGTGGAGATCAGATCAACACTGTTTTAATTTACAACCAACTAGATAGATACTCAAGTCTTGGAGGGTTGGGGGGGGGGGGCCTTAAGGTTTCAAGACTGTTGCTATGGTAGCCATTTTATATCTCAAATCAGCCCAATCGTCATTTGGGAACAACTAGACAATGTATTCTGGTCAATGAAAACCATGTCAAGGAGAAGTAACCAGAAGAACATATTCAAGATGGCCACTATGGTGGTGTCAAAGTGGTACCATTTTAATTTAGGTCTAACCTTTCCTTGAGATGACTGTATGTGTATATTCATGGCAACCTTCCATGTAGTTCAGGAGTTGCCATAACAAACATTTGCTAACAACAGAAGGTCAGACAGATGACCATGGATAACTATCTCATAAGCTTTTTGAGTCTATGACCAGTAAAGCTAAATATATACTTACATAATGGCATTCTTCACACATTACAGTGCTAACAAGACAGCCTCCAAACAAAGCATCCACAAATGTGTAATTAACCTGATGACCATAGTCTGCAATGGAAAACAGATTAGGGACATTTATATACTGTATAGAATTAATTTTGTCCTGTTTAAACAGGCTTTCAACTATGACCAATAATACAGATTTTAAATGCAGTAAATTATCACCATGAAAAATTCCCCCTCTAATGAATGTTGTTTATCACAACTAAAAATGACTATTTATAGAGTATGATTTATTACCATTGGCATTATTTATAACATGCAATCAGATGTGAACACTACCAGCCTCAACAAATGAAAAATTGTCAATGGGGCCATGGTAGCTTAGTTGGCAGAGTGTTTGGCTTGTATTCAATGGGTTAGATACACTTCCAAGTCAACTACCTTGATCAACTTTGGGAAAGGCACATAGATCCCATTTCCTTGGCATCAACTTTGGGAAAGGCACATAGATCCCATTTCCTTGGCATCAACTTTGGGAAAGGCACATAGATCCCATTTCCTTGGCATCAACTTTGGGAAAGGCACATAGATCCCATTTCCTTGGCATGAAATAGCCAATAATGTGTTTACAAGTGCCATTGAAACAAAATGGCCAATATTTGTCAAACGTTCTATAATTGAAACCATAAAAATTTCTCTCTATAATCTTTTACATATACTTTCTACTAATTCAAGTATAAATCTGACTACAAATTTCTAAAAATATCATGAAATGAAAGAACAATTTGGAAACAGATGATGATGCTGGTCTGGTTGAATATGACCAATGCATTTGAAATAGCAACATGTCAGTACTGGCTGAATAAGAACATAACAGGCTACATAAAAGGGCAGACAATTTGAAAGCTATCATGTGGTTGAAAGTACAGTTTTCTAGTGCATGAATAATATGCCAAAAAAGTGAATGACATTTACAAAAATTAAAAAATCATACAGACAAAGTATTTAGAGGTCCATGGGGAACAATTTGAGGCGATTCACTGATATCTTGAACTGTTTCTGTGTAGCCCCTGATATCAACAGAAGCAATGAAGGCTTGGAATTGCCAATCACATTTAGAAGTCAGCTGCTCTAGTGAACATAGCCCAAACCTTATTGTCCACAACTCCACACATGCCTGGAAGTAAGTCCCTCAAGTGAACATAGCCCAAACACTTCTTGTCCTCAACCCCAATGACACTCATGCCTGGAAGTAAGTCCCTCCTATAAACATACCACAAATCATTAATTGACCAGAACCCAACTGACACACTTGGAAGAGTGTGTTACTACACAATGATTCTCATCTGACATGAGCTTCAACAAGTCGATTTGTTATCACTTCTCCTGTTAAAACAGGCCAGAGAGGGTTGGATGTACAAGATGTTATCATCTTTCTTGCTAAAATAAGTTTGGGAGTGCTGGATGTACAGGTTTGTTATCACTTTTATTGTTAAAGCAAGCCTGGGAGAGCTGAATGTACAAGATGATATCACTTCCATTGCTAAAACAAACCTGGGAGGGAGGGAAGGACAAGATGGTATTACTTCCATTGCTTAAACAAACCTGTGTGGGTGTGATGTACAAGATGCTATCACTTCCATTGATAAAACAAGCCTATGAGGGTGGGATGTATGAGATATTTTCACTTCTGTTGCTAGAAGAAACCTGGGAGGAATCGATGCATAAGATAGTGCTCTTAATGTATTATGATTAGGAAACAAATATGAAGAAGAAAGAGACATGTATTAAATATCAGAGTAACCTAGAAAACCATGACACTCAATGACAAAAAAAGATTAACACATCTAAGTACACAAAAGAGAGAGAGAGAGAGAGAGAGAGAGAGAGAGAGAGAGAGAGAGAGAGAGACTTACTTCTGACTTTCATCCTGATATCATGATCAACTCTTTGGGGATCGGAGTTTACTGTCAGCTCGAAATATTTCAACACTGCAATCTGACTTCTCTGGAAGATGTAATTTATATTTTAAAATAAAGTTGGATTGCACTGAGCACTATCATTCATCTAATTTTGATGGTCATCAAGAGATATTAATTTATATAAGAGATCAGGGAAAAACACAAGTCCAGAGAATTAAGTATGAATAGTCTTTTTTGCATCATTAGAGAATGTATATTAATATGTACAACATTTGATGCTAAATTATTGTTATTTACCTTTTGATACCATTTTCTACTATTATGACAGTTGAACAATACATATAAGGGAGATAATCCTATGGGAGATTATTTGGGAGACATCATTGGAGTTGTGTCCATTGCCAAAGAGCAGATGTAAAAATTCAGTGGATCAATGCTTCTTACAAAGTTAAATACATCCATAAAGTTTGTAACTCTTCTTACATTGGAATCTTTTCAAGCCCAAATCTGAATGAATCAATTGTTTCATGTCCATGGCATTAAATTTAAAAGTACTGCACATACTCAACCTTATCCTAGCCATAAGGCACAATAATAGTACACATACTCAACCTTATCCTAGCTGTATGTCACAATAAGTACTGGAGTCAACCTAATCCTACCTATATGGTGCAATATGTACTGCAGCACTCAGTGTCATCTTAGCTCTATGACAATAGGTACTGCACTTGCTCAACCTAATCCTAGATTTCTTTAGAATGTTTTTCTTTTTTACACTGACACATATTGTAAACAATCAGCAATCAACTATGCAAAGAACAACACTGCTGTTGAAAAGTATAACAATGTCTTGTCTTATGCAAACAACAATACTGATGCTGGAAAAATATGCCTCTCTTGACTATGCAAACAGCAACAAAGATGTTGGAGAATTATAACAAGGTCTTGCCCCTGCAAATAACACCATTATTTGGTAAAAATATAACACTGTCTTGCCATTGCAAACAACATTGCTGTTGGAAAACTATAACAATATCTTGCCTATGCAAAAATCAACATTGCTGTTGGAAAAAATATAACTGTCTTGTGTGCGCGTTATAGGCAAGAATAAATTAATTCTGGTCTAAAACTAATTATCAAAGGAATGTATATTTACCTTGATTTCTTCAGATCGCATGATGCCCAGCATGTGACTTAGAAGCTCATGGCTATCATGTTGCTGAGTGCCTCTGAACATTGGGGCCCTGAGGAAAAAGGAAAGCATTTAGAGTGACTGAAAAATGATTTGCATGTAGTAGTCATACCTCCAACACAAAAAGCAAATGTTAGATGATCTAAGACAAGACAAAGAAAGTCAAATTAAATGACCATAATCATATCCCATTTTTTTCTGTAAATTCACTGCACAAGAAAAATCTTCAAGAAAACAATGTATTAATCAGTTCCCTTTGAGACAAGTGAAAAGAAATACAAGCCCTATTACATAGAGAAAGACATAAGAAAACACAGACAATAATCCACACCTTCAAGTCTGGCTCTTGAATTGTGAACATTACATACAGAGTATTTAAACAATGTGAAATGTCATGCATAATCGTAAAGGACTTGTAGTAAAGGTAATTGGACTGTGATGACGTTTGTGATTTTATGTGGAGCATTTGTAATTATTGATATGACAGTATTTGTTCAGCTAATTCCTCATTTTATAAATTAATAAAATAAAAATAAACGACTTCATAATTGTATGGACTGTTACACACAGAGATGCTGAATTTCTCATAATAACAGACTCTCATCACACAAGCACTTTATTATTGCAAAGAAACACTGATGTGAAACTTGGATTACTCTTTGCAGACTTGTCCAAAGAGAGCAATAGGATTCACAATGTTGGTTTGAGTTGCTGAGTTGATCTCCTGAAGGAAGTTTGCTAGTGTCATGGTAACAGGTCTGGCTTGACTGAGGCTGATTCTAATGCTAGGCTGCAACAATAAAAAAGACATACTAAGTAGAATTATATATTACACAACATTCAATACCTAATTTCTACAAAATATACATGCATAATATCATCATTTTCAACAGACCTAAATGAAAACATCATTATATAATGGAATATTCAAGAATAAGGTTACTTTAAGAAAAACAATAATAATAATATCCACTTGTACAGATGATGGAATAACTAAAATGATAAATAGCATCCAATATCAGAAATATTATATGAGATCAAGCAGATTATATATTCAAATAGCAAAAAGTTTCTGGGAACCCAGTGTCTTGCCTTCATCGTATGAATATGTATATCTGACATATAAAAATTTAGTTGATGATGAAACCATGAAAGTATGACACCCATGTCGCATCATACTTTCACATGTGAGACAATAAAAACTGTCAGCTTAGTAGAAAATCTTCATAGAACACACAACTGTAGAACAAATCATACATTTAAAAGACAACCTTTAAGAACCCTACCAAGTCCGTAATATAATCATCCTCATCTTTACTGCAGGTATGGGAGTTGTCACTGATACATTTCCTGCCAGGCAGTAAGAGTGGTCCCCCTTCTATGCTCCTTTCCATAAGGAGGTTCATCAGACTGTATGTCTGAATCAAATTCTGAAAACAAAATGTCAGCGTTATTTATTCATCAAACAAATAATTGAATGGATTTCATGATTCTTTCTTTAGAATAGATTAGAGATAGGCAAATGAGCCAGTATAAACAAAAAAAATCATGTTTTTAGACAAGTCATTTACATGTCAGTGCAACATAATTTGCTGTTGAATATATATAAATTGTATCAGAAGAAATTGAATTAATGAATTGTGATAAAGACTCCATGCCTAAAAGATAGTGGTACATAATCAATACTGACAATATTATAGCATAAACTTTGATTCTAAGATTTTATGTTAGTGCTTAAATTTCATTTAATATATAGATCATGTCAACAGAATAATTCCTTCTAAATAAGGACAGACTTCAACACAGATTAATATGAACAAAATTTATAACATTGGGATGAAGGGGAAGAGGATATATATTGATCTAATGGATCAAGGCAAATTATATTTTACTCTAAAAATGTGTTAATCAACAGTAGTAAAGTAAAGGAAAATATATTTAGCTTGTTCTTTTTTGTTAAATTACTCACCTGCATGGCAGCATTGAAGTAACATGTGTTCCCCACATTACACAAACCCTGCAAGTATTCAAGTTAAAAGATTTCAATGAACAGTTTGTAGTGTTTCATCAAACAATTTCTAAGTTTGGCCTAACAAAGCATTTTTAGTATTGAACTCTAAATTAACAAATCCGATAATTACTACACATCACTTGTTATTTTTAGAGTTGTATAATAAAATGTGAATTAGCTTCACAACTTAACAAATATTTTTTACATCTGCTCTTCACATACATTGATTTTGGACAAACTCATTTTATTATAATAATTGCCAATCATCAAAAAACATGTTGATAAACAATGTTCTTCCTGTTAAAAAAGAGGTTCTTTAATAAATTAAACAAATTTGGTTTCATACCATTACTTTCTGGCCTGATGGGCCCATGCTCTCCTGTGAGGAATTAACATTGAAGGATGCAGCTGGAACCGATGCAGTATGGGCTGCAACTGGGAAAACAGAAAAATGAATATAATAGGCTGGTTATTGATCAATTGTACAACTGATATGCATCTAACTTTTTTTGTGTGTGTATATATAAATATATATATATATATATATATATATATATATATATATATATATATATATATATATATATATATAACAGTGCTAACAAGGCCATAACTGGAAGTGCTTTATGTGGATCACAAATGTACCACCTCTATGATTCTCTTAAACTTGGGTGTCCAATTGTGCCCAATTGCTTGGACAATTTAATACATGAAGACATATATTAGGAACATGTTCTTGTGGAAAGGATTTCTATATCAATTCAAAATATAAAAATACAAAGACAGGTCATTAGTTACCTCTACTACATAATCATCCTTTCCTATTCAATTAAAACTTATATATTTCCCCTCCAATAAATTTTACTGCATCATGAATTAAGGATTCAGTGATTATATAGTCAATCTTTGCTTTTACCAGTTTCAAAATGCCATTATAAAAATTATGATACAGAAAATAATAAAGACCAACACAACCTTGCCCCGTTTCTAACTAAAGATCTTTTGTAATATTTCATATTTATATTTGAACTATGAACCATTTAACAATTTAAAATTTGACATTTAATCATCACCATATAACCTATATTGTGCTGTACCTTACAAATACCTACATATCTACCTCCCCTACTTACTTACCTATCTACCTATTCTTAACACGCTAATTAAGACAAAAGAAAGCAAAAATAAAAAAGAAATTCTTTTCAAATAAATGTGGAAGTGCTAAAGGGACTTAAAAAATTCCCTGAAATTAATGTTTTTTTTGTAATATTTTATTTTTTTAATAAAAATCATTCCTTTTATAATCTGACAAGCTAGTACTACCGCTAGAAGCCATATTTTATTGGATGAAGTTCATAGGATTTGAGTGCCTCTTGAGAATCATCCTGCAGGAAAAAACGTCATGCATTAACAATTACCTTGATTTTCCACTTCAACTGAGGCCTTGCAGGAGCATGCAGTATAAACATCACCAATCCATGCCATAACTTTCTGAGTTAATGAGACACTTCTGCCCTTTAATGAATCAACACTGGAGACTGCAAAAAAGAAGACAGTAAAAAATTAAAAGGTTACTTACTGATTGAACCTTTAAAGATTTGTCTTCTATTTATTCTTCATTACACATAGAAAGCTGAATGGCTTAATATGTGGAATACAAATTAATCAGAGTGAAAATGTCGCCTTCACACTTGTTATCATTATGTTAATCCTCATTAAATTCTGCACTGAATATTCAATGTTGTGGCTCATTGCATCATGATCATATCAAATGAAAATTTAACTTTCATTGGACCATATTATGTTGGTTCTCCTTCCATGGTCTCCAAGATGAAGTAAATGGCAATCTCATAGGAACACATCTTGCTGGAGAAAATGGTTGGGATGTAAATACTTTTATTCAAGTCACACTCCATAAACTGCTTCTTTAATTTTGCATTTACAAAATTATGATACATAATATTAAGCATGTATGCATACAAATTTGGCATTTTTATAAATGGTTATAAATTCTTGATAAATAATTGATAAATAATCCATAAAAGATGGGTCTTTCTCATCAAAATGTTTAAAACTTCAACAACTGTTAAAACTAAATTTAAAAAGGACATCTATACATCACCTGTGCACAAATATTATTAGTGTTATTAATCTTTTTCTTTTAATAGCAAATGTAAGAAGGAAAGCAATTAAGAATTAGCAAATCCCATCAACAAACTGATCAAAGACAGAACATGTCATCTGACATGGTTAACATATCTCCTCAAATGCCCATTCCAGACAGTGACATTGGTGTTAAATTAATATTCAAGATTTTTTGTGTTTGAGGGTAAGAGTTTAGCGATCAAGTCAAGCTCAAATTTGCAGTTACAATTACTTACCTTTTACATCATGTTATAAAACCACTTCAGATCATTTGCAAATGAAAATGCAACATGATCTGTTGGATTCAACTTTTGATACCATGTATACACACAAGGACACTATTTGTCCTGGGTGACTATCAATAATTTCCAAAAGTATTTTTGTATGACATACTAAAATTTCTTCAAGACATAATAGCAGTTATATGGTAGATTGCTTTTATTTAAGCAGCACTTAATATTTATAGGTATAATGGCATGGATTTCTATCAAAATACAACAGGCAAATAAACCAATAATAATCAAAAGCAGATTAAACAAAGAACTGTACCAAGTCAAAAGTAAACTAAATAATATGTACAAAATTACAATTTATGTTAATCCAAAAGCACAAACAAAAATGAATTAATGTGGAATGGTCATTCATGTGACACCTAATCACTAATGACCCTATCAAAGTGTGACTATATGCGGACTCCCCAACAGTACAAGCCAGTATGCTAACTAATGCTAATATCCAGTTGGAATTTATCAATATATAGTGCAGACATTTACATGTAATAGTAACAATACATAGTACAGACCTTTACATGTAATAGTAACAATACATAGTACAGACCTTTACATGTAATAGTAACAATACATAGTACAGACCTTTACATGTAATAGTAATAATGCATAGTACAGACCTTTAAATGTAATAGTAATAATGCATAGTACAGACCTTTAATGTAATAGTAATAATACATAGTACAGACCTTTACATGTAACAGTAACAATACATAGTACAGACCTTTACATTTAATAGTAACAATACATAATGCAAACATTTACATGTAATAGTAACAATACATAGTGCAAACATTTACATGTAATAGTAACAATACATAGTGCAAACATTTACATGTAATAGTAATAATACACAGTGCAAACATTTACATGTAATAGTAACAATACATAGTGCAAACATTTACATGTAATAGTAATAATACACAGTGCAAACATTTACATGTAATAGTAACAATACACAGTGCAAACATTTACATGTAATAGTAATAATACATAGTGCAAACATTTACATGTAATACAGTCCTACCCGTTTATATTGACATTGCTTATATTGACAAGTCGCCAATCTCAACAAAAAAGAAAATTCCCAGTCCCTTGGTCTACTATTACTATCAAATTGTCATGCTTATGTCAACATCGAGATAAAAGATCAATGTACATATCGACAGAAGCCCTTGGTCCCAGATTTAACAAATCCTTTGTTTTCTAATCATTTATGTCGACAAACTGCCAGTTCCGACCCATACTTTGTTCACCAATTAGTTGATCTTGCCACCAGGCTTTAATGACATGGTCAGATAAAAAAAAACATAGCAGCACATCTTCTCACCACTCTGCAGCTAGTTAAGTCTTTGATCTTGCCGCCTAGTTTGTGGGTCATGTTCTTCAGATGTACTCTTACAATGACAACATGTACATCTGTGGGTCTTTCAGGCACTAAATTTTGTGATTGTAAATATCAGCACAGCTAAAAGGATCAATTGATCATCACAATTTCCCAATCAACAGGTGGCTGAAGCAGGACTAGCAAGCCCTTAAATTTGCCGTCCAGGAAATTGATGCATACAGAGGACTCCTGTACACGTGATTTTCTGAATCCCAGATATAAAAATTACGTGAAAATATGGATTACGCATTTTCGAGACCATTGAAAGTGATTGGTGATGAAAACAAGTTTTTTTTTTGCTGTGAAAGTTTCATTTTTAACTTTATTGGCATTTACTTTGACTACCAACAGCAGGGTAAAACGCAAATCAAATTTACAGTTTCTGGAAACTAAATATCTGGCTGTTAAGGAAGTTAAGGGATGAACATCTCACAACGAGGTCTGTGAAATATTTTCACTTAAAAATAACACATGTCCAGGATGGATGAAAGCTGCTGATTCTATAAAGAAAGACTAAGTTGAAGATAACTGCGATCCCCAAAGGAAGAAGTAAGACTGCTACATTTGAAGACTTGGAGGAAGCATCAAAATGGTTCAATGAAGCATTATCAAAAAAACTTAGTGTGGAGAACTTCGCTGCAACAAGTGGTTGGTTCAGTCGCTTTAATGTTCGTCGTAACATCAGATACAAAAGTATTTGTGGAGAATACATGTACTGTTGACAGTTTTTCACTTCCCTGTGAATAGCCCCATCCCCTTGGTAGCCTCAATGAGATGAGAACAGAATGACCAAAATCGAGGCCAATTTAAGTACATGTACATGAAGCATATAAATGAACTTTCCAACCATGTGTTAATGTAGACGTTGAATATCGTAATGTTTTTCGTATCACGATGTGATCAATGCAATATTTTAATTTGGATTTTATTACACAAAGGTAACCAAAATGTAATTTGTCAATATACAAGTGTATTTCACACTGATTCTGTCTTCATGTACTCAAAATTTCCATTCTATTCTCAAAGTGTAAATGCTATTCACTGACAACGGGTCACCCTTTGCTGACAAATTTTATCTTTTTTCAGCCCTCCCCCCCCCCCACTTATCTCAACATCCGCCTATTTTGACAATATTTCCTCGGGCCCGAGAATCTCAAGATAAACGGGTAGGACTGTAGTAACAATACATAGTGCATACCTTTACTCGGTAGTATCAATACACAGTACAGACCAATACATACACTAGTATCATACATATTACAGCCCTTTACATGTAATAGTTTATCATATATGTTGACAGATGGTATAATAATCAACAAGACTGACTTAGAATCCCTAAGAGGTATAACAAATAATGTAATTTGTGTCAGCAAAAGTATAACACTGTTAAACAATCATAGCCTCCTAGCACTAGCAGTGGTCAAGGGAGATAAAAGCAAGGGATGAGAAGAGTTTCTTCCCTTTGACAACTTTGAGCATCTTCAAAATGTTAATGTGATTAGGAAATGTATTCAGTAGAGAAATTGACATCTTAGAAGCTGATTTACCCCAAAATGGTAGACCAATAGTGCTTATAATTTACAGACCAATCAAGTGAACACTAGTGATTGAGTTCCTGCTATACTTTAGCCTCGATTATTTATATAAGGGATTGCATGAAGCATGTGTTGGGAAGAATTAATTTATAGTAATGAATCCACTTTACCTCTTGCCAACTTCTGAAGATGTTTCATGCATTTTACCAGCCGCTTGCTTTGGACAACTGGGATTTCTTCCTTGCATTCAAGGCAACTGAAATAAATACTTCAAGTTTTAAATTCTGACAGAAGTTAAGTCAATATATGTTTTCATAATAAAAATAAATACTAACATTTGCTGACCCAAAATGTTTTATAGTGGGGTAATAGGTATTTGTTTCGCTAGAGTTTAGGATCTTCAGAAATAAACATTCTATGGATTTTACATACCAAGTCTGACTTACATAGAAACAAGCCCCACAAAACAATCCAATGTTCTTGTATTCCTGACACATTTCTGCAAAATTAGTTTTAAAAATCTCATAGCTAAAATCATATATACTATACTATAAAATATATATATACGATATGCCAAAGTAAAGAGTTCATAAATTCTATTAGTGTTAAATCTCAGTAATTATTACAAATATGCTGGTAAGACAAGGAAATTTAAGCATTTATTGCAAGTTCTGGTGTATATAAAATGTTCTTGAGACACAAATAAATTTCTTACCCAACCAGCCATGTAGTCATATTCATGAACAGAGCATGAGAGGTGGCGCCTGCAGCATCAAAATGACTCAATGCATGCCTTCTTCGGGATTTAATGCCACATCCCTGTTTCAGATAACAAAAGATGATGGCTAGAGAAAAATATATTCCTCAATAATAATAACTCATTCACATTATGTGGCAGGGGAGGGAGTTATAGATGACCTCACAAATTTCTCCTTTCCAAGCTAAAAGAAAATGCCAGTCATGTTTTTTGGCTCATTTTACCATCAGAAGTGATACATAAACAACCGGATTTCTAAGATAAGTTCAAACAAGAGTTTAGATAGAGAGTCTGGTGCCCAAATACAATAAACTGTTCACTTCTAGTTCTAAGAAAATTTCTTTCTGAGGGTTTGCTTGATGTTAGCCATACAGGTTCAGCCTCTCTTGGATTGGATAGAGAAACTGTATTCATAACTGTCTGACCTAGTGAGGAGAAAGCAGAATCTCCTGGAAATCTCTGCTAACTTCAATAGTCCAGTGATCCATGACTTTCCTCACTTCAGGGGACATAATTAGGATTAGAGGACACTCAAATTCAACAAATAATTTCTATAGAATACAAAGTGAAAATGAAATTATTACAGACACAAATCCTAAAAATTAAAAATTAATTAAAAGTTCTGAATAAACTTTAGTACAAATCCAAACTGAATGCAGTTCTTAAGTGTTGATGTGTCTATGATGCGCTGTATAATGCTAATGTGCCAACAGTAGTGATGGGAATCGGTCAGAAATTCATAATCGATAATCGGTTCACCTTAACCAACTGATCATCGATTATAATCGGTTACTAAAAGTAAATTAAATTTATTATTACATAGTTATATCTTTGATCAAGAGTTCAATATGTTTATAAATGTACAGGAGTAATCTCTTTTAATGACATGTATACTTTAACCTGACAATAATATTATATTGTGTGTTCCTTTTTTTTCAATGACTTTGTCAAATGAACGCAACTTTTTGTGACTGATCAGTCATATATCACTGAAATACTGACAATCCCCCAAAATTCGTTCATATGTGATGTGTCTATAATTTAAAGTAAAGAAGGACATGATTTTCTTGTTTGTCATTGTTTATAAATACTACAAAAGGAGTTGCAATTTAAATGAAACAAATCAACAAATGTGTTTAAATTTATTAACTCTACAATTTAACAACTTGACCATGTAATAATAACTATATGTTCCTAATTATGAATCATAAGATATTTTATTTGTAGTTGTGAAGGGATTAATAAATTTCAGGTCAACTTTAGCGGCTGGGAGTTTTACTAACCTTTGTGCTTTGCATACACCTAAAAGTAGTCTCCCTTTAGACACAATCGATTATGGAGTTTCACAATCGATTATCTTATTGGTTTGCTCAACCAACTGATGATCGATTATAATCGATAATCGGAACAACACTAGCCAATAGTCTTTTGTTGAAACACAAAATATAATTCCAGTTCGATTTCACTTTAAATCAATCATGAGGGAAAATAAATCACTGAATTAAATAATTTGTAGAAATGAGCACTGATACCAATATTAATACAAACTGATTCGGCTAAGACCTTAAAGAGTACTACTGTTTTCTGATTGCACTATGGAGCACAAAGCCATGTACATAGTTTCTGTATCAGACTCTGGTCAACAAGCTGCAAGAGGAATCTTCAGGTTCAAGCAGGCTCACAACAGTAGTAAATATTACTTGAAGTTTCAGCTCTTTAGCCACTGTGTGACATAACTCTTTACATATGGTGAAAATATACATGGCAATGGCTTCATCATTTTACAGTAATCTTTAAGACCACTTACATTAATCTCATTTATGACCAACTAGCAATCATAAGAATTCTTTAAGTGAAAATGAGATGCTGCTGGTATAATTTACTTAGGAGAATTATTGCCATTTTAATTGATATAAACCAATGGGGACATATGGGGAAAATAATCCAAAGTCTTAATGAATTCTGCCTTGTGAAAATATCAGATTAAAATACTGGAAATACTCCATTGGGTTATAATAATTTGGCATCATTTTTATAGCAATTATGTACTATACACTCCACTAGATCATAATAGGTTGGCATCATTTTGTGTAGTAATTACGAATATCCACTCCAATAGATCATAATAAATTGATATCAATTCATAGTAATTATCTGATATCAACTGTCCTATCATTTTGTGGTAATTACCTGACATCCACATTGCAGACAGACATATATGGTGGTGGTCTCTGACATATAAAGCAAATTGTCAGACCCAGTGTCCTCTTTTATGATGTCATTACAGACCAGGTCATTCTTTGAGGAGCTTAATGCATCATGGGCACATCCCTGTAATAGGAAAAGAAAGTGTAACAGTATCTGATTAGTACACTGCAAAGCATTAACGCAACAATACAACTGGGGTTAACCATTCCATGTTTGATTTTCCCAAAACCTGGCTAGAAGAATGAAATTTCACTAGCTCAACAAATGAATTATAATTTTCAAGGCTAGTGTATTTTATTCCCCAGAAGCATGGCACTTTATGTATATTGTACAATTTGCCTTATTAAAGACTTGAGACACTTGAATTGAGACATTGAGAGAATTTAACCCTTCAGAGTAAAGTTGATGCCATCAATCAACATAAGCAAAATCATGCCTACTACATGGAGCCACCAATCAACACAAGTAAAATCATGCCTACTACATGAGGCCACCAATCAACACAAGTAAAATCATGCCTACTACATGGAGTCACCAATCAACACAAGTAAAATCATGCCTACTACATGGAGCCACAAATCAACACAAGTAAAATCATGCCTACTACATGAGGCCACCAATCAACACAAGCAAAATCATGCCTTACATGGAGCCACCAATCAACACAAGCAAAATCATGCCTTACATGGAGCCACCAATCAACATAAGCAAAATCATGCCTACTACATGAGGCCACCATTAAACATAAGCAAAATCATGCCTACTACATGGAGCCACAAATCAATATAAGCAAAATCATGCCTACTACATGGAGCCACCAATCAACATAAGTAAAATTATGCCTACTACATGGAGTCATCAATCAACATAGGTAAGCAGAGTTGATGTCTTCTACATTCGAATTGGATCCTCATGGTTGACACAGCCCAGGATATTATGTTTTTTTCTACCAAGGTCTTACCTATATATATATGGAAGAACACACATTCCTCTTTTCCTGTGACCCAATTATAAATCAGCACATATTTCAAAAAAACACTTAAAGTAGCATAATATATGGTAAGTATGTTATTTTCAGGTATATTGTAACCATGGATATAAATGCATGTACACAAACCACTAATACTACTCATACTTTCTTTTTCAAAACAACAAATTCTTACAATAGTCAGATAGGAGTGGTTCAGCTTACATGATTTAACCTTGCTTTACTCACTTTACTCCAATTAACCCAGCATTAAATAATGTATTGTGTGTGGTAAAGCACCAAACCAGACCAAAAAGCAAACCTTATTCAGTGGTAGTACCCACTCTATTTCTATGTTGACAGAAATGGGAGAAATTTAATCAAGTCATGATCTCAATCATATAAACACTTGGCAAATAACATGATCTCAATCATATAAACACTTGGCAAATAACATGATCTCAATCATATAAACACTTGGCAAATAACATGATCTCAATCAAATAAACACTTGGCAAATAACATGCCATGAAAGCCATAATGAAAATAAAATAAAAATAAAAAAGTATTTATGCCTAATAAAGTAAACATAGTAACACTTCATGTAATGAATAAAAATAGTTTTTCTAAACCATAAAAAAATTCATGCTTGTCAATCCATTACTCTGGAGCAAAAAAATCACCCTAAGACTGTGCCAAACTAATCTCTCCAACCCAAGATACATTCATAGAATTAAATAAATTAAAATTAAAAAAGTGATTAGTATAATTATGCAATGTATAATTATCAAGTATCAATAGAGAATTTTTCCCTTGTTGATAATTGCCAAATGAAAAACCCCAGACTACCTCAAGAAGTGCTCAAAAAAGTATGATAGCCTGATGCCAACAGCCCGTATAATTTCACTTAGGGACCATCCTGTGTTCTGAGAGAGGTGCCTGTTGGGCTTGTCGAAAAGAAAAATATTTGCCAGAGAAAACTTTCCTCAAGTTGATCAAATGTGGAAATGTATTTTAAAGATGTTGATATACCTGACATAACACAGCAGAATCTAATTAAAAGATCAACACTGTTCTTTGTAAAGTGGAGACCTGATTTTAATCAAATTGTAACATAACATATTGTGGTAAATTCATGATTTTGTACCCCCAAACCCCACGGCCAGGTTGTAATTTGAGAAACTGCAAAAAATTACCATTGCCATCATTTATATGCTACACAAAGAACAAATAAAGGATATGAAAAACTTCTTGACAAACACAAAGTATTGACAGAATATTTGGCTTTGGAAACTTTTATGTGACATTAATTAGTATATAATTATCAGATGGTTGTGAGGAAAATACAAATGACCCCATTCCTATCTTTCTTGGTCCACTACTTCTGCACAAAGATGCATCATATAAAATATACAAACATTCATTGCACATATGGCTACAGAACTTAATAGTGATGTGGAGTGTATGCGTGTGATTTGGATTTGTAATGTAGTAATAACATATATATAATGGGTATGTTGAGTGTTTGGGACAGTTTTGTGGTGTCTTGGGGTTAGTCATTGCATCTCTTCACTGACCGTCTATTACTCCAAAACAGGGGTGGGTGGTCGTTTCTTATATACTGTAAGTGGGTCAAATTGCAAAACATCAAAATAGTTTTTCTTACATCAAATAGATGTTCTAATCGCCTAAATGTTCTTGAAAAATAAATCATAAGCAAAAAACTTAAAGACATAAACGAGTTGAAAGATCTGAGGAAACGTAGTCATACAATGTAAGACGTCGAACCTAATATTTATGTTTTGGAGTCGACCAAAAACATAAATAACACGTCGTATACTGTACGACTAGGTGGAAATATCGGGGTATACTTTTTGTACTGTACAACTATGTGTAAATGTTGCAATATTACCTCTGTGTTTCAGGGTTTTCTATTGTCGTCTGACTTGGTATGAAGCGAACATTTTGACAGTTGTCGAAATTAGGGAGTATGCTTGCTAATTTTTACCTGTATCTATATTCATTTAACTTTTCAATCTGCATGATATGTAGTTAATGTGTTCATACAATAGTGTCTTCATTTCTTTTGTATCTTGCGCTTATTTTCATTTACCTTCTTTATTTATTGACTTTGCAGCAATTGCACGTGCCTTTGTTAATCATGCATGCAGTCCATTGCGGTCAAGTTGAAAGGGTGCATAAACATTAGCCAAAATCAATCGGAATATTCTCACTTTTTTCCATCATAAGCAAGTAATACTTATACTCTCACTAGTCTGGTTCCCTGTTTAGTATGCTTATTGAGTTACACTCCCTTAATGTGGTGCTTTATATCTTCGTATTTTGCATTGCTTAGAATTTTAAAGAAAACTAATTTGCCCGGCTTTTCTCAATGGTTATACTGGCTATTAAAATAAAAATTGTATATCGTAGGTATAGTACAAATAACATTTAATTCCCTTTATTTTGGTGTATGATTGATGAATGTAATATTAGTTATGGAGTATACATCTTAGCTAAACTCCAGATATGCATCTTTCAGAAAAGTGCTAGCTTCATATTTTATTAAATATTATATATTTGGTAATTGATTCATTGCAATTACAGAAGCACCTTTAGACAATTTCAGGCTGATTTATTTTTTGGGAGCCACAAGGGAGCAGTCATTTTAGTTAGAAGCGTGCCTGGATCATTTTCAGTTTCCAAAAGTACAATATCCAAAGAAATATCAGCCAAATTATATTAAAGTAGCATAGAGATATGCCAACACTCTCGCCACTGTGCATTTAAAAACAAAATGCAAACAACTTCCCCTTACATACGTCACACTACCAAAGTACCTATTGACTGGTAATTATAGCAGAGTCAGTACCATTCAAAGTCAAAATGGAAAATGTCTCGCAGAAGTGAGTGACATCACAGAAAGATGGACTGAGTATTGTAAAGAACTCTACAACTATCAGTCCATAGGAGACCCAGAGGTTCTTGAAGTTCCAAACTCATCAAATGATGATAAATACATCATTCTCAAAGAAGAGGTGGAGTCAGAAATAAAAGCACTGAAGAATGGGAAGGCACCTGGAGTAGACAAAATCTCCAAAAAAAATTGTAGTAAAGAGAAAATGTACAGCTCCTAAAACCTAATAAACGGGAAACAAATGCACGATAAAGAACAAATTAGATGGAAATAAAATTTAATTACAAAACGGTGTTTTGGTTCTCAAACACTTAGAACAGTGGTTCCCAACCTTTCTTGGTCGCGACTCTAAAAAAAAAAATCTTTTTTGTAGCATCACGATCCAGTTTCCACAATTGATAAGTTTTGCCACCAGCACGAACAGATCATGGCAAGCCTCCAGAACATATTCGCGACCTTGATTTAGGTCGCGATTGGGGGTTGAGAACCACTGACTTACACTGTTTAGCCTACTTACCGCGCATTGTCCAAACACCTGTTTCTGCAAGCCCTTCTTCATGGCAGTGAAATTGATGGCTTTATTCACATGTACACATGCAGAAACTAAAACAGAACATGGGTAAATATTGTAAGAATGGTTTCAACATATATCGTGATACAATGAGCCTGTGTATTATGTATGATACATATTTTTACTGACTAAATAATCGCGAATGAATTGACTTAGTTATTGTGCATCTATCATGCACACCGACATTTTGTTTTCAAAGAGACCATTTGTTATCTATGATCAGGTTTATATTCCAACTCCATAATGCGAGGCGACTAATCTTGAATGACAATGTTTCGTTCTGGTTTAACATACTTTGGCACATACATGAATTTTAGCTATGACTGGGCAGAACTACAATATTCCAAGTTCTAATAAATGTGACATATTCTGATTACTGACTGATACACCTAGTGTGAAGATTATTCCAATGCTCAATGACATTGATTGTAAATAATAATATTACCTGTAGTTTCAGATGAGGAGCTGGTTGCATCATTCTTCTTCCTCTTTAGAATCTTGCACGTACTCTTCTTTCTCATGCTTACACGGGTATTTGTAAATGCTCTTGTATCAAACACTCTCAATGACATTGTGACAATGGGTTCAAACAACTGCAACAGAAGAAAAAATATAGAGAACATCAGAGTTACCCCAGATGATGAATTAAAGCTCAATGTAAAGATCCTATGTGTTACGGAGTTCTTCATCGATGTTGCCTATCAACCATCGAAGCAGGAGTCGTGTCTAGATAAATGCAATTTAAAGCGGAATAAAAGCACTTTTCAGAGCACAGTGGTTGTATCGAAACACAATTCTTTTTATTTTTGTTTATGTTTCGTAGAACAAATATAAATGCGTGACTTCCAGCCAACTTTTAAAACAACCGAATTGATATGAAAGTAATTCTGATTTGTTTCATGAAATCAACAGAAATTTTATTGGTTAACTTGCAAATGTGGTTTCTATACCAGACCAACACGGTGCACAGTAAGAAGAGGGGGGTGGTGGATCTGCATGCTATCTCGTACAAGAGGAGAAACTGTTTAATAATGCTAGGATATAATGTCGGGACTGTAAAATGGGTCACAAAATTATGATAAATATGAATACTATCCACGACTGTCAATGATCATCCATATTTAAGAAAAATAATTCACGAAGAATAATAGTATAACTCAAGGACAGGCAATACGTCATTGTATAATACAGCAAATAATATTAACAGGTAGGCTTTGTATAGTTTGAAAACAAAAACCCAGAGCAAGAAGGTATGTATTGATCATGACCATCATCAAATTAAGTATATTTTTTGCTAGTCAAGTCTCCACAGAAGCTCAAAGTGGACTATATAAATGGTTGGACAGGCATCAGTTTTTAAATTTATAATTTGTATGTAGACGCCATTGACTGTAAACGGTAAAAGAAAGATGCGAACAAAAGTCAAATTATAATGTTGAACAGAAACTCAGTCGGGGCCCTAAAGTTCATCTACACGTCATTAAATAATATAAAGACTGCAAAGCAATGTTATTTTAAAGTAACGAACAGCAGTCAAAATTTATTTAATCTTGGAGCAAATGTTGAATGATAATCCAAGTGAAATCCAACAAAAAACAAAGTTTCATGCAGCGTTAGCGTTTTAACAGACGATATAATCATTGAATTTACTGAGGAATCTAAAAAGCTTAAATTTTTTAAAATAAAAATCATCCAATTTGATTCCAGAACGTTAAGCCTTAGTTTATTATTTACAAATGCACAATGAAAGAAGACAGAGAATATATTAATGTCGTTACTTTCCGTCAGCACAAGAATAACGTAAAGAAGCAAGAACTCACGACGTACATTTAGCATCTATATGGACCAAATTGCTCAGACAAAACAATCAAACCACCCCGTCATCCACATGCAACAATACAACAATACTCGAGTTGGCACGAACCTGAAATATAGCTGGTTCCGGTGTTCCATACCATTCCATATCATGATCATAATCATCGTCATCAACAACATAATCATCAGCATCATCATCGAAAGTCTCCTCGAAACAGCAGTAGGAGACTGAGGTTACAGTACCTCTAAGCCTTTCAAGAAAGGTCATTGTAGTTGTTAATACTTTATAAAGACGATTTCCGATGAAATGCAGTGTAAATGCATCTTCTGCTTGCGTGCTCTTGATGGTAGATATGACGTGACGTCATGGAGATAAATACATCAAGGCAATCACGTCACGGCGAGAATAACGTGACTTCTATGCATGTATTGTCGATGTCACATGATTCTGAAAGCTTGGTCACTGTGTGTGTGTGTGTGTGTGTGTGTGTGTGTGTGTGTGTGTGTGTTTGCACACGCGTGAGATTATCCTTCACGGTGTTGAAAAGGTTCACTTTTTCATAAGTATGTCAACGCATGTTGTTCAAACTTTACGAAAGAAACATTACTGGATCATGTTTCATCTCTTAGTATCCAAACTAAATCTCTATAGCCAACAGTGTATAAAAAACTTCCCTTAATATCAAAACCCATATTGAGTGATTAAACACAATTGAATCGCGCTATCTTAAGCGTTCATGCGTTGTACTTTAAATAACTCATGCTTATATTGTTTAAATGCACGAATTCGTATTTTCGTTACAAATTCACCCCTGAGCGTAATACAAAACTGGGTGTGTTGGGGGGGAGGATAGAAGGAGAGATCTAAATATATTATTCCGTTGTAACATCCATACTGACATGTGCATTTAAATATCAATAATATATTTTGTTTTTAAAAAAACACAATTAATTTCATTATATGCTCTTGTAATTTAACATTGCATGTCGAACTTAACGTTGTAAAAAAAAATCAAGTTTATTTTCCACCTAACCTGAATAATTTAACTTTCATTTTGTTATTTTATTCTGTAAACTACTGATACCTAGCTATAACGTTCTCTGTGTGCATGGTTTTATTGACATAATCATCATTAACAGAAGCAGTTGTATCCTTGGGGGGAGGGGGGCAGGCTGGGTTTGTGTTATTGAAATTCTCTCGCATTTTACCTGGTAGATCTGACATTGTCCAAGTTATATATTATAATTTTAGTCTAAGACTGTCTAATAATAACAAACTTTTTATTTTGTAAAATCAATAACGTTTTAGAATGTTATTTTCCATTAGATGTTTTTCTTCTTCAATAAAATGTTAATTGTGCCCTGAGGTCAAGTAGGGGACAATCCTATTACTACTACCACTACTAAAATTAATAATAATAATAATAATAATAATAATAATAATAATAATAATAATAATAATAATAATAATAATAAGGACTCTGTATAGCGCATAATCTTTAGAAGCTCTTTACGCTTTACAACATCTATAATCATTTGACTATTAAAAAGACCAAAAAAAGAACCGTGAAAGTGGAAAACATACAAATGCTGAAAATATTGAAGGTAGGAAACATTTCAGAATACATTAAACAAAAAATAATTTTCTGTGTGTTGGTACAGAATGGAATGGTGTTAAAATCATTCATGTGCAAAACGACTTGCAGAATAATTAATTGAGCATTAGTCTCATATATCCTTCATGATCTTGCGGTGAACAAACTTTAATATTATTGTGTCTTGTCATGCATTCTGTTTACATATTGCAAGTGAATTATGTAACTTAACTCTCATTTTTGTTCCACAGTATTATATTACTTTTGAATAGTATTCTTTTTCGTTTTTTTTTTCTATTTGGTGTTTCAGCCTGTTTGCATCAAGGTATACCTCAACATGTTCATATAGGGAATTGGAAGTAGCAGGAGTCATGAAACCTCACTTAAATGCAACATAAGTTATTTATCTTCTCATTTCAACAAGATTCATGAGTGGTCCTAAAATAACAATTCACTGTTATTTATTTTTCTTTTGTTTTTTAATTTTGAATTTCGTTTCATATCATGAAAATATAAGTTTACTTTATCTATCTAAACATTTCAATAGACAGACTGTTCATTTTTGCACCAATATACTGTAAAATTGGCTGACATTGTACCCATGGTGTATATTTGGAAATATTTGTTGTTATGCACCATATTCCAGTTTGTCCTACTATCCAGGCAGAGGGACAAGGGGCTGAAACAAATTGATGTGCCATTTTATAAAAGAATTAGTTAAATCAGTTTCAAAATTGGATCAGTGATATTCTATTTTTTTCCATACAGAGATAAAAACAAAAACAGTCTACTCCGATGCCAGCAAAAAGTACTTAATACTCCAGCCACAACCTGTATTGACCATTCATTGAACAGGTAGGTTGATGACTCAAAAATAATAATAATAATAATAATAATAATAATAATAATAATAATAATAATAATAATAATGAGGACTTTGCATTGCGCCTATTTTTTTTTAGAAGCTCTGTGCTTTACAACATCGATAATGATATGAATACAAAAACAAAACACAAAAGCCATAAAATTGGAAAACATAAAAAATGCTGAAAATATTTAAGGTAGGAAACATTACTAGCTCTTTAAGTTTGTTCTTGCAGTCGAGAAAGGTGAGTTTTAAGAGCACTCTTGAAAGGGACCATTGTGTCTTTGTGTCTAATTTCAATGGGCAATTCATTTCACGTTGCTCTGTCCAGGTAGGCAAAACAAAATTGTCTATATGACTTCGTTTTCATAGTGGGAATAATGAGTATACGATTGTCAGAAAAGGAGCGCAAGTATCTTGCTGGTGTATACACATGGGTGAGGCCGGATATATATGCTGGACTGGAGTCTGTCAGTGAATCTTAGCACAGAGAACAAATGTTGTGTTTGATTCTGTATCGAATGGATAGCCGTTGTATGGTACAGAGCAGCGGAGGGTGATTAGTGGGTTTGGTGGAAAGACAACGCTTCTCTGTTATACGGCGGTATCTTTTAACAATGCGAAAGCTGGTCCATAACACTGCTATACCACGGAGAAAACTTTTGAACTGATACACTGCACTTGGAGGCTGGGGCATGTTTTTCAAGCAATTAACGCATTCAGTTATCGAGTTGTTCTGCTGTGGGAGGCAAGAAAGTTGCTATGTCTGCTTGGATGTCTTGCATTAGTTTGGTTCTATTTATCATACGGAAGTTTCTCTTAGTAGCAAATAAAGGTGGAAGGTTAGAGACTGATACGTCGAGATGGCATACAATGCAGAGGTGATCTGATGCAAGTTCGTGGGATACTAGGGTGGATCGCAGAATATTATCGTCCGGTCTATGACGAATCCAGTCTAAAATGTGACCATGTTGATGGGTTGGTTGGTTAACTATTTAAGGTTTAAAACATGAATGGAATCTATATAAGATAAACGTGTTTTAAAGTCTTCCAACGATATATGGGTGTCAGTGTCCGTGTCTTGATGTTTTACATCGTGCGTGAATAATTTATTTGAGCGTTAACGTAATGTTCCTCGAAATCTCAATCCCGATGCTATTTACTATTAAGTAACAGAAAAGTGTGAATGACAACAAGCTTTGTAAAATTTAGCACAAGTAATTTTCCTAAAATCAAATGTGAAAATGAGAAGAAGTAAAAAGTACGGCATTGCAAATATTCCAAAAATAATGCATGAATTCCATACATAATGTCCTAATAATATCAAGTCCGTGGTTAGAGCGTCCGACGCGGAAGCGGGAGGTCGTGGGTTTGATCTCCGGCCTAGTCATACCAAAGACTTACAAAAGTGGTACTAACAGCTGCCTCGCTTGGCGCTCAGGTTAGTGTTAGAACTTTTCGGCCTGGTGTCAGGATAACGGGACTGGGTGGGACATCATGCTACATGTCTGCGACATGATGCCCCAGTGCTAGACATCACTATGAACAAGGGAGGCACTGCATACATCGTAGCGTTATTACTGAAACATTGTTAAGGCTACGTTAAAAATCCAAATCAAACAAACAAACAATCTTCTCATCCTTGAAGATACCTACGAGTGGAATGCCAATTCAGGTATAGCAAGTTAGAAACGTTGAAAATAGCAACTGCATAATGGACCAATCTGTGAAAGAAATCATTAATATTCATCAAGTGTTCATTCCACTTGGCTGTCTTTCTAGGTTGCTAACTCAATAATAATAATAATAATAATAATAATAATAATAATAATAATAATAATAATGAGGACTAATCTTTCGAAGCTCTAAACGCTTTACACCATTAATAATGATATGACTACACTACAGAACAACAAATGACAAAAACAATGAAATTGGAAAACATAAAAACATGCTGAAAACATATAAGATACAAAACATGATTAGGTGGATAAGTTTGTCCCTGCAGTCGAAACATGTGAGTCTTAAGAGCACTCTTAAAAGGGACCATTGTGTCTTTGTATCTAATTTCAATGGACAATTCGTTCCACATCGCCGGGCCCTGGTGTGCAAACGAACATTGTCCATATGACTTTGTTTTCACCTTGGGAACAATGAGTATACGATTATCAAAAGAAGAGCGTAAGGATCTAGCTGGTGTGTACACATGGGTAAACCTGGATAGCAATGTTGGACTGGAGTCTGTCTTTGAAACATAGCAGAGAGAACAAATTTTGTGTTTGATTCTGTATCGAATCGATAGCCAGTGTAGGGTACAGAGCAGTGTTGAGGTCTGCTCTGATCGAGGTACTCTAAAGATGATCGGTGCAGTTGTGGTTTGAACTTTTTGAAGTTTCTGGAGTAAATATTATGACGAACAAGACAGAACTGAGTTACAATAGTCCAGTTTTGAAAGTACTAATGAACACACAAGTGTTTTAGTGGCATCAACTGAAACATATTTATGAATGGAAATGATGCGTCTCAATTCAAGATATGCAGCATTGCATATGTTCATGACATGTTGGTGCAATGTGAGAGTACTGTCTAGAGTAACGCCTAGGTTTCGTACTGACTGTGAGAATTTAATGCTGGTGGTGCTGATATTCATTGTCTGAGGTAAAGGATGTAAATGAGAAAGTCTTTGTGTTGTGATCAGAATAGCCCCTGTTCTATTATCATTTAGTGTACAGAATGAAGAGAACATGTCCAAGAACAGATCCCTGTGAAACACCACAACATACGTCAACTGGGCTGGAGTGTATTCCGTTTGCAGATATAATTTGTGTCCTGTTGATTAAGTAGGACTTGAACCACTGTAAGGCTATATTCTGAATGCCGAATACATGCTGGAGACGGTGAAGTAATATATCATGGTCTAGTGAGTCAAATGCTGCAGATAAATCCATGATAGTGAGGACTGTAATCTTTCCACTATCCAAAGCAGAGAGAATGTCACTAAATACTTTCAGAAGAGTAGTTTCCGTACTGTGGCAAGGGCGATATGCAGACTGTACATTGCTAAAAGACTGTTTGAATTCAAATGAGATACAAGTAGAGTTAGAACAAACTTTTCTAACATTTTTTATATGAATGGGAGATTAGAAACTGGGCAGTAGTTCTTTAAATCGTTATGGTCCAGTGTTGGTTTCTTCAGCAGTGGCTTTACGATGGCAGTTTTGAAAAATGATCGGGATTCCCCTGATGAGAGAGAGATATTAATAACATCAGTTAGTGAAGGCAATATTAGGTCTAAGTACTCAAGCAGCAGTGATTTCGGAATTGGATCAAGTTCACAAGACTTTGGTGCACTTTTCATCACGATTGTCTGTATTAAATCAGTAGAAATAGGTTCAAATGCTCCTAACGGTTGTCGCTGAAATTCTGCATCACAACTGTATGGTGACGAATCAGTTGAAATTGTGCTGTCAAGCGTATCTCTAATGGTTTGTACTATGTCTTAGAAGAAATTTGCAAATTGGTCTGGTAGGTCTAGTGGAGAGAAGGTTGTTGGAAGTGGTGTACATTTGTTCCTTGACATTAGTTTGTTAGTTATCTCGAAGAGCTCCTTGCAGCTGGAACTCTCCGTGATCTTAGTACTGTAGTGGGATGATTTGGCTAAATGGACTATGTGTGTGATGTTCTTCTTAGCGGCTTCGTAGATTTGTCTATGAATAGTGAGTCTGGTGGAAAGTCAAAGCCTCTCTGCTTTCCGCCGATGTCTTTTTTAGCAGTGCAAAGCTGGTCCCTAACACTGCTATGCCATGGAGAACACTTTTTTTTATTGATACTCGGCATTTGGTGGCTGGGGCATGTTTTTCAAGCAATGAACGCAGGCAGTTATCAAGTTGTTCCGCTGTTGGATGTAAGAATGTTGTTAGGTTTTCTTGGATGCATGAATTTGTTTCTATTTATCATACGGAAGTTTCTCTTAGTAGTAAATAGAGGTGGAGGGTTAGGGACTGATACGTCGAGATGGCATACAATGCAGAGGTGATCCGATGCAAGTTCGTGGGATACAAGGGTGGATTGCAGAATATTATCATCAGATCTATAAAGAAACCAGTCTAAAATGTGACCAAGTTTATGGGTAGGTTGGTTAACTGACTGTTGATCACATTGTGAATGAGTAGGCTTATTTAAAGACTTCTTTTATATATAAAAAATCTTTTAAGAAGCTTTTATCTTGATTATTGAACTAATAATGTCCCGCAGCTATAGAACGGCAAGTTGTATTTCATAACGACTGAGCAATAGTTTGTTGTTGTTTTTTGCACAGGGCTTATCTAAAGGACTTGCGGCTATTAGTTTTTGAAACAAATGAAATCTGTTAAATGGTTTACTATGATTTGCCTAGCGGGCCAAAGCTGTTCCAATGAGAAGGTACCAGTTAAAATTTCTATGGCATATGTAGTATCACGTGATGGACGAAACTGCATGTTTTTAAAGTTCTTTTTTCAAGATCGAGATTTTAGATGTTATATGTTGAATTATACAGTGGTGGTTTAAAATTATATTGCCGATGAAGACGTTTTACAGTGTATATTTTAAATTACACGGTGGTGCTTGAAATCGTATGCCGAGAATTCATAATTCTTAAGTTGTATGTAACTGTTATGGTTGAAAGTTCCATTTAATATGCAGAGTATTTATATTTCATCTGTTTAATTTCACAGCAACGACAAGCATCCTCCTGGTTTAAAAAATAACGCGGTCGGTTCACGACATCGATCTATAGCGAAGAAATCAACAGTAATTTTCTACCTGTGAATGGTAATTTTTAAACTGTAAATGCATGAAATGTAATTGCACCTCATAAATGAATATATTCACGAATGATCCATCTAAATACTCGATAATATTTTGAATTGTTAAAGTGGACATTGAGTAATGTTTACTATTAACATCAACACATCATTTCACAATATAAAAATGGCAATTTTGACGAGAACAACATGTTTTAACCACAGCTTGTAATTCAACAGATACAATCTAAAATCTCAACATAGGAAAAGGAACTTTCATCATAACCAATGTGACGTGATTCAACATGTTAAATTAAAACTTTCAGCACAACCAACGTAATTCAACATGTTAAATTAAAACCTTCAGCACAACCAATGTGATTCAACATGTTAAATTGAAACTTTCAGCACAACCAACGTGATTCAACATGTTAAATTAAAACCTTCAGCACAACCAATGTGATTCAACATGTTAAATTGAAACTTTCAGCACAACCAACGTGATTCAACATGTTAAATTGAAACTTTCAGCACAACCAACGTGATTCAAAATGTTAATTGAAACTTTCAGCACAACCAATGTGATTCAACATGTTAAATTGAAACTTTCAGCACAACCAACGTGATTCAACATGTTAAATTGAAACTTTCAGCACAACCAACGTGATTCAACATGTTAAATTGAAACTTTCAGCACAACCAATGTGATTCAACATGTTAAATTGAAACTTTCAGCACAACCAATGTGATTCAACATGTTAAACTGAAACTCTTGACATATGACATTAAAATTTCAACAACCGCGGTGTAATAAAAGAAGATAAAATCTAATTACTCGATATTGGGCATCGAATTTTCACCCAACGCAGTGTAATTCAATCTAAATACTCAACATACGAAATGGAACTTTCAACATTTTTGAACCAATACGAACATTAGGAATCTCGACTAATGGCAATGAAATATCAACCACCGCCGTGAAATTTAAACAACACAATCTAAAACCTCGACAAAGAAAATATAATTTTAAACCATTGCTGTTTAATTCAACAGATAGAATCTAAACCGTCCACCTAGAAAATGGAACTTTAAGGGCAAACGGTTTTGATACAACACGTGAAATTGGAATTCTGGAGAGACGAGATTAAAATTTCAACGGCAGCGTTCTGATTTGAACAGCTTTTGGCCAATTACTACGCCTCATATATCCAGTACTGTGGCTTTGTCGGTTTCATTCCAGTTTCATCAAGGGTTTGTATATATTATTCAAGTGTGTTGGAATCGCTATTGTCTGATGAAATGAAAGCAGACAAACCAGAGCAAAGCGTGCTCAAATCAAAGTCTGTGTTAATCCGGCGGCAATATCCAAGTCATTACTTTTAGGAAACAAATGATTTCGTCAAGTTGGACTCTAGGGATGCTGTCGAAAATTTACATTACATTTACATTTGATTAGCTCTATGCTTGAATAGTAAAAAAGTCACTCAGTTTACAATGGACATGTCATAATTGTAATTTTGTAGATTTGAATGCATCTGAAATTGGTGAACCCCTTTTGCAAGTAACAGACTGCACACTGAGAACAGTCATGATATGGAGTCTGACATGAGGATATATGATAGCTCTTCTACTATCGCGATTAATAATGACCCACTTTTATACAGCATTGATCCTGTTGTTGATGTTGAACATGAGCCACCAATGGAACTTGAGTAGGATGTAGCCTCTTATTTAGATACGTGACTGTCCATAGTAGCCTCAAATGTGGATGATGTTAACGATGATGCACACACTTAAGAAGTTATGGCTCAGTCATCAGAAAGAAGGAACGATGAGTTAGTTGGCAGCAACCGATTTTCCTACAATGTTAAGCGCCAAAATTCCTCTGCAACATACCGCCAATGTGTATTGAAAATTAAGCACTCCAAACATAAAGCTACAGTTATAGCGAGAGGTGCTGGTAATTTTTCGACAGGAATATACGGACATTGTCATCTTATGCGACTTTTATTAAGACATTTCATAAATAAATTCTGAAGTAAAAGAAAACGTGCTATCAAAGAAGTCTGCATTTCTGCGTGTCAGCTGAAACAATTCACAATGAATGTGTTTTGAACTTGCTACCTGTGAACAAATCCGTTCCTAAGACTTATTATTGTGCAAGAGTAGCCAATAGATTGCATCAAAGAAGACAACTGTTGGATCCTACCGATCTGGAATTTGAGTTTGAGCACATACCAAGGTATTTCTTTAGAAAGACATCAACTGCACAGATCGACGTCACTTGCTACACACTAAATGTTGGAAATCTTATCAAAGACAAATACATGGTACAGGGAGCGGTGTCTATAGTTGTCATTTTTTGTGTGATCAAACCACCATTTACCCAATTATTTAGTGTGCATGCTTTTGCAACAACAAAAAAAAAGAGAGAAATAAACCAAATTTCTCCAGCTTTTACGTTGATGTCGGGGAAAAGGAAAAAGGATTATAACAAATGATAAAAGCCATTACAAATATGAATAAAAACCTGGTAGCAGGCTATAAATTCAGCAGCAAAGAGGGGAAAACTTCCACTGTACACGCTGATTGGCTGTTTTTTTTAAGGTAGCCCATTTGGTTAATATTCAGCTGCGGCATTTGTTTGAAGGGAATCTTAGGAAACAACTGAGAAAAAAAATACCAAGACATGCAAACAAAATTGTTTACTTATTGGGGGCAATTCTAATGATGGAAACGACCATTTCCCGGTTGTTGTCTGCTTGCAGTAATTTAAATGGGCCTGATTTACAGCAAACCTAAAAATACTAGTGTGTGCAATGTGACACATACGCTGAACTGTACCGTATTCATTCTCTGAACTATATTGCTATGCTCGTATTAATGTGTACAACATAACACTCAAAGCATTGGGTGCTAAATAGCTTAAGAATGTGTGCGACATAACTTGATTAGTGTGTGACGACTTGGATGAGCTGCAGGGGGGGGGGGGGGCGAATCGGACATTTGCTCCAGACATCATTTGCTCTAAATCTAACAAACATCTCGAGAGAATTAATTCGAATCCTTCTTTTTCAACCAAAAAAAAAAAGATTACTTGCTCGAAACATAATTTTTTCGCAAAATCATACTCCAAGACCGTTTTCATCGTTTAGTCAAAATACGGTCTCGTCGTGATGTCATCGCCCCCCCCCCCCCCCCCCGCTGCTATGGGTTAATAATTTATTTCAACCGAATATTCGATCAAGTTTTTAGGACTTTACAAACAAACTAATCGCTAACACCTCGTCTTGTAGATCAATCAAATTATTTGACTGGTCGGTGAGTCGGAAATTAATTCTCGTTAGCAAATTATTATGGCATCGCATGTAGACAGGATTAATTGGGTTTTCAATAATTAGGAATCCTGGAGGAGCTGTTGGTGCCCCTGCTGAGCTTGATTTGATTGCTCTAGATCAATTTGATAGCTTCCTTCAATTGCATCACATACTAAATTGAGCGCAATCACCGATGAAATATTTACATTGTGCGGGGCAATATGCCTACCGCCACCATCTGGATCATTATTATATTTGAGGAGGACAGTTGAATCTTGTACTTGTAATACCTTGCTAACATTCCTAACAGATTCTTTTAGTTCCTCAGCGTTGTATCCGGGAAACTTGAAATTACGCAGATCGGCTTCTGTGATATTGTAACCGGTTAGGAATCGTTGTTTATTGTCGCTGTTGTCATTGGTTATTGTTTGAATAATTAGTTCATTTATATATTCCATGTCAGATACAAGCTAATTTAGTATTTCAACGTGTTTTTGTGAGTTTGTTTGCCGTAGTTGTTCTAGTTGTGTTTTATGTAATTGATTAATTTCATTAAAATAACCAGTGATGTCAGTTAGCGTAAATGAAATAGTAACAGATGAGTCGGCTGTTCTTTTAATGATAAAATCCCATTGCAATGTGTTTTTGTTGGTAAATATAAATCTATCGGCGATTTTTCCTTTTTTTATATCAGATAAATTATCTCGATATATGGGATTGATTTCATGATATGATTGTACGTCTGTGGTTAAGTCGGTGGTGGATTTTTCCGGTGGTTTTTCAGGCCATCCTAACACTGTTCTTAACGAGCTGTTATAGATATCTACAATGTATCCCTCTGTGCTTATTTCGATCGACGACGAGAGCGTCGGTTCATGAAGATTAATAGCTATTTTTGATTCTTTTCCAGTGATTGATTTTATTCTACGCTGAATTTCAGAATTGATTTGCTCAATTTGGTACGACCCAGTTGGTAACGAAACAGTTTCCCACGCTGGAGTACCATCGGGTTTATTCTTATACGAGAACACCAGTGCGTTATTGGGTTGCTGACCGCCAAATGCAACCGATCTGATATTGGGCCAGCTATGATATACTCGTAATTTTGCCAGCGCGATCTCACGCACTGGAATCGGAGAAGGGAAGTTCACACTAAATTCAGGGTTTGTTGATGTTATTGATATCATGCTTGTTCGTATCGGAGTGGTATTCTCCGCGATTCGTTGAAGCAGTTCGAGTGACATTATTGTTAACGCTGTCTTCAATTTCCAATTTCAACATCGCGGAGTTATACAACTGGGTCATCATGGAAAATTCAACATCGGATATGAACGAATTATCTATCGACAGCGAGATCAACTCGGATAATTTCGAGTATGCGTCAAATACCACCCTGTACCGAGTTGTATAATCGGCGAGTTTTTTCTGAGAATACGATGTTAACTTTTTAGTTATCGCGGTGGCGACTGCCACAATTGTTGTTGCCGCGGAGATAGCAATTGGAACTGCAATCGGAGCCATCATGGTCACCGTCGACAAAATAACCCCGGCGTTGGCCATCACACCGGACACCGAGTACACGGTGATGTCGATGATTGCTACGCTGCGTCAGTATTTTTTCATTTTTTCACGATAACGCTCAGAAAGTGATTTCAAGTACGCGGAAAATTCTTTCACGGTATCATATCGATATCGATGCGATTGTGATACCTCTGGGACTATTATCGGTTCAATTGATTTCATCGATGTCATTACTATTTCAAACCCGCTAGTGTTTTCAATTATTCGATTGTGTACTCGGATTTATGGTCGGTGGGGGTAATACCGGATACAAATTCTAGCGTCCAGGGTAGCGAATCCCTAACCACTGACTCGTCGGATATAGTTATATCAATCCTAATAGGGTATTTTATTCGGTCGGGTGCTGCTGGTATCATATCGTTTATATATGTTACTGTGTTAACACCGGTTATATACATTGCCGGGCCGACTCCCAAATCAAATTTACGGCGATGTATTATTGTAAATCGATAACAACCCGGTATACTACCATATTTGCTGTGAAAATGTAAACTATTTTCCTTTCCTTGGATCCAATCAAAGGTTCCACTGGCAACTGTGTATACGATGTTACCAACGGTTTTTACGCGGTGTGAAATTTTTACCTTTTAAAAATTTTCTATTAGTTTAAGAATATCATTGTAAATATCGAGATAACTTGTCTTGATTTTGTTAGTATTTATCATCCTCAACGCCTCCTTGTTAAAAAAGAATAACCCCAGAGGGATTTTAATTTCATCGAGATCTTTTAGTTTAAGAATATCATTGTACATTTCGAGATAATTTGCCCTGACTTCGTTAGAAACCATCATCCTCCTATCCCTCTCGCTAAAAAAGAATGAAACCAGAAGGCCGTCGATTCCAAGCCGTGCTTGGTTTTTAATATGCTGGTCGATGTTACAAAATTTCGTCGTGATATCTTGGGGTTTACTTCCCTCAAAGAACTTATTAACAATTTCGCTGGTGAGCTTTTGTTCGTCAATACCTTTTTTAACTTCAGCGAGGGTTGGGCCTGTCAGAGATGTGGTTTCAGACACAGGTGTTCTCCTCAAAAATTTATCCACGATGGTATTAAGTGTTGTTTGTCTCACCATAAACATATTAATATCTTTGAGAGTCATCGTAGATGTAGCCGGGACACCGAAGAAACTATTAGCGACGTAGGCATTGTGAGTATGCTTGCCAATAAACTCGCCAATTTCAGCGAGAGTCATACCTGCCACAAGCGGAGTTCCAAAAAAACTTACCAACGACGTCGTTAGTGGGTTTTTGTACCTTTTCAAGATTTTCTATTATTTTAGAAATATCCGTGTAAATATCGAGATAATTTGCCTTGATTTCATTTTCATTCATCATCCTCCCCGCCTCCTTGTTAAAAAAAAATAAAGATAGAAAGTTTTTAATTTCAGCGAGAGTCATGCCAACCACAAACGGGGTTCCAAAGAATTTATGTACGACATTTTTGCGAAAACTATTATAACCTCGTATATAATCATCCAGCTCACGGCCGTGGGCGGCAATCGCGTCGGTGATCGTAGACACAAGTGCGCCTGGTTTAAGTCGTCCACCGCTGGAATACAGCGCAATAGAGTTTTCAGCGGCATCGCTCTGCCGTATCAAAATGTCATCCGCGGATATATTACTGCTTTTCAATTTACCCTGGCGATCTTGAAATACAACTATTTCGTTCGGGTCAACACTTGCTAAATTTAACGTCTCAGCGATTTCATCTTCAATTATTTTTTTTACATCCTCGATAGAACCCGCAGATGTTTCCGCGGTGGGTTTCAACATTGACAGAGATCGTCTCCAAATATCAATCATTATTGTTAGCGCAACTTGTATTTTCAATTTATTGATTCTCTAAAATTACCTTGTAATTTCCCACTCGTGTATTTATTTACAACCAGATGAGGTGGTTTCTGTGACGATGAAATCTCCGCGAGGACATTTAATACTTCACTGCCGCATATCGGTGGATCATTTAATTGTTGTGTTGGCAGCGTGGAATAAAAAAATCGGAAACTCTTTGAGTTTCATCGAAGAATTTATATACCGCATAAACTCGCTTGGCGGAGCTAACCCATATGAATCAAAATAGACAATCCCACGTGGATCAATCGCTTATGCAACCCAGTGAGTTCCCGATCCGCTGCTGTTATCAAGATTGATGATACCGGTTTCAACGCTGTTTGGTTTTCTCGGTAATTGATCTCTCATAAAAACCCCTCTGAAGTTTTGTATCTCTAGTTTTTTAGCAGCATCAATTAAATCAAAATTGGACATAGGGAGAATTGGGCTTTCAACTAATAAACCGTTCCTGGTATTCTTAGACCCTTTCCGCTGTACCATGAATACGGGGTTCCTGGTAGGTACAACCCCTTTCCCTTTTTTTGTATCCTTTCCCAGTTGCCTTTTTCAACGCCATCCCTGCCGCGGTCCCAGCGGCTCCCAACGCCGCCGACTTCGCTACCGCTGGGGCAGCCGCTGCAATCAATGCTGGTATTGCAGCTAACAATGGAAATATACCACCTGATTTTATCATGTTGGCGACTGCATCCTTTGAAAATACAATTTGAACCCCTCGCTTATTCTTCAGCGCATCATTGAAATGTTTTATTTGACGATCCGTCAGTGATATTTTATGTGTACCGCCGGACATCTGCGCTGGTTTCAACGTTATTGTGGTTCCACATTCTTTAGCGGATTTTGATCGCAATTTCTTGACCTGACCATCAGTCAGCTTGACACTAACAACACTATATGTCATTTTATTGTAAAACACATTTATACTTTCAATTGATCTAATTGTGAATCGTTTGCATATTTTCCACTGGTGCATCAACGATTCTCATTCGTCCACCAACACCTTCTAACAACATTGATTTATCACTGAGAATGACAGCAACCGCTCTATAATTAGCAATAGCGCCACGAAGGACATTAGCTCTGAAGTGTATATCAACGACGGATTGCCTTGTTAAATCAAGATGTTCCAGCGAAAAGTAGTAGATTGGATAAAAGTTCTTAAAATCATATTGCGATATTTGCAAACCAGTATCAACATTTTGATCACGGCCCATATATGACAGCATACGATGGTACACGCGAACAATATGGTTTTGACCGAAATTAAGTTGTATGTCTTCGGATGGTTCCTGCTGGCCATTTATTCTCAACGAGACCTCAGTAACTCCTAATTGATCAAATATCATATGACTGTGCAATTGTGAATTCACTCTTGTCATATCCTGCAACGTGATAAATATATGACGCGGAGCTGAAACGCCTTGTTGTGATGCCAAGTTCCATGTAAATGAGCAGCAGAGAGGGTGAACCCTACAACGTTTTTAGACAAAATTTTGATTGAATCCTTAAAACGAGCCTTCCTACGATCTCATTTTAACCAAAAAAAAATGTCTCAGGGGCAAACCCTACAACGTTTTCAGACAAAAAATTGATTGAAATTTTAACGAGCCTTCCTACGAAATCTCATTTTAACTAAAAAAAATTAAAACGGAGACTTTTACGATTTTTTAATCAAATTTGGTCGCAACTTGTTGTCATCCACCCTCTCTGCTGCTACAGGTTAACAAAAAATAATAAATGATTTTAACCGAATATTTGATCCAGTCCGATACGATATCGTGTCCGAGGATCATGCAAATTTATTGTTGCGAATCCGTACGGGGTTGACTGAGCATGACTAAAGAAGTTTTTAAATTGATTGAAGTCCATATCAGAACACCATGTCTGCCATATATTTCTAAGAGTATGAGTATCAACTCCGTTGAATACAGCAAAAATATTGCAGTTATCTCTGATGACTTTTGGAACCTGAGTGTAGCGTTGAGTGACATATATCACGTCAGTGTTTTTATGCCTGCCTCTGAAAAAGATCCTAGCAGGATTTTTTTGTTTATCTAACATTATATCGTCGTATACGACTAAATTGTTAATATCTCCATCAATATCATCAATGCTCGGTGCTTCATCGATATCGGTTATAAACTCAATAATACCCTCTCCGGATTTTTCTACCGCGCTGTCGTTAAAATCTTTTAGCACTTCATAACATCGTTGATCATCTACGCTATGGGCAATTAAATACAACTTATCCCACTTCATCCATCTCATTATTAAATTGAGCAACAATTGCGTTTTACCGGATCCAGATGGCCCGATTATAATCATCCGGATAGAGTTTGGTAGCGCTGCATGATGCTTAACTGGTTCTCTTGTTTTAGTCGCTGAAAAATCAATTATATCCATATTTCTATACATAAATTATGGATCTATATTGTGTGAAGTGTAAAACGCGTACTGGCACAGATGACTTGACGACGATTACAACTAAAAATAACCGATCAGCGCTTTCTGGTAAATGCGTGCAATGTGGTACAAAGAAATTTAGATTTGTGTCTATGAAATCTGATTTTAAAAAAAACGAGGAGGTGATATCGCAGCCAAATTGGCAAAGCTCCCTGGAACCCCATGGGCAAAGTACCCCGGAGAAAAGCACCTTCCAGGATATAGCTACTGTGGACCGGGAACCAGACTTGATATCATACTCAATAATCAAAATCAGCCCCGACCCGGTGAAGAACCAATAAACGCCATTGATAAGGCCTGTCACCTTCATGATGTTGCTTATAAAAGCAGCAATCTGCAACACAGACATCTCGCGGATGTGAAATTAATTCATGCGTTAAATGCTATTCCTGATAAATCCTTCAAAGAAAAATTGGCTTCCTTTTTAATAAAATCGGCTATGAAAAGTAAATTGATGTTAGGTGCCGGTAATTAATAATATGGAATCAATTTATTATTCCCCAAGAGGATACTGGAGGGGTAAATCAGCAGTCCATAAACTCGCTAGCGCTGCAAAAGTGAAAAAAACCACTGCGGCTAATTGGTTATCCAAACAGGCACTATGGCAAATTTATCTACCACCGCCTAAACAAATTCAATTCTCGCATTTTGATGTGACAGTTCCTAATGAAGTTCATCAGGCTGATATATTATTTCTGCCACATGATCGTGGTTACAAATACGCTTTAACCGTAGTTGATATTGCAAGTCGATACAAAGAAGCAGAACCGTTAAAAACAAAATCAGCCACTGAAGTCGCTTCTGCATTTGAAAGGATTTATCGACGAGGTCCTCTGCACTGGCCAAATCTATTGCAGGTTGATCCTGGCAAGGAATTTCAGGGTGCAGTGTTATCTACAATGAAACATCATAATGTCACCATACGACGAGGGCATACTGCGCTACATCGCGATCAGGCCATTGTAGAACGATTTAATCGGACGATTGCTGAGCGGTTATTTGGATATCAATACGCAAAAGAATTCATCCAAGAAAAAAGATCCCGTGAATGGGTTAAAAGATTACCATCTGTGATTACTGCACTGAATAACGAGATTACTAGAACAATCAACATGAAACCTATCAACGCGATTAAAAAAAAGTCTATACCCGTGCAACCACAAAAAGATTTCAAAGAACCAATTCTTGGTAGTAATGTCACTGTTAGGTATTTATATGAACCAGGAGAGCTTGAAGGGGGTAGAAAAAGGGCTACTGATCCTATTTGGAGTGTTACTGCACACAAGATATCTAGTATAACACGATCAACTGGTAGACCTCCAGTCTATAAACTGGATTCAACTGCCCCTCAGCGGGGTTTTACTCGACAACAACTACAGGTAATTCCCGAGGATACTCAATTGCCACCGCATGGTCTTAACTAGCACCGTTGCGTCTATTGCACTCAAGACAAGTCAACATCACATTGTTTCTGACATGACCGAGATTGTTATTTTTTCTGTCTACGGTGAATTGGCGAGGATCCTTATCCGAATACTGCCAACGCATTATACAATTGCAACTCGCGCAGTGATTATTCTGTTGTTTCTTCAAAGTGATTATTAATTCAGCATCAATATCAAATTCTCGTTGTTTTTTTTTTGTCCTGTTGTTTGTAACCGGAGAGTTTTTTATCAATAATTTTAACATCAATATCATCCATTGTTGTGTCATTATCATCGAAAACAACTCTTCGAAGTTAATTTATTTTTCGTACTCTGGATACTGCGAGATAGACTAAATTCGACCATTCGATGTGATTATCCACCATCCAAACAATTGTATCCGATATAGTCAATCCCTGTGAAGAGTGTATTGTTGCTGCGTATCCTAGCGTCCACGGGGATTTATTAGCACGCAATGCATCTTCAACGACATTGATATCAACCAGCACAATATCATTTAATACGAGAATTTTTTTTTCACTCTGTCCTGGAATATCAACTTCAATGTTCTGTTTTCGTGTATCCGATGGCCTATAACAAAGGGGTACTGGAAGCGTTGCAAATTTTTCTTTATGCAATTCAAATAACTTCATCTGAAGTGTGTCCCTGACTATTTTTCTACTTGCAATTATCAAATCATTTGGTCTCCATGTTTCCCAGAAATCATTCATTGGAGTTTCTGAAATCACTTCACGCGCTATTTCGCATTGGATTCTATCCGGTTGTAATCTAATTAGCGCTTTGAATTCTCGTAATCGTTCATCAATTGATCTATAATCAGTGGTAATTTCTTCATAATAGTCTACAAAACCCCTTAGCCATTCATGTGGAGATGCACCGACAAATGGTGGTGGTTGGCCGTGATCACCGCACATGACGACTTTTGTGTTTTTGTTTAACAACCACTCGAGAAATGTTTGTAATACATCTAATGACACTGTGCATATTTCATCCCAAATTATGATTTCAGGAATGAATTTATCACCCATACGCTCAGGAGTCCATTTGTCACCCTTCCATCCAAAGAAACTATGGTAAGTACAGGCATTTACCCCTCGCTGTATCATCTCTCTGGCGAGTCTGTGAGTCGGTGTTAACACAATCATGGTTGACCGACGAAATAATTCAATTGCACGAGTTGTCTTTCCTGACCCACCACAACCGTTTAAATAAACTGTCTTGTATCTACATACTGGATCAGATACCGGTGGTGCATTAGAAAATTCTGATTGAATTTCAATACGGTTATATGAAAGATATTTATCATCCATGGCAACGTCTGCGGATTCACAATACTCATGTAGCATCTCCTTTTTAAATCGCCAACGCCCCCAATTTTCTTCGGGATCTGTGAATTTAGCTACAGCTGATTTGTACTTATTGTGTATATACATCGAATCAGTGGCCACTCTAACCGCGGTATTAGGAAATCTATTTATCATCGAAAATAGATTAATAGAAGCATAGGCTAGCATAGATGATCTTAAATGTGTATACTGGGAATTATATCCATCACAGTAGGTAACAACCGTACCTAATTTCTCACCATTGGATAGAAAAGCATCCTTACGGGATACAAGTTTTCCCTGTTTCATTAAATCCGTTACAATAAAATCGTATTCAGCGATATCTATGATCAACCGCGAAGAATATTTTGCATTGTCGTATCGTCCACCCTGGGTAAATTTACCGATTATTCTTCGTCCAAAATCTTTTGCTTGTTCTTTTTTAATTTCAAATAACTTCTTAGACCGATTCATGATTTGTTCTTCATTGAAATCAGGGAATTGTTTTCGCTGTTCGCTGATTATACGATATAAATCGGGTTGTGGTAGCCAAACTTCTTTCTGAGCTCGATAGCATATAATAGCCTCGGAAACAATCAACGATATTAGCATACCACAATCAATCATATATCTCAATAGCACTATTGGCATCCAGTGGTTTTCAGATAGGTGTCTACCGAGCCAAACATAACTACACGGATGTAACCCTGTAGCTAATTCGAATGATATCACACGAGCGAATCCGGTTAAATCAAAATCAGGCAATGGTCCATTAATCGCAACACGAGTCATTTCATGCGTGGGGTGTCCAAATCGTTTGAAGTACTCAGCACATTCCCCATATCCGAGAAAACTTCCGGGATAACACGCGGATATATCAATTGAAATCATACCATCACGTGAGTATTTCGTATTCCACAGTCCTCCATGACCAAATTTGACGCAACTCAATTTAACATCCTCGAGAAAATCACTTCGTGTTGGACGCCATGAGTTTTTTTCTCTTGCGAAGTGAGCTACCACTGATGGAATAGTAAAACTATCCGTGAGTAGTTTTTCATGGGAATTCTCCGGTGAAAAATCACTAGCGATTTTTCTCATTCTGTTATCTAATTCTTCAACGCGATATAATTCGCCATTTGGTCTTACAAATCGATCAAATCCTATTTCGGGATCTTCATCACTTCTAAGTAACCACACTGACACAGGATCATCTTTACACAACGCATGAATAGCATCGAATAATTTCTCTTCATAGAAAACATCCCCGACGAACTCCTTAGGGATATATTTCACGGTTCGTTCTCGTGGAAATACTGTTACCGCAGGTGTCCACGCGTGTTTGTTATGATCAATAATCTGTATTGGCGCTCCATTTTTGTTATATTTCGGTTCGTATAAAACCTCTCCGGTTATCGTCATAACGGTTATTGGAAATCTTAATGATGTTTCTAATTTAGCTATATCAGAAATCTTTGCACCATGCTGTTTCACTGTCAGTTCCCATTCGGTTATTTTCCTACGTCGCAGATCAGTTAGTTTATTTCCTTGGGATGCATTTGTGAAGTGTTCCATTACCCGTGTTGCCACGCAATTCAGTGAACTAGAATATTTCATAGGAGCTAGTTTTGCGATATCGGGTTTATCATTTAACGGATATATCCCATAAACCATTGCTGTTACGGGATAAGATCTTTCGTAGTATGGTTTGTCGATTCCAGTTAGAATTCCTGGTTTGGAATCTCTACTCACAATGACAGCTATTTTATTCTTGAGGATTGGTTCAAATTTATCCCTAATAATCCATTTGCCATCGACTTCGATAATGAATTTTATTCGGAAAAAATACTTTTTTTCCCCAACACGTGAAATTATCACTGCTGCTTTTTCATCATTCATGGTAGCGTCAACAACACCATCAATTCGAAATGTTGACCAACAATAAGATGCTCCATCACGCTTGAATTCATTAAAACAGTCTCTGATTTTACTAATCATGGCTTTATCAAGAATTGTATTCTTTGGTGTATTAGAAACTATATCGAGATTGAATTGAGCATCTTTCCAGGGTAATCTCTTGGACGTTTTTTTTGGTTTATCGAGATTAAATTTAGGATTAATTTTTAATAATCTCTTAAACTCTTTCATGTTTCCGTCTCTTGGACGTTTTTTTGGTTTATCGAGATTAAATTTAGGATTAATTTTGTTACGTTTTTTTGGTTTATCGAGATTAAATTTAGGATTTATTTTTAATAATCTCTTAAACTCTTTCATGTTTCCGTCTCTTGGACGTTTTTTGGGTTTATCGAGATTAAATTTAGGATTAATTTTTAATAATCTCTTAAACTCTTTCATGTTTCCGTCTCTTGGACGTTTGAGATTAATTTTAGGATTAATTTTGTTACGTTTTTTGGGTTTATCGAGATTAAATTTAGGATTAATTTTTAATAATCTCTTAAACTCTTTCATGTTTCCGTCTCTTGGACGTTTGAGATTAATTTTTAATAATCTCTTGTTACGTTTTTTGGGTTTATCGAGATTAAATTTAGGATTAATCTTCAATAATCTCTTAAACTCTTTCATGTTTCCGTCTATTGGACGTTTTTTTTGGTTTATCGAGATTAAATTTAGGATTAATTTTCAATAATCTTTTAAACTCCTTATCAGCATTGAATTCAGCATTTTTCGAAGGCGTTCTCCTTAATTCCCTCATGCTATAATTAAAACAAGCATTTAAATGAAGAATTTATATATAATGAATCACTGCAAGTGGCTTATGATTGGATCAGTAACCCCGTGTAACAAATCATGCAGAAATGAGTTTTGTGGGTATCATATGCAAAGCTTTCGACGTGGAAGCCTTGGCCCGTTACCCTGCATACGATGTGGGGTTGGGGTTAGGGGAAAATCTCAGTTGTGTTTGAATTGCGGTGGAAAGCGATACAGGGAGTTGAAGCGTTATTATGATAAAAGAATTAAAAATGGACAATCAATCAGAAATTATGACCCTGAAAAAGTCCCTGACACTGACAACGTCCCTGACAAAATCATAAGAACTCCTCAAGACTACATCGAAAGATTCATCATTAAACCAAACAATGAATTAGACAAACAATAGTATTATGTATACGAATGAACCAAGAATTCAGACACCATCCCTTGATTACAAATTATGAAGCATCCAGTGATGGTGTTGTAAGACACTGTAGACTGAAGAAATCAGTTGGTGCTGTGAATAATCAAGGGTACTTGATGTTTACTGTTGGGAAGAAAACTTATCTCAATCATCGTTTCGCATTTGAATGTTTTTATGGATTGATCGAGGATGATTCTGTCATTGATCACAAGGATTCTAATCCGAAAAACAATTCTTTATCAAATCTGCAGGCTGTTACTCAAAGTGAGAATACCAAACGAGGAAAGACTGGAAAATGCAAAACGGTTGGGAAGAGACCTGTGAAATCTTTGAATACGATAACTAACGAAGAAAAAATATTAGAACCGTATTAGGATGGCCTGAAAAACCACCGGAAAAATCCACCACCGACTTAACCACGGACGTAGAATCATATCATGAAATCAATCCCAGTTATCGAGATAATTTATCTGATATAAGAAAAGGAAAAATCGCCGATAGATTTATATTCACCAACAAAGACACATTGCAATGGGATTTTATCATTAAAAGAACAACCGACTCATCTGTTACTATTTCATTTACGCTAACTGACGTCCGTGGTTATTTTAATGAGATTAAACAATTATATGACACACAACTAGAACAACTACGGAAAACAAGATCGCAAAAACACGTTGAAATAATAAATCAACTTATATCGGACATGGAATATATCTATGAACTAATTATTCAAACAATAATTAATGACAACAGCGACAATAAACAACGATTCCTAACCGATTACAATATCACAGAAGACAATCTGCGTAATTTCAAGTTTCCGAAATACAACGCTGATGAATTAGCAAGAATTGTTAAAACCGATATCAAAGCGCTACAAAAATCAGATTCAACTGTCCTCCTCAAATATAATAATGATCCAGATGGTGGTGGTAGGCATATCGCTCCGTTCAACGTGAATATTTCAACGGTGATTGCGCTTAATTTAGTATGTGATGTAATTGAAGGAAGCTATCAGATTAATCTAGAGCAATCAAATCAAGCTCAGCAGGGATATATTCTTTATTCATTTGCACCAACAGCTCCTCCAGGATTCCTAATTATTGAAAACCCAATTAATCCTGTCTACATGCGATGCCATAATAATTCGTTAACGAGAATTAATTTCCGACTTACCGACCAGTCAAATAATCTGATTGATTTACAAGAAGAGGTGTTAGCGATTGGTTTGTTTGTAAAGTCCTAAAGACTGGATCAAATATTCGGTTAAAATCATTTATTATTTTTGTTAACCTGTAGCAGCAGAGAGGGTGGATGACAACAAGTTGCGACCAAAATTAATTAAAAAATCGTAAAAGTCTCCGTTTTCATTTTTTTTAGTTAAAATGAGATTTCGTAGGGAAGGCTCGTTAAGATTTCAATCAATTTTTTGTCTGAAAACGTTGTAGGGTTTGCCCCTGAGACATTTTTTTTTTGGTTAAAATGAGATCGTAGGAAGGCTCGTTTTAAGGATTCAATCAAAATTTTGTCTAAAAACGTTGTAGGGTTCACCCTCTCTGCTGCTAAATGTACCATTGATATTTGATTGTTTAACATCTGTTGTTGTTGTTAGCCAACTTAGCAATGATTTGCCACCCGCATCCATAAATGATAGTAGTCGCTCTTCCGTGGTAATTGATGGGGTCATTACTGGCATCCACAAGACCAATTTAGTTAAAATGACTTTACCAGCGTCAGCATCTGGATTTGCAGGATCCGCTGAAATTCTCCATATTGCATCATCGTCACTACCCTTTCGTACGAGTACTACTGTATGCTCCGCTCCATAAATAACTTTTCGTACATTTCTGCAGAATCCAAATATATGATGCAACGGAATCCAACATGAAAACGATCTACGCTGTCCTGCCAACATTGCTATTCGTGTTGCAGCTCCTAGATTGTACTGGAGATCAGTATTTATAATCATATCCTCGATAGCAGCAGGGGCGGGAGGACCAGCACGATCATTTGGTCGTCGTACAATAAATTGAGTGTGTTCAGCAGTGTTTTTATTATCCTTCGCAATCATCATAGACGGACCTGCTGATCTTGTATAATCGTCAGAATATCTTGCTAACCCAATTATTGTTGTAGCCACATCAACATCACGTTCTATAGACTCAATCTCTTTTCCGTCAATGAGATATCTCGCGGATTCAAATAGCGCCATGATACCATTATTGACTAAGCCGACTTTGGCACCATCTGGATACGGTGCGGGTACAGCAGGAGTATCAGTAAGTCGTAAAAGTTTTCCTTCTACTTCGATAAACCCTTCAGCGGGTAGAAAGTATTTGCTGGTATCATGGACTTGAAGTTCAATTCGCGATCGAATATCTGGTTGTATTGCATGATAGGAATAAAATTGATAACCGCGGACGGAATTGTCCTTGGGTACTGGGGCTTCCATATCTAACGCTGGATCAGCTGTTCTTTTGAACATTATTATTATTATTCACATCAGTATTTTCAATTGTGAAATTCTATGTAATCATCGTCGTTTTTGTTTTCGTTTCAAATCACTTCCTGCTATCATGTTTGCGATATCATCTTGGTTACTGTTCGCCAGCGGCGCAGCCACGGATGACGGAGTCACCGAAGCAGCCAACGACGCTAATTTTTCTTCCACTGCGCTATTTATTGCTTTGCTGACACTTGCAGGCATCACTGTTGTAGATGGCAGTACAACTGGTTGCTTTTTTCGTCGTCGCACCAATGATATTATTTTATCTTTCGCGGAAGAAAATGCCCTTCCGGCAAGATTTCCAACAGCGCTGATTCCCTTATCACGAATAATATCAATGGCTTTCATTGATAATTGTTTAGCTAACGGCGCCACTTTTGGGGCCATTCTTGTAAATATCCCCGGAATGGTATTGCCGAAACCATCTCCGTAATATGCTCTATAAACAAGCAATCGTGAGTTCACCACGTAGACGCTTACGGGTTTATCATGGTTGTAGTGTATGATCATCTTGTTATAAAACTAGTAGTTTTTCAATTAGTGATCAATTGCTAAAATCCATAGGATTTTCATCATAACCATGGGCGTCTCTGTGATTTTCAACTAATTCAGCAACGAGTTCTCGATATACATCAATGCCCATGATACCGCCGGCAAATAATCGTCAACAGATATCAGCTGCTTCATTAATTATCTCGACGGAGTTGTTTCCGGCTCGTTTTCCCCCGATAAGTACTTCTAACCGTGATATATCACTGAGAATATTACCATGACATGTCACGGTTGCGTTGAAATCCAAAGAATTTCCAATAGAATATCCTTTTCCTCTTGTTTTCTTTGAACCGGCTTCTGCTCTTATGTCTATTTGTTCCGGGATCGGATCCTCCGTATAAGGTGGTGGTTGTGTACTGCCTTTAACCGCAGCTAGAAAGCTATTATAACCAGGGTGCCGTGACGCTGAGATTTTATCTCCGCCTTGTTTCGCCAAATATATTTTTGATGCCCAAGTGTCTCTGGTTTTTATAAAATTTTCTCTAGTAAAATCAGCTAATTCGGAATCCGTACCGAGTTCTCCAATTCTATTTAACGTTGCGACTGTAAATATATTTTCAGGTGAATAATCTTTTCTTGCTGCTGCATCTTGTTGTTCTTCTTCGCGTTCTTCAATTTCGCCCGGTCGATATACTTGTGGGTGGGGTGCAGAATCATCAATATCAGCTAATCGTTCATACTCGTGTTGGGTTTTTATATCACTGGATAGCTGTTGTATCCCTGCGCGTGTTTGTTCGGTCTCTGCTGCTATCTTTTCAAGCGTATCAAGCAGCGGCGCCTTCGTTGCTCGTTCTTTTTCAGGAATATCTCCGTATATTGCTGCTGCAGTTAACGTTTTTACATCTTTGGTCGCACTTGTTATCGGAGTAAACAGTTGTTCACTTGACTTAGAAAAGTCAGTCTGCGCTTGTTGTCGTTGTTGAAGTTTTTCGCGAAGTCTGTCTCGAACCGGTATAAACTTTTTAATTGCTGCTAGCCGCTCTCGGGCTAATTTAGTTGTAAGCGATTCACCTACCATATATTGTTTGTGAACTGAGTTTTCAAATGTGAAACTATCACAATTAAAAGCTGAGTTATTAAATAATGTACCATCAAGCTAACGTATCCATCTCCGACAGGGTTAAACTGTACGACGCTATCCACGAGTGTTTCAGAAAAAACATCGCTGGGGGTTTCAGAATTGTAATATCTGAGAACGGCGATGAACGATTTTTGTTAACGACGCGGCAACAACAACAACTACGTGAAAATGGAGGCGTCCCGGTGATTACTTGCTACCACAGCCAGATCATCCAGTACGCACATAACTGCATGAGCAAACCCAAACTGCTGAGTATTCTTTCAGGAGAAAATCCTGTGACAAGTGTAACAAGTGTTACAAAAAAAACGCTAAAAAAAAATAAATTTTTTACTGAAAATTTACTGAAAGCCTATTTTTATAGTAACGCTCACGTGGTTACGATACGGGTTTTTCCTCGTTTAACATTTTTCTAAGATCACGAACCTTAGAACTAATTTCAGCTCGTTTTTGATACTCTTGGCCGAGTTTTTCACGTATTGCTTCAACGGTGCTAAATAGCGTTATAAATATATTAATGTCGTTACCGTACAAACAAGCATTGATGGACTTTTGAATTTCTTTCACGAGCCTGTACATCTTAGGTAAAACGTAACGACCCTTATTAGACTGATACTCAATGTCTTCATATTCCGAGGTAATCCTGTCGCAGTTGAGATCTTTAGATAATACTATTCCTCGATCTTTCAAATTTGAAATTTCAGCGATTATAGCATTTACATCTTTGATATCCATTATTTATATAATACATTTTATCTTTAATTTAAAAAAAGTAATACTTATTTGGCCCTATGACGTCAGAGAGACCCAGAGGTTACTTTATAAACTTAATTAAGTATCATTAAAGGATTTATTTCCCTTGAATCGTTTCAGATGTATACGAATTTTATTTTATGGCCATTTTTCTTTGACAGAGATAATTTAGTTATATTTTCTGCAACAAATCGTATTGAAGGACTACAAATATCGAAATATGTACTGGCTCCATTTATTGACTGAAATATTTTTTCTTCGTTGGTTTCTGTATCAAATGATTTGACATGTTTTGCCTTTTTTGCGTGTTTGCCGGTTCCACCTAATTTTGTATTCTGACGCTGAGTAACAACTCGTAAGTTATCCAATTTGTTATTTTGAGGTAATCCATCAACGTGATCAATCACAAATCCGTATTCGATTAATCCGTAAAATGCTTCATAGATTATTCTGTGATTAAGATATGTCGTTTTCCCGGCTGTAAACATCAAGTATCCCATATTATTTACCCGTCCAACCGGTTTCTTTAGTCTGCGATGCCTAACATCACCATCACGGGATGCTTCATAATTAACAAGCACTGGGTGAGGTCTGAAATCTTGGCTCATTTGTATAATAATACTATTTGTCTAATTTATTATTTGCTTTAATTATAAGTCTATCAATGTAGTCTTGAGGGGTTTTTATGATTTTGTTGCTGACGGAGTCATCGGTAGGATCAATGACTGCATTTTTTATTCCTTTGTCATAGTAGCGTTTTAGTTCCCTGTATCGTTTGCCGCCACAACTGAGACACAACTGCGATTTTCCCCTTACCCCCACCCCACATCGGAGGCAAGGAAGGGGGCCAAAACTTTCTCGCCGAACACTTTGTAAATGATACCCACAGAATTCGCTTCTGCATGATTTGTTACACGGGGTTGTTGATCCAATCATTAGCCACTTGCAGTGATTCATTATACTATATTTTTCTATTTAAATGCTTGTTTTAACTATAACATGGAGGAGTTCGAGAGATTATCGGCAATTAAGCATTACAAAAGCGTTAAATTTAATCTCGATAGAACCCTCAAAGATGTGCCAAAACGGGCAATAACGGATAGAGCCTGATAAATAAAATACGCGATTGTATTAATGAATTCAAACACGACGGTGCATCTCATAGCTGGTCAACATTTCGAATTGATGGCGTTGTTGATGCCACCATGAACGACCGCAACGCAGCCATGATGTTATCACAACTTGGCAACAAAAAGTACTTTTTTAGAGTGAAATTCATTATCCGTGTAGAATCAGGCGGTTGGATTATACGAGACAAATTTGAAACGATTCTCAAAGACAAGAAAACAGTCGTTGTTAGCCGTGATTCTAAGCCGGGTTTGTTAACTGGAATTGACAAACCATACTATGAACGAGCATATCCTGAAACAGCAGTTGTGTATGGGATATATCCGTTAAATGAAAAACCTGATATAAGAAAACTTAAACCAATGAAACAGTCGTCGCCAGCGACTTCGTCGTCAGTGGCTTTGCCACTCAATTGTGTAGCAGCACGAATAACAGAACATTTTACAAATGCATCCCGAGGGAACAAACTTACCGATCTACGGCGTAGCAAAATAGCTCAATGGGAGTTAACGGTGAAAGACCGCGGAGCGACTATTAGCGATATAGCAAAATTAGAAACGTCGCTGAGATTTCCAATAACTGTTACAACGATAACCGGAGAAGTTTTATACGAATCAAAATATAAATCAAAGGGAGCTCCAATCAAAATTATTGATCATAACGAACACGCGTGGACGCCCGCGGTCACAATATTTCCACGAAACAGAACAATAAAGTATATACCCGACGAATTCTTACGAGAAGAATTTTCCAGGGACGGTTTACTCGTTGAAAAGAAACTATTCGATGCTATTACTCATTTGAGTAAAAACGACCCCGTGTCGGTGTGGTTATTTCGCAGCACTGAAAACGACATGGATACGTTTGATCAGTTTGCAAGACTAAACGGTGAATTATACCGCACTGAAGCATTTCACAACAAAATGAAAAAAACAGCTAGTGGGTTTTTAACGGCGTGTGGCGAAGCCACCGATGAAATCATCAACGATGATGAACAATTATTGACAAACTGTTTTACAATCCCGTCGGTTGCAGCTCATTTTGCAAGAATAAAAAACGCATGGAAACCAACACGCGTAGAATTCTTGCCAACTTGAGGCTAGTTGTTTAGAATTTAATCATGGCGGTTTATGGAATAACAAATACGACCATGATAATATCATTTCAGTTATCCAGCAAGTTTTCTTGGTTATGGAGAGTGTACTGAGTATTTTAAACGATTTGGACACCCCGTACATGAAATGACTCGTGTTGCAATTAATGGGCCGCTGCCTGATTTTGATTTGAATTTGCAGCAGGACTTCATCGCTGTTGTTATATTTGGATTGGTAGACACATGTCTCGAAAGAAGTGTCTGCCAATAGCGTTATTACGGTTCATGATTGATACAAAAATGTTAATTTCACTGACGGTCAGTGAAGCAATTATATCATATCGAAAACAAATCAATGTCTGGTTACCAACACCGGAACGTCTTGATAGTATAATTGACGAATTCAGAAAACATATTGATGCCAACGAAGAATATATCATTGAGTGGTCCAAACGGGTATTTAATCAACGAAACATCGAAGCAAAAGATCTCGGCAGAAGAATAATCGGAAAATTCACTCAGGGAGGAAAAAAATGCGACTATAAACGATATTGTTCACGGCTGATTATGGATAACACCGAATACGACTTTGTAATCGCGGATGCAGTATCCAAAAACATATATGTGGATCGTAAAGATGCTTTTTTGTCCTATGGAACAAAATTGGGTACAGTTGTTACTTATATCGACGGTTACAGATCCCCGTATACACATTTGAGGTCGTCGATGCTGGGTTATGCTTGTATTAATTTATTTTCAATGATAAATAGATTTCCTGACACTGCGATTAGAGTTGCGTTTGATTCATTTTACATTAACAGCAAGTACAGTTACGCAGTTGCTGAATTCACTAATTCGGATGAAAGCTGGGGATCATGGAGAATTAAAAAAGAAATGCTGGGTGATTATTCTGAATCAGCAGACGTTGAAAGTAAAAGTAATTACTTACGCGTTGATAATTTATCAGAACGTTCTAATGCACCATCGATATCAGATCCAATTTGTAGATATAAAACAGTTTATTTAAACGGCTGTGGCGGGTCAGGAAAGACGACTCGCGCGATTGAGTTATTTCGTGGGAAAAATCCTACGGATTTCACAAACATGATTGTGCTAACACAAACACACAGACTTGCCAGAGAGATGAAACAACAAAACGTTGAAGCTTGTACTTATCACAGCTTTTTTCGATACAAGGGCGATGAATTGACCCCTGAAAGAATGGGTGATAAATTCATCCCTGCGGTTATTATTTGGGATGAGATATGCACGGTTTCGGTAGATGTATTAAAAATGTTTCTTGATTGGTTGCTGCAAAAGAATACAGCGGTAACAATGTGTGGAGATTATGGCCAACCACCACCATTTGTCGGCGCGGGTCCACATGAGGCTAAAGAATTTTGTTGACTATTATGAAGAAATCGATACTGACTATAGAGCACTTGATGAACAATTACGTACACTTAAGAATTTAATTAGACTGCAACCCGATAAAGTCCAATGCGAAATAATCAGGGAAATAATTCCTGAAACTCACATGGAGGAATTTTGGGAAGCATGGAGACCAAACGATTTTGTAGTGGCAAGTAGAAAGATAGTCATAGATACAATTCAGCGGCAATTATTTGAGCTACACAAACAAAAATATCCGATGTTACAGGTTCCATTGTGTTACAGACCAGCTGACACCCGCAAGCAAAACATCGAGGTGGAAATACCCGGCGGAGGCAAACAAATACTTGTGCTAAATGATATTGTATGCGTTGATATACAATTTGTTGAACGCGCATTGAACGCTAAATCATCGCCGTGGACATTGGGTTATGTAACGACGATACATTCCTCGCAGGGATTAACCATCACGGATACAATTGTTTGGATAGTCGATAATCGCATTGAGTGGTCAAATTTAGTTTATCTTGCAGTGTCTAGAGTACGGCGAATAAATCAACTTCGAAGAATTGTTTTCGATGATGACACCACAATGGATGATATTGATGTTAGCATCATTAATAAAAAAAACTCTGTGGTTACAAACAACAAGACAAAAAATACGAGAATTTGACATTGATGCTGAATGAATAATCGCGTTGAAGAAACAACAGAATAATCACTGCGCGAGTTGCAATTGTATAATGCGTTGGCAGTATTCGGATAAAGATCCTCGCCAATTTACCGTAGACAGAAAAAATAACAGTCTCGGTCATGTTAGAAACAATGTGATATTGACTTGTCTTGAGTGCAACAGACGCAACGGCGCTAGTTAAGACCATGCGGTTGCAATTGAGTATCGTCAGGAATCACTTGTAATTGTTCGCGTGTAAAACCCCGCTGAGGTGCAGTTGAATCCAATTTATAGATTGGAGGTCTACCAGTTGATCGTGTTATAGTAGATATGCTATGCGTAGTGACACTCCAAATAGGATCAGTAGCCCTTTTTTACCACCTTCGAGTTCTCCTGGTTCATATAAATATCTCACGGTGACATTGCTGAGAATTGGCTGAGAAACGCTATCCCGCTGTGGTTGTGGTATATACTTTTTTTTTACTGCGTTGTTAGGTTTCATATTGATTGCTCTGATAATCTCGTTATTCAGCGCCGCAACTACCCCCGGTAACCTTTTGACCCATTCACGGGATCGCTTTTCTTGGATGAATTCTTTTGCGTATTGATATCCAAATAACCGCTCAGCAAGAGTCCGATTAAATCGTTCAACAATTGCCTGATCGCGATGTAACGCAGTATGCCCCCGTCTGATGGTGACATGGTGATGTTTCATCGCTGATAAAACAGTGCCTTGAAATTCCTTGCCAGGATCGACTTGTAATAGATTTGGCCAGCGTAGTGGGCCTCGTCGATAAATCCTTTCAAATGCAGAAGCAACTTCGGGCGATGATTTTGTTTTTAGCGGTTCTGCTTGTTTGTATCGACTCGCAACGTCAACTACGGTTAGCGCGTATTTGTAACCGTTGTCATGTGGTAAAAACAATAAATCAGCTTGATGAACTTCATTTGGTCCGGTAACATCAAAATGCAAGAAATTGATTTGTTTAGGACGCGGTAGATAAATTTGCCATATAGCCTGTTTGGATAACCAATTAGCTGCAGTGGCCTTTTTCACTTTTGCGGCGTTGGCGATTTTATTGATTGCACCGTTACCCCTCCAGTATCCTTTTGAAGAATAATAAATAGATTCCATATTATTAATTACCAGCGCCCATCATCAATTTGCCTTTCATAGCTGATTTTACCAACACGAAGCCAATTTTTCTTTGAAAGATTTATCAGGAATAGCATTTAACGCATGAATTAATTTCACATCCGCGAGATGCCTGTGTTGCAAATTGCTGCTTTTATAATATGCAACATCATGAGTATGACACACATTATCAATAGCGTTTATCGGATACTCGCCGGGTCGGGGTTGATTTTGATCATCAAGTCTGATATCTAATCGTGTTCCGGGGCCACAGTAGCTATATCCTGGAAGGTGCTTTTCTCCGGGGTACTTTGCCCATGGGGTTCCAGGGAGCTTTGCCAATTTGGCTGCGATATCACCTCCTCGTTTTTTTTTAAAACATCTCCGGATTTCATAGAAACAAATCTAAACTTTTTTATACCACATGTTGCACATCTACCAGTAAGTGCTGATCTGTTATTGCTAGTTGTAATCGTCGTTACATCATTTGTGCTAGTACGCGTTTTACACTTCACACAATATAGATCCATAATTTACTTATAGAGATATGAATATAATTGATTTTTCAGCGACTAAAACAAGAGAACCAGTTAAGCATCATGCAGCGCTACCAAACTCTATCCGCGCAATTATAATCGGGCCATCTGGATCCGGCAAGACGCAATTGTTGCTCAATTTAATAGTGAGATGGATGAAGTGGGATAAGTTGTATTTAGTTGCTCCTAGCGTAGATGATCAACGATGCTATGAAGTGTTAAAGGATTTGAACGAGAATGCATCAGAAATTAAGGGTGAGAACGCCATTGATTTTATAACTGATATTGATGAGGCACCATCCGTGGATGACCTTGATGGGAGCATTAACAATTTAGTCGTATACGACGATGTGATGTTAGACAATCAAAAAAACCCAGCTAGAATATTTTCCCGAGGCAGGCATAAAAACACCGACGTGATATATGTCACTCAACGATACACTCAGATTCCAAAAGTGATAAGAGATAACTGTAATATTCTTGCTGTGTTTAACGGCGTTGATACACATACGCTACGAAATATTTGGCAGACATGGTGTTCCGATATGGACTTCAATCAATTTAAAAATTTCTTTAGTAAAGCTCAGTCAACCCCGCATGGATTTATAACAATAAATTTACATGATCCTCGGGCACGATATCGTATCGGACTTGATCAAATATTCGGTTGAAATCGTAAAAACCCATAGCAGCAGGGGGGCGGGGGGCGATGACATCACGACGAGACCGTATTTTGACTTAACGATGAAAACGGTCTTGGATTATGATTTGCGAAAAACTTATGTTTTTCGCAAGTAATCTTTTTTTTGGTTGAAAAAGAAGGATTCGAATTAATTCTCTCGAGATGTTTGTTAGATTTAGAGCAAATGATGTCTGGAGAAAATGTCCGATTCGCCCCCCCACCCCTGCTGCTGGATGCGACATGATCACGGTGCGACATGGCCATATTTCGGTCAACTATAAATGTTTGACGTGGGAAGCCTCTCGTAATATATGTGGATCACTTGATAAAGTATCAGGATCACAATGAGGTCATTGACAGATCGAGGGAATTGGATTATGATACGTCAGAAAGTATTGATACAAATCAACGGCAAGACGACTACGGTGATGCTAGTTTTGTTTCCCCTGATCCCATCTACACCACGACGGAAATTCTCCCAGTGAACGACAGAGACAATGGATGATAAAGAACAGCTAGTGATGAGTAACCCAGGAGACAGACGAAACTAACCAAGCAACTGGAAGAATCTAAACAAGAATAGTGAAAACTGACATGTTGACTTGAATGAAGTTCTGTGGAAGAAAAAAAATATTTGAGATTTTCGAATTGGGAAATTGATTTATTTTTGATTATTTATTAGTGTTTTGCTTTAATTTAGCACCATCTAGGATTTTAGTTTTTGGGTCATATAAACCTTGCAAGAATACAGATAGAAATTGAAGATTTCTCTAATAGTTTCTCTTTATTAGTCTCTCTGTTGATCCCGAGTGAATGACTACCCGCGACCATGACTCTGTCGACGACGCAGACAACGACTCAGTTTACACGTTACCCCAGATTGAAGAACCCGTCGATAAGCCAGCAACTGAGTCATTCTAAGACTTGCAGATTTTATGAATTTGAGGCAAAGTAAGCCCAATTTTAAGTATATCAGCACATATATCACATCGATGTATGACACTCAATATGTAAAGCTAAATCATATCAAAATGTAAGACAATCTTATGCAAATCATAATCAAATCAAAATGTACGATAATCAACATGCAAAGCATAGTCATATCACAATGTATGACAAATTGTTCATACCATTTTGACTTTGGTTGTAGGTAAAATAAAATCTTTAACCCAAACCTAACTGCTGCTGGTGCAGTCAGAATAATGACTGCTATATTATTAACAGTGCCTTAAAAAGGGTGTCAGAATAATGACTGCTATATTATTAACAGTGCCTTAAAAAGGGTGTCAGAATAATGACTGCTATATTATTAACAGTGGCTTAAAAAGGGTGTCAGAATAATGACTGCTATATTATTAACAGTGCCTTAAAAAGGGTGTCAGAATAATGACTGCTATATTATTAACAGTGCCTTAAAAAGGGTGTCAGAATAATGACTGCTATATTATTAACAGTGCTTTAAAAAGAGTGTCAGAATAATGACTGCTATATTATTAACAGTGCCTTAAAAAGGGTGGGGTGGGGGATAGATGGATGGCACACTAGTAACACATGTGATTAGCATCTTTAAGTCCCAGTTCAATCCCAGGTGAACAAAGCATGTCCAACATTGAGTATTTGCACATCTGAAGTCGGTATTTTACTTCTGAATTCACCCCTTTCCTCCATCTTAACAACTACATCACGCTATGATCTATGCCACTGACACAAAAGAACTTGTACAATAAATGTAAAAATACCGCTCCGGTGGCCTGGTGGTTAAAACGTCCATCACGGAAGTGGGAGGTCCTGGGTTTGATCCCTGGCCAAGTCATACCAACGATTTACAAATATGGTACTAACAGCTGCCTTACTTGGCGCTCAACATTAAGAGATTAGTGTTATGACTGGTTCGCCTGGTGTCAGGATAATGTGACTGGATGTGACATGTCTGCGGCATGATGCCCCAGTGCTAGACATCACTATAAACTGCTTCACTGCAGACATCATAGCGATATGACTGAAAAATTGTTAAAGCTACATTAAAAATCCTAAACAAACAAAATGTAAAAACAATTAACTTTACACGACAATGTAAATTATGGCAAAAAAATATGAACACTGAAGAAAACTTTATGAAAGTTTTGCTACAACAATCAAATAAGTTTCCAAAAATTATACATATGCATTTCCATACACTGATGTGCCCATACATACATAGACATATGCACACACAGAGCAACACAGTAATTACACAAATGATAATTTCTTTCTTTTCATTAAACTCCCCTTCAATAAAAATGGAATGGCCCCATAGTAAACATGTAAACACTTTCAATTACAAGAAAACAAACCTGCATCACAGTTATCCTTATTTCACTGACTTGATGACAAAACTCTTTAATTGGCAATACAAATGGAAGACTAACTTGATCACAATGGGCAATGGGCAACACAAGTTGTACACTGACTTAAAATTGGGCAATACAAATGGTTCATATTTGTGATGAAAATAACTGTACTATCCATGAAACAAACACAAAACTAAAATTACATATACATGTACTATAGTTGTGTGTATTTGTGTGTAATAAATTCAACATGTATAGAACTAAATTAAAAATGATAATGAAAGCAATTACATACACCATTGAGAGCTAAAGCATTTATTTTAGTATCAAAGAAATGCAATTGAAAATTATGAAAGGTACAAAGAATATTTTTGTGAATCACAGTGCAAGACAATATATATATAAAACATTTCTTAAAATGTTAAACAATTCATCTGTATGACAGTATTTTCAAAATTGCTGTCCACATATTTCTATCAAATCATCATTAGAATATAATGGCACAATATTACAACTGTTTAATTGTAGAATTACACAATACAGAAATATATACATAATGTTATAAAAATATGAGTTAAATTGAAATGGTAAAGTGGTATTAATGGTTAATGGAAGGAAACAATTACTGCCGATAAGAGAACTGAATTGGCTGACATTTTCACATCATATGAATAATTTAACTAGCACTAAATTTAGTACATAAATTACACTGTCTTACTAAGTAAAAGAAACGTTCCATTCATTTTTTAATGCATTTTTTAAAAATAAAAGTAACAAACTTACCAAATAGTCTAAATTTTAAATACTTATTGAAAACTACCTCCTAAAAACATTTATTACATTTAGAGTTTTTAAATAAGCCAGCAATTTCATCAATTATAGTGAACATGATGTATATTCAATCTGATCCAAGAAATACTGAAATTTTCAACTTTAAAAAAAAATGTTCTTGGAATCCAAAGATGCATTAATATCCATTTATAGTCCGTTTTTGCATACAAAACTCCATTACAAATTTATGAATTTGTAAGACTTTAATAAACAGAAAAAGATTTCTTCATGACCTCCTATTTGTACTAGCTATCTTTGGCACCTGTTTCCATGTAGTGAACTTAATTAGATGACAACTCAAAATTAGAATGGAGAGAGGAAAGAACAAAAGGAGAAAAAACTATAAATGTATCCATGTCAAATGTACAAAACATACAAAAAATTTAGTAACTACTGCTGGACAACAACTCGAATTGCTGTTCAAAACACAAAATTGACAACAAACAGATGAACAACATCATAACATATTTTGTGACAGACGTATCAAAATAAAATGAGACATGACAGAGTAGAGAGAAATGTAGAACAAACGGGTCAGAGAGAGAGAGAGAGAGAGAGAGAGAGAGAGAGAGAGAGAGAGAGAGACAGAAAGAGAGACAGAGAAAAGGGGATAAAGTGAGTGAAATGAAGATGTGGAAGAAAGATTTCTCTAAAATTCAGCCATGAGCAACTGATATAGGGGGAGTGGGTAGGAAGGTAAAAAAAAAGAGATCTGAAAATACGGATAGATGATGAATGATTAACCAAAGATAAGAGATGGGAAAGAAGAAAAAAACGAAGTAACACAAGATAGTGTGGGGAGAAATGTTCAAGAACTGGGTAAGAGAGAAAAATTCAAAGAGACAAAGAGAGATAGGTAGAGGATGAGAATAAAAATGCATGGAAGACAAAAGATAGAAGAACAGAGGAGGAAGGAGTTAATGTACATTATACTAAATTTTGTCCTGTTTGACCCCAGACAGATGAAATAACTGCTAACGAAATATGCATTTGCCTGAAGAATCCAATGAAAATGTGACTGATCTAATTTCAAACATGTGAAAGTTAGATTATCCATATATCACAATGTAGTTCAAACACAACACAAACAATGCTCAACCAATGGAAGTGATGTCATAAGAGATCAATGAAAAAATAGATGTCATGAAGCAAACTTTTACTACAAGGTTTTAAAGTTCTTGAAATCTGAAATGGAGTCATGTATATCATCATGAACTTTAATGACAGAAGTATTCATCAATGGACTGGAAAAGAGTTATGTATGAAAATATTCACTGATAGACTAAAATGGAGTTATGTAACACAAAAACAACTTTAATGGCAGTATTCATTAATGATCTGAAATGGAGTTATCTATGACAGTATTCATATGTGGACTAAAATGGAGTTATGTATACCGATAAAAATGTTCATGACAGTATTCATCAATGGAGTTATCTATAGAGATATAAACTTTCATGACAGTATTCATCAATGGATTTATGTATAGAGATAAAATCTTTCATGACAGTATTCATCAATGGATTTATGTATAGAGATAAAAACTTTCATGACAGTATTCATCAATGGATTTATGTATAGAGATAAAATCTTTCATGACAGTATTCATCAATGGACTTCAATGGAGTTATGAATACAGAGAAAAACTTTCATGACAGTATTCATCAATGGAGTTATGTATAGAGATAAAAACTTTCATGACAGTATTCATCAATGGATTTATGTATAGAGATAAAATCTTTCATGACAGTATTCATCAATGGACTTCAATGGAATTATGTATACAGATAAAAACTTTCATGACATTATTTATCAATGGACTTCAATGAAGTTATGTCTAAAGATAAAAACTTTCATGACAGTATTCATCAATGTACTTTAATGGAGTTGTGTATACTGATAACAATTTTCATGACAGTATTCAACAATGGACTTCAGTGGAGTAATGTATACCAATAAAAACTTTCATGACAGTATTCATCAATGGACTTCAATGGAATAATGTATACAGAGAAAAACTTTCATAACATTATTTATCAATGGACTTCAATGAAGTTATGTAAACAGAGAAAAACTTTCATGACAGTATTCATCAATGGACATTAATAGAGTTATGTATACAGAGAAAAACTTTCATGACAATATTCATCAATGGAGATTAATGGAGTTATGTTTACAGAGAAAAACTTTCATGACAGTATTTATCAATGGACTTCAATGAAGTTATGTCTAAAGATAAAAACTTTTATGACAGTATTCATCAATGGAATTCAATGAAGTTATGTATTCCGAAAAAAACTTTAATGACAGTATTTATCAATGGACTTCAATGAAGTTATGTCTAAAGATAAAAACTTTCATGACAGTTTTCATCAATAGACTTCAACGGGGTTATGTATTCTGAAAAAAACTTTCATGACAGAATTCATCAATGGACATCAATGAAGTTCTGTATGCAGATAAAAACTTTCATGACAGTATTCATCAATGGACTTCAATGGAGTTATGTATGCAGATAAAAACTTTCAGGAAAGTATTCATCAATGGACATCAATGGAGTTCTGTATGCAGATAAAAACTTTCATGACAGAATTCATCAATGGACTTCAATGGAGTTCTGTATGCAGATAAAAACTTTCAGGAAAGTATTCATCAAAGTACTTCAATGGAGTTATGTATACAAATAAAAACTTTCATGACAGTATTTATCAATGGACTTCAATGAAGTTATGTCTAAAGATAAAAACTTTCATGACAGAATTCATCAATGGAATTCAATGAAGTTATGTATTCTGAAAAAAACTTTCATGACAGAATTCATCAATGGACTTCAATGGAGTTATGTATACAGATAAAAACTTTCATGACAGTATTCATCAATGGACTTCAATGGGGTTATGTATTCTGAAAAAAACTTTCATGACAGAATTCATCAATGGACTTCAATGGAGTTATGTATACAGATACAAACTTTCATGACAGTATTTATCAATGAAGTTATGCATAGAGATAAAAACTTTCAGGACAGTATTCATCAATGGACTTCAATGGAGTTATGTATACAGATAAAAACTTTCATGACAGTATTTATCAATGAAGTTATGCATAGAGATAAAAACATTCAGGACAGTATTCATCAATGGACTTCAATGGAGTTATGTATACAGACAAAAACTTTCATGACAGTATTCATCAATGGAGATTAATGGAGTTATGTTTACAGAGAAAAACTTTCATGACAGTATTTATCAATGGACTTCAATGAAGTGATGTCTAAAGATAAAAACTTTTATGACAGTAATCATCAATGGAGTTATTTATACCGATAAAATCCTTCATGACAGTTTTCATCAATGGACTTCAATGGAGCTATGTATACCGATAAAAGCCTTCATAACATTATTTATCAATGGACTTCAATGGAGTTATGTATACAGATATAAACCTTCAGGACAGTTTTCATCAATGGACTTCAATGGAGTTATGTATACAGATAACAATTTCATGACAGTATTTATCAACTGAGTGAACATTTTGTTTAAAAAAAAAGTAGCTGTTCTTATTTAACCTCTATTTCTTTCTCCTTATTGTCCTGCAAATGAACTAGGAGAATGGGCCTTTATTTTCATTTGTTTTGAAATTACGAAATATACCCTTTATACTTGTTTATCGGTTGAGACCAACTGTTAAGTGCATAGACCCAGAGTTGCCATACAATGAAGAGTCGGCATATCCAACTCTACGCAGTTTATTTAAATCAGCAAAACAAACAAAATAGACCCTGACTTGATGGAAAATTATACAAACAAAATAGACCCTGACTTGATGGAAAATTATACAAACAAAATAGACCCTGACTTGATGGAAAATTATACAACAGAAGGTCAGGATCTATGTTGCTTGCTATATTATTTGATTTATAAGTAACTATGAAGGGAAGATGAAATTCTAATGTCGGTACCAACTGTTCTTAGGAATGTCCACATTTGGTTCTAAACTGATACAAGTTGTAAAACTTTTACTGACATACGTCAACCTTACATAAATGAAATTATAAAAACAATATCTCTAATCAAATCCTACACATCATCACAATATGTTTACATAAGAAGCATAGATTTTTAAATACAGAGAATTATTGAAAGCACAGATTTTAAATACAGAGAATTATTGAAAGCACAGATTTTAAATACAGAGAATTATTGAAAGCACAGATTTTAAATACAGAGAATTATTGAAAGCACAGATTTTTAAATACAGAGAATTATTGAAAGCACAGGTTTCTAAATATAGAGAATTATTGAAAGCACAGATTTTTAAATACAGAGAATTATTGAAAGCACAGATTTTTAAATACAGAGAATTATTGAAAGCATAGATTTTTAAATACAGAGAATTATTGAAAGCACAGCTTTTTAAGTACAGGGAATTATTGAAAGCATAGATTTTTAAATACAGAGAAATACTGAAAGCACAGATTTTTAAATAGAGAATTATTGAAAGCACAGATTTTTTTTTAATACAGAGAATTATTGAAAGCATAGATTTTTAAATAAAGAGAATTATTGAAAGCATAGATTTTTTAATACACAGAAGCATTGAAAGCATTGATTCTTAAAAACAAAGAATTATTGAAAGCTTAAATTTTTAAATGCACCAAATATTTAAAGCATAGACTTTTAACTACACAGAACTATTCAAGGCAAATACTTTTTAAAACAAAATTATTGAAAGCAAAGACTTTTAATTACAAAGAATCATGAAAAGTTATATGTGTTTATATTAAATATCTGTGAAAGCTGTATGTACTTTTTAAAAAAAATCTGTGACAATTATATGTATATTTTAAAAATCTGTGAAGATATGTTTAATTTCATTAGGCATTTATTGTAAGGGAAATTTTTGGAGAAAAAATTATTTTTAAAGTTTTGATATTTACATTTAGCAATTAATTGTAACTTATTATTATTATTTTGTTGGATCTAACTGCATTTTTAACACATTACTGTGATATAAATGAAACCAACTTATAGAAACAAATCTAATTTTTCATGCAAAATGTATCAACTTGACAATCTCAACTTGATCTGGATGGATTTTAAACTCTGAGACTGGTTATAATAAAGAATTGTTCTTCTATTAGAGTAAATAAATCAAACACTGTAAAATACAATAATAGTACATGCAAATACTTGTTGTTTATATATTACCAAATAAATACACTTATCAAATTTCCAAAATATGCACAACAGAGAGCTGATGCTTTTAACATATAAAATGAAACAATGGTCTTTTCATGAAATATTTCAATAAACAACAATATCCAGCAACAAAAATTAACAAATGGACACTTTTTCCCTTTTTAGATTAGAAGAATTTCAAACAAATGAGATGTATTTATTTCATATTTTAAATATATACTTATATTTCATATATTATATATAAATATATATATATATATATATATATATATATATATATATATATATATATATATATATATATATATATATATATATATATATGGGAAGGCATATATGTACATACATATTTTCTAGACTTATTTTATACAATTACCTGTTATCCTGATTTTACTTTAACTTCTTTGTTCCTAAGATAAAATAGATTATTAAACGCAATACAGCATATTCTTAACAACTATAATTTCTATAATTTTCATTGTTCCTGAGATAAAAGAGATTATTATACACAATAAAGCACATTCTTAAAAATTATAATTTTCGTTGTTCCTGAGATAAAAGAGATTCTTCTATGCAATAAAGCATATGCTTAACAATTATGATTTTCTTTATTCTATAAAATCACTTTAATAAAATAAGCAGAATTAAATTACTTCATTAACTAAAATAAATTAAAAAATTACATCATCAACAATTATTTCAATTTAATTGAATCTCTAACATATTCTTTCATAAAATAACATATATGCCTGTGCATGTTTGACAGTGGATTCTGTTACTTTGCTAACATCGATATCACTTATGTGGAACCACTGGCCTGGTGGTACCATGATCTCATTAACATTATCTTCTTCTGTCTCTTTTTCCATCTTATCACCCATTCTGAGGACATTCTCTGTGTACTGGTCGAGGTATTCCTTTACAGAAACATGATGAGTACTGAGGAAGTTGGTCATGGAGGTGATACTGGGCCGGACTTTAACATATGCTGTGTAGTGGCCACACCTCAAATCTCCTTTGTGTTCAACTACTCCGTAAAGAGAATACAAGATTTTCTTCTGGCCTGGTTTAACATTCTGCAAGAAAAAACAGCCAGAGCTAAAATTCCTACTTTTAAAACTGAAAGTTAGAAGAATTTATGAAATTACAGATGAACAAATCAGGGAAAAAGAAAAGATTTTTTTTCCATGTTTATTTGCATTTTGTATGAGTGACATCTTTCAGAAAATTAGGAATTCTGCAGAGTTACATCACTTCTGCTCTGCTGGGAAAACCTCTCAAAAGACAAATAATATATAAACCCTCAAATGGGATTTACTTGTCTCACTGTTATTTGTGAAAGAGGTTCAAATAATTTCACCATACTTATGCATGTAAAACAAAAATGTAAGTTTTAACCAAAATGTTTATGTACCAATTTCAAATGATTGATTATAAGAATGCAGTAATTATTTAAGTAGCTCAACTATTTTAATATCTCACAAAAATGTGCATACACATCCACATCAGTTGGTTTTTACTTCAACATGCTAATAGGTTACTAGCATAAAAATATTGCAATGAAATGTATAAATGAACTTTAAGAATGCATCTACTGTACTTGCAGTAAGGACATACAAAGTCACAAACCCTACTTACCTGGCAAAGAGCACTACAATATGGAGCCAGATCGAGGACAAAAGGAAAATCCACATGGCAGTCCAGCTTGTTGATTTTCGTGATTTCAAACTACAATAATAAAATCATACAAGTATAGCTTAGAAAATGCCCAATAAAAAAATCTCTGCTGAGCACAATGTCTTGCCTTTATTTTTGTTTAACTAACAACTAATAAGTTGATGCTGCCAGCACCACCAGCCCAGTACTAATGTATAAATTTTCTTATACACATAATTTTCACACCAATACATTTGTGACAATTCAGTAAACTGCACAGCTTTTAAACTAATAAATTTTGCCATTTTTTCACTGGCACTAACTGATGAAGAAATACAAGACATATTCAATAAGCTTAGATATAGCCATGTCAGCAAATATCCCTATCTATATACTTAACTGTATTGATAAGCTTAGATATAGCCATGTCAGCAAATATCCCAATCTATATACTAAACTGTATTGATAAGCTTAGATATAGCCATGTCAGCAAATACCCCAATCTATATACTAAACTGTATTGATAAGCTTAGATATAGCCATGTCAGCAAATACCCCTATCTATATACTAAACTGTATTGATAAGCAAATACCCCCATCTATATACTAAACTGTATTGATAAGCTCAGATATAGCCATGTCAGCAAATACCCCCATCTATATACTAAACTGTATTGATAAGCTTAGATATAGCCATGTCAGCAAATACCCCTATCTATATACAAAACTGTATTGATAAGCTTAGATATAGCCATCTCAGCAAATACCCCCATCTATATACAAAACTGTATTGATAAGCTAAGATATAGCCATGTCAGCAAAAATCCCTATCTATATACTAAACTGTATTGATAAGCTTAGATATAGCCATGTCAGCAAAAATCCCTATCTATATACTAAACTGTATTGATAAGCTTAGATACAGTCATGTCAGCAAATACCCCTATCTATATACTAAACTGTATTGATAAGCTTAGATATAGCCATGTCAGCAAATACCCCCATCTATATACTAAACTGTATTGATAAGCTTAGATATAGCCATGTCAGCAAATACCCCCATCTATATACTAAACTGTATTGATAAGCTTAGATACAGCCATGTCAGCAAATACCCCCATCTATATACTAAACTGTATTGATAAGCTTAGATACAGCCATGTCAGCAAATACCCTTATCTATATACTAAACTGTATTGATAAGCTTAGATATAGCCATGTCAGCAAATACCCTTATCTATATACTAAACTGTATTGATAAGCTTAGATATAGCCATGTCAGCAAATACCCCCATCTATATACTAAACTGTATTGATAAGATTAGATATAGCCATGTCAGCAAATACCCATATCTATATACTAAACTGTATTGATAAGCTTAGATATAGCCATGTCAGCAAATACCCTTATCTATATACTAAACTGTATTGATAAGCTTAGATATAGCCATGTCAGCAAATACCCCTATCTATATACTAAACTGTATTGATAAGCTTAGATATAGCCATGTCAGCAAATACCCTTATCTATATACTAAACTGTATTGATAAGCTTAGATATAGCCATGTCAGAAAATACCCCTATCTATATACTAAACTGTATTGATAAGCTTAGATATAGCCATGTCAGCAAATACCCCCATCTATATACTAAACTGTATTGATAAGCTTAGATATAGCCATGTCAGCAAATACCCCTATCTATATACTAAACTGTATTGATAAGCTTAGATATAGCCATGTCAGCAAATACCCTTATCTATATACTAAACTGTATTGATAAGCTTAGATATAGCCATGTCAGCAAATACCCCTATCTATATACTAAACTGTATTGATAAGCTTAGATATAGCCATGTCAGCAAATACCCCTATCTATATACTAAACTGTATTGATAAGCTTAGATATAGCCATGTCAGCAAATACCCCTATCTATATACAAAACTGTATTGATAAGCTTATATATTGCCATATCAGCAAATACCCCCATCTATATACTAAACTGTATTGATAAGCTTAGATATAGACATGTCAGCAAATACCCCCATCTATATACAAAACTGTATTGATAAGCTTATATATTGCCATATCAGCAAATACCCCCATCTATATACTAAACTGTATTGATAAGCTTAGATATAGCCATGTCAGCAAATACCCCAATCTATATACAAAACTGTATTGATAAGCTTAGATATAGCCATCTCAGCAAATACCCCTATCTATATACAAAACTGTATTGATAAGCTTAGATATAGCCATGTCAGCAAATATCCCTATCTATATACTAAACTGTATTGATAAGCTTAGATATAGCCATGTCAGCAAATACCCCCATCTATATACAAAACTGTATTGATAAGCTTAGATATAGCCATGTCAGCAAATATCCCTATCTATATACAAAACTGTATTGATAAGCTTAGATATAGCCATATCAGCAAATACTCCCATCTATATACTAAACTGTATTGATAAGCTTAGATATAGCCATGTCAGCAAATACCCCCATCTATATACAAAACTGTATTGATAAGCTTAGATATAGCCATGTCAGCAAATATCCCAATCTATATACTAAACTGTATGGATAAGCTTAGATATAGCCATGTCAGCAAATACCCCCATCTATATACTAAACTGTATTGATAAGCTTAGATATAGCCATGTCAGCAAATACCCATATCTATATACTAAACTGTATTGATAAGCTTAGATATAGCCATGTCAGCAAATACCCTTATCTATATACTAAACTGTATTGATAAGCTTAGATATAGCCATGTCAGCAAATACCCCTATCTATATACTAAACTGTATTGATAAGCTTAGATATAGCCATGTCAGCAAATACCCTTATCTATATACTAAACTGTATTGATAAGCTTAGATATAGCCATGTCAGAAAATACCCCTATCTATATACTAAACTGTATTGATAAGCTTAGATATAGCCATGTCAGCAAATACCCCCATCTATATACTAAACTGTATTGATAAGCTTAGATATAGCCATGTCAGCAAATACCCCTATCTATATACTAAACTGTATTGATAAGCTTAGATATAGCCATGTCAGCAAATACCCTTATCTATATACTAAACTGTATTGATAAGCTTAGATATAGCCATGTCAGCAAATACCCCTATCTATATACTAAACTGTATTGATAAGCTTAGATATAGCCATGTCAGCAAATACCCCTATCTATATACTAAACTGTATTGATAAGCTTAGATATAGCCATGTCAGCAAATACCCCTATCTATATACAAAACTGTATTGATAAGCTTATATATTGCCATATCAGCAAATACCCCCATCTATATACTAAACTGTATTGATAAGCTTAGATATAGACATGTCAGCAAATACCCCCATCTATATACAAAACTGTATTGATAAGCTTATATATTGCCATATCAGCAAATACCCCCATCTATATACTAAACTGTATTGATAAGCTTAGATATAGCCATGTCAGCAAATACCCCAATCTATATACAAAACTGTATTGATAAGCTTAGATATAGCCATCTCAGCAAATACCCCTATCTATATACAAAACTGTATTGATAAGCTTAGATATAGACATGTCAGCAAATACCCCTATCTATATACAAAACTGTATTGATAAGCTTAGATATAGCCATGTCAGCAAATACCCCCATCTATATACTAAACTGTATTGATAAGCTTAGATATAGCCATGTCAGCAAATACCCCCATCTATATACAAAACTGTATTGATAAGCTTAGATATAGCCATGTCAGCAAATATCCCTATCTATATACAAAACTGTATTGATAAGCTTAGATATAGCCATATCAGCAAATACTCCCATCTATATACTAAACTGTATTGATAAGCTTAGATATAGCCATGTCAGCAAATACCCCCATCTATATACAAAACTGTATTGATAAGCTTAGATATAGCCATGTCAGCAAATATCCCAATCTATATACTAAACTGTATTGATAAGCTTAGATATAGCCATGTCAGCAAATACCCCCATCTATATACAAAACTGTATTGATAAGCTTAGATATAGCCATGTCAGCAAATATCCCTATCTATATACTAAACTGTATTGATAAGCTTAGATATAGCCATGTCAGCAAATACCCCCATCTATATACAAAACTGTATTGATAAGCTTAGATATAGCCATGTCAGCAAATACCCCAATCTATATACTAAACTGTATTGATAAGCTTAGATATAGCCATGTCAGCAAATACCCCTATCTATATACTAAACTGTATTGATAAGCAAATACCCCCATCTATATACTAAACTGTATTGATAAGCTCAGATATAGCCATGTCAGCAAATACCCCCATCTATATACTAAACTGTATTGATAAGCTTAGATATAGACATGTCAGCAAATACCCCTATCTATATACAAAACTGTATTGATAAGCTTAGATATAGCCATCTCAGCAAATACCCCCATCTATATACAAAACTGTATTGATAAGCTAAGATATAGCCATGTCAGCAAAAATCCCTATCTATATACTAAACTGTATTGATAAGCTTAGATATAGCCATGTCAGCAAAAATCCCTATCTATATACTAAACTGTATTGATAAGCTTAGATATAGCCATGTCAGCAAATACCCCCATCTATATACAAAACTGTATTGATAAGCTTAGATATAGCCATGTCAGCAAATACCCCAATCTATATACTAAACTGTATTGATAAGCTTAGATATAGCCATGTCAGCAAATACCCCTATCTATATACTAAACTGTATTGATAAGCAAATACCCCCATCTATATACTAAACTGTATTGATAAGCTCAGATATAGCCATGTCAGCAAATATCCCTATCTATATACTAAACTGTATTGATAAGCTTAGATATAGCCATGTCAGCAAATACCCCCATCTATATACAAAACTGTATTGATAAGCTTAGATATAGCCATGTCAGCAAATACCCCAATCTATATACTAAACTGTATTGATAAGCTTAGATATAGCCATGTCAGCAAATACCCCTATCTATATACTAAACTGTATTGATAAGCAAATACCCCCATCTATATACTAAACTGTATTGATAAGCTCAGATATAGCCATGTCAGCAAATACCCCCATCTATATACTAAACTGTATTGATAAGCTTAGATACAGCCATGTCAGCAAATACCCCTATCTATATACTAAACTGTATTGATAAGCTTAGATATAGCCATGTCAGCAAATACCCCCATCTATATACTAAACTGTATTGATAAGCTTAGATATAGCCATGTCAGCAAATACCCCCATCTATATACTAAACTGTATTGATAAGCTTAGATACAGCCATGTCAGCAAATACCCCCATCTATATACTAAACTGTATTGATAAGCTTAGATACAGCCATGTCAGCAAATACCCTTATCTATATACTAAACTGTATTGATAAGCTTAGATATAGCCATGTCAGCAAATACCCTTATCTATATACTAAACTGTATTGATAAGCTTAGATATAGCCATGTCAGCAAATACCCCCATCTATATACTAAACTGTATTGATAAGCTTAGATATAGCCATGTCAGCAAATACCCATATCTATATACTAAACTGTATTGATAAGCTTAGATATAGCCATGTCAGCAAATACCCTTATCTATATACTAAACTGTATTGATAAGCTTAGATATAGCCATGTCAGCAAATACCCCTATCTATATACTAAACTGTATTGATAAGCTTAGATATAGCCATGTCAGCAAATACCCTTATCTATATACTAAACTGTATTGATAAGCTTAGATATAGCCATGTCAGCAAATACCCCTATCTATATACTAAACTGTATTGATAAGCTTAGATATAGCCATGTCAGCAAATACCCCCATCTATATACTAAACTGTATTGATAAACTTAGATATAGCCATGTCAGCAAATACCCCTATCTATATACTAAACTGTATTGATAAGCTTAGATATAGCCATGTCAGCAAATACCCTTATCTATATACTAAACTGTATTGATAAGCTTAGATATAGCCATGTCAGCAAATACCCCTATCTATATACTAAACTGTATTGATAAGCTTAGATATAGCCATGTCAGCAAATACCCCTATCTATATACTAAACTGTATTGATAAGCTTAGATATAGCCATGTCAGCAAATACCCCTATCTATATACAAAACTGTATTGATAAGCTTATATATTGCCATATCAGCAAATACCCCCATCTATATACTAAACTGTATTGATAAGCTTAGATATAGACATGTCAGCAAATACCCCCATCTATATACAAAACTGTATTGATAAGCTTATATATTGCCATATCAGCAAATACCCCCATCTATATACTAAACTGTATTGATAAGCTTAGATATAGACATGTCAGCAAATACCCCCATCTATATACAAAACTGTATTGATAAGCTTATATATTGCCATATCAGCAAATACCCCCATCTATATACTAAACTGTATTGATAAGCTTAGATATAGCCATGTCAGCAAATACCCCAATCTATATACAAAACTGTATTGATAAGCTTAGATATAGCCATCTCAGCAAATACCCCTATCTATATACTAAACTGTATTGATAAGCTTAGATATAGCCATGTCAGCAAATACCCCCATCTATATACTAAACTGTATTGATAAGCTTAGATATAGCCATGTCAGCAAATACCCATATCTATATACTAAACTGTATTGATAAGCTTAGATATAGCCATGTCAGCAAATACCCTTATCTATATACTAAACTGTATTGATAAGCTTAGATATAGCCATGTCAGCAAATACCCCTATCTATATACTAAACTGTATTGATAAGCTTAGATATAGCCATGTCAGCAAATACCCTTATCTATATACTAAACTGTATTGATAAGCTTAGATATAGCCATGTCAGAAAATACCCCTATCTATATACTAAACTGTATTGATAAGCTTAGATATAGCCATGTCAGCAAATACCCCCATCTATATACTAAACTGTATTGATAAGCTTAGATATAGCCATGTCAGCAAATACCCCTATCTATATACTAAACTGTATTGATAAGCTTAGATATAGCCATGTCAGCAAATACCCTTATCTATATACTAAACTGTATTGATAAGCTTAGATATAGCCATGTCAGCAAATACCCCTATCTATATACTAAACTGTATTGATAAGCTTAGATATAGCCATGTCAGCAAATACCCCTATCTATATACTAAACTGTATTGATAAGCTTAGATATAGCCATGTCAGCAAATACCCCTATCTATATACAAAACTGTATTGATAAGCTTATATATTGCCATATCAGCAAATACCCCCATCTATATACTAAACTGTATTGATAAGCTTAGATATAGACATGTCAGCAAATACCCCCATCTATATACAAAACTGTATTGATAAGCTTATATATTGCCATATCAGCAAATACCCCCATCTATATACTAAACTGTATTGATAAGCTTAGATATAGCCATGTCAGCAAATACCCCAATCTATATACAAAACTGTATTGATAAGCTTAGATATAGCCATCTCAGCAAATACCCCTATCTATATACAAAACTGTATTGATAAGCTTAGATATAGCCATGTCAGCAAATATCCCTATCTATATACTAAACTGTATTGATAAGCTTAGATATAGCCATGTCAGCAAATACCCCCATCTATATACAAAACTGTATTGATAAGCTTAGATATAGCCATGTCAGCAAATATCCCTATCTATATACAAAACTGTATTGATAAGCTTAGATATAGCCATATCAGCAAATACTCCCATCTATATACTAAACTGTATTGATAAGCTTAGATATAGCCATGTCAGCAAATACCCCCATCTATATACAAAACTGTATTGATAAGCTTAGATATAGCCATGTCAGCAAATATCCCAATCTATATACTAAACTGTATTGATAAGCTTAGATATAGCCATGTCAGCAAATACCCCCATCTATATACTAAACTGTATTGATAAGCTTAGATATAGCCATGTCAGCAAATACCCATATCTATATACTAAACTGTATTGATAAGCTTAGATATAGCCATGTCAGCAAATACCCTTATCTATATACTAAACTGTATTGATAAGCTTAGATATAGCCATGTCAGCAAATACCCCTATCTATATACTAAACTGTATTGATAAGCTTAGATATAGCCATGTCAGCAAATACCCTTATCTATATACTAAACTGTATTGATAAGCTTAGATATAGCCATGTCAGAAAATACCCCTATCTATATACTAAACTGTATTGATAAGCTTAGATATAGCCATGTCAGCAAATACCCCCATCTATATACTAAACTGTATTGATAAGCTTAGATATAGCCATGTCAGCAAATACCCCTATCTATATACTAAACTGTATTGATAAGCTTAGATATAGCCATGTCAGCAAATACCCTTATCTATATACTAAACTGTATTGATAAGCTTAGATATAGCCATGTCAGCAAATACCCCTATCTATATACTAAACTGTATTGATAAGCTTAGATATAGCCATGTCAGCAAATACCCCTATCTATATACTAAACTGTATTGATAAGCTTAGATATAGCCATGTCAGCAAATACCCCTATCTATATACAAAACTGTATTGATAAGCTTATATATTGCCATATCAGCAAATACCCCCATCTATATACTAAACTGTATTGATAAGCTTAGATATAGACATGTCAGCAAATACCCCCATCTATATACAAAACTGTATTGATAAGCTTATATATTGCCATATCAGCAAATACCCCCATCTATATACTAAACTGTATTGATAAGCTTAGATATAGCCATGTCAGCAAATACCCCAATCTATATACAAAACTGTATTGATAAGCTTAGATATAGCCATCTCAGCAAATACCCCTATCTATATACAAAACTGTATTGATAAGCTTAGATATAGCCATGTCAGCAAATATCCCTATCTATATACTAAACTGTATTGATAAGCTTAGATATAGCCATGTCAGCAAATACCCCCATCTATATACAAAACTGTATTGATAAGCTTAGATATAGCCATGTCAGCAAATATCCCTATCTATATACAAAACTGTATTGATAAGCTTAGATATAGCCATATCAGCAAATACTCCCATCTATATACTAAACTGTATTGATAAGCTTAGATATAGCCATGTCAGCAAATACCCCCATCTATATACAAAACTGTATTGATAAGCTTAGATATAGCCATGTCAGCAAATATCCCAATCTATATACTAAACTGTATTGATAAGCTTAGATATAGCCATGTCAGCAAATACCCCCATCTATATACAAAACTGTATTGATAAGCTTAGATATAGCCATGTCAGCAAATATCCCTATCTATATACTAAACTGTATTGATAAGCTTAGATATAGCCATGTCAGCAAATACCCCCATCTATATACAAAACTGTATTGATAAGCTTAGATATAGCCATGTCAGCAAATACCCCAATCTATATACTAAACTGTATTGATAAGCTTAGATATAGCCATGTCAGCAAATACCCCTATCTATATACTAAACTGTATTGATAAGCAAATACCCCCATCTATATACTAAACTGTATTGATAAGCTCAGATATAGCCATGTCAGCAAATACCCCCATCTATATACTAAACTGTATTGATAAGCTTAGATATAGACATGTCAGCAAATACCCCTATCTATATACAAAACTGTATTGATAAGCTTAGATATAGCCATCTCAGCAAATACCCCCATCTATATACAAAACTGTATTGATAAGCTAAGATATAGCCATGTCAGCAAAAATCCCTATCTATATACTAAACTGTATTGATAAGCTTAGATATAGCCATGTCAGCAAAAATCCCTATCTATATACTAAACTGTATTGATAAGCTTAGATACAGCCATGTCAGCAAATACCCCTATCTATATACTAAACTGTATTGATAAGCTTAGATATAGCCATGTCAGCAAATACCCCCATCTATATACTAAACTGTATTGATAAGCTTAGATATAGCCATGTCAGCAAATACCCCCATCTATATACTAAACTGTATTGATAAGCTTAGATACAGCCATGTCAGCAAATACCCCCATCTATATACTAAACTGTATTGATAAGCTTAGATACAGCCATGTCAGCAAATACCCTTATCTATATACTAAACTGTATTGATAAGCTTAGATATAGCCATGTCAGCAAATACCCTTATCTATATACTAAACTGTATTGATAAGCTTAGATATAGCCATGTCAGCAAATACCCCCATCTATATACTAAACTGTATTGATAAGCTTAGATATAGCCATGTCAGCAAATACCCATATCTATATACTAAACTGTATTGATAAGCTTAGATATAGCCATGTCAGCAAATACCCTTATCTATATACTAAACTGTATTGATAAGCTTAGATATAGCCATGTCAGCAAATACCCCTATCTATATACTAAACTGTATTGATAAGCTTAGATATAGCCATGTCAGCAAATACCCTTATCTATATACTAAACTGTATTGATAAGCTTAGATATAGCCATGTCAGCAAATACCCCTATCTATATACTAAACTGTATTGATAAGCTTAGATATAGCCATGTCAGCAAATACCCCCATCTATATACTAAACTGTATTGATAAACTTAGATATAGCCATGTCAGCAAATACCCCTATCTATATACTAAACTGTATTGATAAGCTTAGATATAGCCATGTCAGCAAATACCCTTATCTATATACTAAACTGTATTGATAAGCTTAGATATAGCCATGTCAGCAAATACCCCTATCTATATACTAAACTGTATTGATAAGCTTAGATATAGCCATGTCAGCAAATACCCCTATCTATATACTAAACTGTATTGATAAGCTTAGATATAGCCATGTCAGCAAATACCCCTATCTATATACAAAACTGTATTGATAAGCTTATATATTGCCATATCAGCAAATACCCCCATCTATATACTAAACTGTATTGATAAGCTTAGATATAGACATGTCAGCAAATACCCCCATCTATATACAAAACTGTATTGATAAGCTTATATATTGCCATATCAGCAAATACCCCCATCTATATACTAAACTGTATTGATAAGCTTAGATATAGCCATGTCAGCAAATACCCCAATCTATATACAAAACTGTATTGATAAGCTTAGATATAGCCATCTCAGCAAATACCCCTATCTATATACAAAACTGTATTGATAAGCTTAGATATAGCCATGTCAGCAAATATCCCTATCTATATACTAAACTGTATTGATAAGCTTAAGATATAGCCATCTCAGCAAATACCCCCATCTATATACAAAACTGTATTGATAAGCTTAGATATAGCCATGTCAGCAAATATCCCTATCTATATACAAAACTGTATTGATAAGCTTAGATATAGCCATATCAGCAAATACTCCCATCTATATACTAAACTGTATTGATAAGCTTAGATATAGCCATGTCAGCAAATACCCCTATCTATATACAAAACTGTATTGATAAGCTTAGATATAGCCATGTCAGCAAATATCCCAATCTATATACTAAACTGTATTGATAAGCTTAGATATAGCCATGTCAGCAAATACCCCCATCTATATACAAAACTGTATTGATAAGCTTAGATATAGCCATGTCAGCAAATATCCCTATCTATATACTAAACTGTATTGATAAGCTTAGATATAGCCATGTCAGCAAATACCCCCATCTATATACAAAACTGTATTGATAAGCTTGGATATAGCCATGTCAGCAAATACCCCCATCTATATACAAAACTGTATTGATAAGCTTAGATATAGCCATGTCAGCAAATATCCCTATCTATATACAAAACTGTATTGATAAGCTTAGATATAGCCATGTCAGCAAATACCCATATCTATATACTAAACTGTATTGATAAGCTTAGATATAGCCATGTCAGCAAATACCCCCATCTATATACTAAACTGTATTGATAAGCTTAGATATAGCCATATCAGCAAATACCCCCATCTATATACTAAACTGTATTGATAAGCTTAGATATAGCCATGTCAGCAAATACCCCTATCTATATACTAAACTGTATTGATAAGCTTAGATATAGCCATGTCAGCAAATACCCATATCTATATACTAAACTGTATTGATAAGCTTAGATATAGCCATGTCAGCAAATACCCCCATCTATATACTAAACTGTATTGATAAGATCAAGTGTGATACACTATTATTTGAATCACAAGTATGAAATAATTTTGTCTGAGTCTCAAGTATGATAAACTATTGTCTGAATCTCGAGTTTGATACCCTATTATCTGAGTCTCAAGTGTGAATCACTAGTGTCTGGGTCTCAAGTTTGACACCCTATTATCTGAGTCTCAAGTGTGAATCACTAGTGTCTGGGTCTCAAGTTTGATACCCTATTATCTGAGTCTCAAGTATGAATCACTAGTGTCTGGGTCTCAAGTTTTATACACTATTATCTGTGTCTCACAACTGATACACTATTGTCAGCGACTTAAGTATGATACACAATTTCGGAGTCTCACATGTGATACACTACTGTTTGAGTCTCAAGTGTGAATCACTACTATACGAGTGAAATTCATACAACATGATTCATATATAATGGCCTTACACATAACAGACCTCTGACCATACAACAGGAATGTTACAAACTATCTCATTTCTTATTCATCCTGTAAATAGCATTAACTACCTCAAAAGAATCCAGAAAACACATGTAGTAATTTCTACTATATGACATGGTTAATCAGTGACTGGAAGATGGGATATGGTATATTTGATTTAATAATAACACAAAATAAAACATTTGCTTGCTTTATGTGCTATTAACAGGTCATTTTTAGCAAAGGATTGCCCTCTGAATAATTCAATTGAATGATTTGCTTTCTTCTGATATACTGTGCACGCTAAACAAAACCTAAGTGACCTCTTTTCATTATACTTGACAAGGACCAAGTGTTTCCCATGTATTATTTTGACCCCAAAGCCAATGGGTTATTTCTTAATCATCCTGTAAGTTACTGACAATCTTTGATGAAGGTGCACAGTCAGGAAATGTTTTTTTTGTACAGATCCTTCTTCAGTACTAGTGACCTTAAACTTTGACGTTTTGACCCCAAAATCAATAACAATCTTCCTTAACCCAAGTGCAAACCATCAACACAGTTTGGTTGTAGTCTGTGATGTAGAATTGACATTATTTTGCATAAACCATTTTTTTTTTTCGTAGTCTTTTTATGTCAAGATGAATAGGCTGTTTCCAAACCCCAAATACAAGCCAATAACAAAGACTGTACCAGGTCTGTGATATATTGTTGTTGTAGTGTTAAATGCCATTGAATCTGAGACTCAAACCCACGCAGACATCGGTGAAATGGCAGTAATCTGTAATGGAGAGCACTTTAGATAACTTGACCACTTGGGGTCTCGGTCTGTGATATAGAACAGTTATTAATGTGGAAACAATTTCTTCTTTCATTATGTAACCTGGACTAGTTGACCTTTTCACCCCCAAACCAATACTATTCTTTCTTTATCAAAAACTTTTCTGTTACCTTACACAGGTTGCATAACTTAAGCTAGTTGAGGAAAGACAAGTTAATGAAGAGAAGAATGGCCATTCGCCAAAAATATTTGTACAATACTGAACATTTTGAACTCTCTCCAAGAAACCTAAGAAATGGATACCATCTTTAACTCGGTTGAATTTACATTTAGGAATTTAACTGGAAATAAAGTGATGCAATGATGAATGGACAAAGAATTTAAAAATATCTATTTAAAATGATGAATGGACAAAGAATTTAAAAATATCTATTTAAAATGATGAATGGACGGACAAAGGATTTTAAAATATCTGTTTAGAATGATGAATGAACAAATGATTTTAAAATACCTATTTAGAATGATGAATGGACAGACAAAGGATTTTAAAATATCTATTTAGAATAATGAATGAACAGACATAGGATTTTAAAATATCTATTTAGAATGATGAATGGACAGACAAAGGATTTTAAAATATCTATTTAGAATGATGAATGGACAGACATAGGATTTAAAAATATCTACACTGCCTTTTAGGGTCAGCAACCTACCTGTTCAAAGCGTTTCAAATGCAGGGTCAGTACAGCTGGTGGCTGGATTATTAGATATTTCTTGCTGGCATCAGAGTAGACTGTTTTTATCTCTGTATGAAAATAATTAAGAATATCTGTGATCCAATTTTGAATAACCTGATCAAATTAATGCTTTTAAAAAATGGCATGTCATTTTGTTTCAACACCCTATCCCTGTGCTCTTTAATCATGGTGGAGACTTGGAATTTACTGGAATATGGTGCAAACATGTCCAAATATATGCCATGAGTACAGCACACAAAACTGTTATCTGCCCTCTGGTCCAATGCTAGCCAATTTTACAGTATATTGGTGCAAAAATGAGCCAGTCTGTTGAAATGTTTAGGTATATAAAGAAAATTTATATTTTCATGATATTAAAAGAAATATGTTTTTAAAAAACAATTGAAAAATAAATAACAGTGAATCGTTTTTGATGACCACTAATGAAATGAGAAGATAAATAACTCAAGTTTAATCTATGTTTGATAGATGCTTACAGCTCCAAACAAAATGTCTTTTGCATCTAAGTGAGGTTTCATGACACCTGCTACTTCCAGTTCCCTACATGAACATGTTGAGGTATACCTTGATGCAAACACAAATACAAAGAAACGAAAACGAAAACGAAAAGAAAACTATTCAAAAGTAATAGAATACTGTGGAACAAAAATGAGAGTTAAGTTACATAATTCACGTGCAATATGTAAACAGAATACATGACAAGACTCTATAATATTAAAGTTTATTCACCGCAAGATCATGAAGGATATATGAGGCTAATGCTCAATTAATTATTCTGCATTAATTATCCTTTAAGTCTCTCTAAATGAAGCTAAAGTTATCATGTTTTGCACATGAATGATTTCAACACCATTCTGTACCAACACACAGAAAAACATCTTTTGTTTAATGTATCCTGAAACAGAGTGGTCTGTGTACCTGTAATCAGCTATGTTGATGCTGGAATACAAGAAATGTTCATTTATTACTCAGGAAGTAGTGGGAGTCATTTATTACTCAGGACTAAACAGATATGGATGTCATTTATTACTCAGGACTAAACAATTATGGATGTCTTTTATTACTCAGGACTAAAAACAGTTATGGGAGTCATTTATTACTCAGGACTAAACAGTTATGGGAGTCATTTGTTACTTAGGACTAAACAGTTGTCATTTATTACTCAGGACTAAACAGTTATGGGAGTCATTAATTACTCAGGACTAAACAGTGATAGGAGTCATTTATTACTCAGGACTAAACATCTATGGGAGTCATTTATAACTCAGGACTAAACAGTTATGGGAGTCATTTATTACTCAGGACTAAACATTAATAGGAGACATTAATTACTCAGGACTAAACAGTTATGGGAGTCATTTATTACTCAGGACTAAACAGGTATGGGAGTAATTTATAACTCAGGACTAAACAATAATGGACATCATTTATTATTCAGGACTAAGCAGTAATAGAAGTCATTAGTTACTCAGGACTATACAGTTTTGGGAGTCATTTGTTACTTAGGACTAAACAGTTATGGGAGTCATTTGTTACTTAGGATTAAACAGTTATGGGAGTCATTTATTACTCAGGACTAAACAGTTATGGAAGTCATATATTACTCAGGACTAAATAGATTATGGGAGTCATTTATTACTCAGGACTAAACAGTTATGGGAGTCATTTATTACTCAGGACTAAATAGTTATGGGAGTCATTTATTACTCCGGATTAAACAATTATGGAAGCCATTGTATGTCACAGGTACACAAATATGGTCTACTCATTAGACAAATTGTATCACAAACATGTATGAAATAACAATGTAAATCAGTTTTAACATAAATAGATGAATCAATGTAGATGATGGTTGATATATGTACATTTATGTACATTTCAAGACAATGGTGTAAACTATGAACATGGATAACATTCAAAATGCTGAATGAACTATAAGCAAAAATCTACAGATGTGGATGCATTTTATACAGTTCCAGTTCAGCATAACTTTCTGCAGACCCAATTTCATGAGCAGATGTATATTCAAAGGTCAAGTCCATGTTGTTTTTCAAAAATTACAATAAAGATGAAAAATATACCAAATATGTTCAGATTTCTAAACTCATTCAACTACCATATACTCCCTACCCATCCACCTCTCTTAGAAGGCTGCATCCAGGATCTCATACCATCACTGTCCACTACTGAAATAATCTTTCAAAGCATTCTACCAATTCATCTCAATTGGTGTGGAAGAGTTCAGTTATAAGGAGAAATGAGTAATGGACCCACCTATGGAGCTCTGATACAATATACATGTATTTGTAAAACAGCTCTGAATATAATATATTGGTAATGGGATAAGCATAAAAGAAGTACAAATACAAAAAGGGTATAGGATAAGGACAAAAAAGTACTTATACAAAACAGGGGATGGGATAAGGAAAACAGAAGTACATATACAAAACAGGGGATGAGATAAAGATAAAAGTACATATAAAAACAGGGGATGGGTTATGGATAAAAAGAAGTACATATAACAATATGGATGGAATAGGGATAAAAAGAAGTACATATAAAAACTGGGGAAGGGATAAGGATAAAAGTATATAAACAAAGCAGGGGATGAGGTAAGGATAATAGAAGAACATATATAAAACCTGAGGAATGGAAATAAAAGGAGAGAAGAAAAAACACTGGTGGTAGGTGGGAGAAAAATGCTTACCTGTATTAGGATTTAACTTCTTCTTAATCTTTGTACAATTCCTGCAGCCAAACTTGTTGTTTCCAGTCAAAAGTTCTGAAGAAGTGAACAGATTGAGACAAGACTCAATTGAGCATTCACTGGAGGTTGAGTGATATCTTGGTGCTAGAGTTGATACAGATTTTCTCTGCCCCTCTCTCCAGATCTCTTTGCGTGACCTAACTGGCTGTGGATCCTTAAACTCTGATGGTTTCATGTGTTGCACATTGAATGAAGTAGAGTTATCTTCATCATTTCCAGCTTTTAGTGGAATTTCATTGTTTCCCACAGTGGCGGAGTCCATACTTCCAGTTCCTTGTGTAGATATTCCTGTATCATCTGAAACACTGGACTGACTAGAGTTGATTGGTACATCTAAATCTTTAACTTTCTCAGACTCTTCACTGGATTGGTACAGCATATTCAGAGACAAGTCTTGTGAAAAACCTGAAGAACAAGTCTCACTGACACTTGAGGCGTTGGTTCCAGATGTAACATCTGAAATGACCTGTTCCCCAGTACCTAAATGTTTGTAACTAGAAGAGGACAACAGAATGCTGCTGGTAGCTGCCTCCAGTTCCATTGGCTCCTCAGAGCTTGTATCACCACATTCAAGATAACCATTGGCAACTGGTCCATTCATATATTCTACATGTACAGTGACTTCTGATTTATGCATCTCTTCAATACCAATATGACTCTCCTTGCTGGAACCATCAGTATCCTCTGTCTCCCATACTGCAACACCACTGGGAATTGAATTGTAAATTACAATTGCATCTTTTCTTGGTTTATTTTCTGCTAGTACAGATAAGCTGATGTGAGGAGAAATGTGTACAGGACTTGGGGATGGTTCCACACCATTTGCTGCACTGTCAACCAATACAGAATCACTGGTCATTGAAGCCTCAAGGGAATATCTATACTTGATTATGTCCCTCTCCAAGATCTCTTCTATATCAGCATCTGTTCAGATAGAGAATGAAGAAACATGATACAAATCTTGCTGGCAAACCAAGTACTGATTTATGTCATACAAGAGTAAAACAAGTGTTTAACATGAAAATTACAAAGGTTTTTATGATGACAAAACAATAACATTGCTAAAAAGAACAGGAGAATGTACTAATTTAAAAGTTAGGCAAAAACTAAGACCATTTTAAAGTTACTTGGCATTCTATGATATTCTCTACCCACAGAAAAAAGAATTTCCAAGTTACTTGGAATTCTTTGAAATTCTCATCTCACAGATAAAGCCATTTCCAAGTTACTTGACACTCAATGACATTCTCTACCATCAGATAAAAGCATTGCCAAGTTACTTGGCACTCTATAACATTATCTACTCACAGATAAAGCATTGCCAAGTTATCTGGCACTCTATAACATTCTGTACTCACCAGATGACGATTTTTCTTCCTTCAAATCTTTGGTATCCTCCATATCTTCCTTCGTGTTTCCTCCTTCATCCTTGCTTTCCTTCTCCCATTCATGAGAGACCATATCCTCCTTCACACCCTCATCCATGTCTTCTTTCTCCTCCTTTCCATCATACTCTGCTTCCACATGGACAATATCCTCTCTGGTATCTTCCTCCCTGTCAACTTCCTTCTTAACTTCCATAGGGACAATATCAGCTTTCACATGCTCATCCCTGCTTCCAAACTCTGTGCCTTCCTTTTCCCCTTCTGCAGGGACAACTTCCTCCTTCACATTCTCCTCCATGTCTCCCTCCTCCTCCTCATCGTCCATCTCCCCTTCCACAGGAACCAGATCGTTCCTCATATCTTCCTCCTTATCTCCTTTATCTTCCTCGTCTACATACTCCAGTACAAATGGGACAAGATCTACCCATATAGCGTCCTCCCTGAATCTTTTCTCCTCTTCCCCTTCCTTCTCCCATTCCACAGGGGCCAAATCCTCCATCACATCCTCATCGATGTCTCCTTCCTCCTCCTTGCTTTCATATTCCCTTTGCAAAGGGACAATGTCATTCACATTCACCTCATTGTCTACTTCATCATTGCCTTCATTCTCTCCTTCTGCATGGACCATTTCCTCCTTTACATCCTCCTCCATGTATCCTTTATCCTCCTCAATTTCTTTATCCCATTTCACTGGGACCATATCCTCCATCACATCTGCCTCTATCTCTCCTTCCTTCTCCTTGCAATCCTTCTCCCCATCGACAGGGAAAATATGTTGATTTATGTCCTTCTCCTTGTCTACTTTCTCCACTACAGCAGTGGCCATATACTCCATTACATCCTCCTCAATATATCCATCACCCACCATGCATTCTTTCTCTTTCTCCACCTCCACAGGAACCATATCCTCCTCATCTGCCTCTTCTCTGGCTACCTTCTCCAATTCTACTGAGACCATTTCCTTCTGCATATCCCCCTTCATGTCTTTCTCCTCCTTGCCTTCCTTCTCCATTTCCAAAGGGGTCATATTGTTCTTCGCATTTGCATCCTTGCCTACCTTCTCCCCTTCCACAGGGACCATATCTTCCATTACATCCTCATCCATGTCTCCTTCCTCATCACCTTCCTTCTCCACTTCCACTGGGAGAATATTCTCCTTCATATCTGCCTCCCTGTTTCCTTTCTCTTCATTGCCATCCATCTCCACTTCCACAGTAACAAGATCTTTTACATATGCCTTTCTGTCTTCTTCATCCTTCCCATCCACATGGATAATATCCTCCTTTACATTTGCCACCATATCTCCTTTCTCCTCCTCACCTCCCTTCTTCCCTTCCACAAGGACAATATTATAAAGAGATGCTATATTAGATTTCTGAAATGAAAAAATAGCAAAGCTTAATACTACTGTACTGCCAGTTGGACTAACAAAAATCCAGAACAGAACCTCAGTATTTTCTCTGCTTAACACAGAAAATAGCAAGAAAACATCAAAAGAATAGAAATAGAACTAGTTTAGTCATATTACATGGTTTCCAGAACCACATGTATTGCGTTCAAAGAGAAATGTCATTGTATTTTAGTTAACTATGTTACGCCAAGAATACTAATCTGATAACACTAATATGATCTCTGCATGATAGATCTAAAGGTCGACTGTGCATTAATAGCCAAGGTTTTTTTTTAAATCTCTGAATTTTAATGGGATTTCTCTGGGGAGAGCTATCATATGATTGTAAATATCATTCATGCATAAGTTGTCTATGACTTGTTCATAAGAGTGATGTTACCAGATTAATTTTGCATGTATAGTTTCTGATTTTCTGAATGACTCTCTGAATCGGAACAGGTGAAGGGAAAGAGTAGTCCCTAATCCCATTGCAGCTGACTGCTAGAAAGTCCAGGCTCAAGCTTCTGGATATGAGATTGGAGAGAAAAAGGTCATCCCTGCAGCAATGAATTGCTTTCATTACAGCATTTACTTTTAAAAGGTCTATATGAAGTGCTTTCACCATTGGGCTCCAGTTGTCACTTACCATCATCAAGTGAAACAACAGGTGTCTCCCCATCCACTTCTGACAGCTGAATGAACCAGTGTTCATAAAAGCCATACCACCCGATTTAGGCGTCTCATGAACAATTCCTCAATTCCTACGATATGACATTACACATCTTGCCACTGTTACTGGAATTACTGCTGCAGGGGGTAAATTTGGCTTTGGTCAGGTCCTGAATGGCCAAGTGGTCTAAAGTGCTAACCTTTATCAACTGCTGACATCTCACATATTTCCACATGGGTTCGAGTCTCAGGCTTGGCCAATGTGGGATGCAAAACATCTTGTCAGTACCTTCCACGTGGTTGTTGGTTGTTACCAGGGTTTTCCAGGTGTAACAGCCAATTCTTTCCCTGCATCAGGGGGTTAATTTGGCTACTACACCAGGTTCCTCCTCCTCCAGTTATACCAGTCACCATGTAAAGCTTTTTTGTGTGCTGAGAAATGATACTCAATCCAAAACAACAATAGCAAAATGTTTGGTCAGTTTCAGAAGGCACTTATCTAGAGGTCTAGTAAAGAAGCACTACTAGGCTGGCAGTACTATTGGGAGAGGGTACAAATCATGTGGCTTAGAGGAATCAAATCTGCCACTGCATTTAGTCAACCAAAGCACTACAGAAAATATCTCACAGAACCCCATTTCCTGTTTGAGATCAGCATTAAATGTTCTATAATCCATGCAAGTTATTGATGAATGGATTGATCTTTTAGGAACCTTATAAGAAATGTAGGACAATTTTATGCATATGTTTAAATGGTGAAGAAAATGTTGATGACACAAAATATGTGTAAAGTTGCTGAATTATCCAAAATTAAATATAACCAGTGTAAACAAGAATGAAAGATAGCAAGAAGTTGTGTATGTCATATATAGTTGTTAAATTATTCAAAATGAGAAACTGTTAAAGGAGGAAGGGAGCAAGAGAAAGTGCAAACTGTATAGAGTGACTATTTTAAGTAAAATAGTACCAAGGTAAGAAAAGGATGAAAGACAGATGAAGTTAAGCAAGCACTGCACAAGAGAGCCATATCTGATACCTTCACCAGCTTTTTGTTTGCCTCCTTTTTCTCCTGTCCAATTACATACACTGACAAATGATTTTCAAATTCTATGCAAGTTCATTGATGATGCCCAGACTGCAAGTTCTCGCTAGCTGTATGATTATACCTGCAACTGTTTAATTACACTTGCAACAGTTCAGCTGTTGGTCCAATTTGGTCTATGGATACAGAAAGTAAATTGTGGGATAGTGGATTTTAAATCTCCATGGCTACCATCTAGATTCTAGACCATTCATTTAATTGTAAAGGATCCTTTTAACATATTGTATACACTGGACCTTTAACCAGATAAATATCAATCAGCAAAGCTAATAAAGACTGGTGTCTCACACACATTGATTAATGATTTATTTACCCTGTGCATGACCTGAAAATACTTTAACACAAAATATTAACATTGTTGACACCATCTTCATGATAGCCAGAAAAGAAGAGATATCTTTCTCTCCTTATGCTTGCACAGGCAACGAGGATTTCAAAAGTAAGATTAATCTTGGGTGTAATAAAAAAAATACGTTTTTCATAATTTGACGTTTTTTGAAAAGGAATTTAAAAAATTTAATTATCTATATCAATATCAATACCAATACTGTAAATTCATTAAATATTTTTCATATCAATCTTCACATTTATCCTAAATACGAAAATTTGTAGTAGTTCATAAATTTCTGGAACTGATGTAGGTTCATATTGTTTTGAAAGATGGATCATTGTTTACTGAGTCCTCAAATTCACGTTTTCCAACAACTATAAATTACAAATAAAAATTGGTTCTCCATGAAAAACAGTGAATTACATAAAATTGGTACTGCATTAAAAATAGTGAATTAAAGAAAAATTGTTACTGTATGAAAAATAGTGAATTACCAGTACAAGAAAATTGGTACGGCGTGAAAAATAGTGAATTACAAGAAAATTGGTACTGTATGAAAAATAGTGAATTACAAGAAAATTTTCACTGTTCAAAAAATAGTGAATTTCAAGAAAATTGGTTCTTTATTAAAAATTGTGAATTAACTGCAGTTTTTACTGTTACACAACAAATCTCACCTTTTCTTCATGAACAGATAAAGACAAATCCTGGAATGATTCTAAAGTCTGGGAGATCTAGAAAGAAAAAAAAAACAAGAAAGTTACAAACATTAAAACATTTTCAACTTCAGAAGGAATAAAACTACATTTATATGCAGCTGCCTAAAGAACTGGGATTCCACTGGTAAACATGATACAATTAATTAAAGAGAAAATCCATGGTAAGAATGTATACAAAAATTAATTGGATAGAGTTCACATTATTATATATAAACAATCTAAGTAAAGTTGGATCAACAGTTCAGGAGAAAATTTTATTATCTCAAATTTTTAAACAACGCAGACAGTTTTACAATTCTCTTGGATTATTCTGTATTTATGACAAGTAACCAACACTTTCAGTTAATCCTCTCATATCATCCTCTGTATTGAACTCAAACTAACCAAAAGAGATATTGCTGTGATAGAGTCATCCTTTGTACCAAACTCAACCTGCCTTAGAGAGATATTGCTGTGATAGTACTAAACTTAACCTGCCTTACAGAGATATTACTGTGATAGTGTCATCCTTTGAACAAAACTTAACCTGCCTTACAGAGATATTGCTGTGATAGTGTCATCCTTTGTACTAAACTTAACCTGCCTTACAGAGATATTGCTCTGATAGAGTCATCCTTTGTACTAAACTTAACCTGCCTTAGAGAGATATTACTGTGATAGTCATCCTTTGTACTAAACTTAACCTGCCTTAGAGATATATTGCTGTGATAGAGTCATCCTTTGAACTAAACTTAACCTGCCTTACAGAGATATTGCTGTGATAGTGTCATCCTTTGTACTAAATTTAACCTGCCTTACAGAGATATTACTGTGATAGTGTCATCCTTTGAACTAAACTTAACCTGCCTTAGAGAGATATTGCTGTGATAGTGTCATCCTTTGTACTAAACTTAACCTGCCTTAGAGAGATATTACTGTGATAGTCATCCTTTGTACTAAACTTAACCTGCCTTAGAGATATATTGCTGTGATAGAGTCATCCTTTGTACTAAATTCAACCTGCCTTACAGAAATATTACTGTGATAGTGTCATCCTTTGTATTAAACTCAACCTGCCTTAGAGAGATATTGCTGTGATAGTGTCATCCTTTGTACTAAACTTAACCTGCCTTAGAGAGATATTCTTGTGATAGTGTCATCCTTTGTACTAAACTTAACCTGCCTTAGAGAGATATTGCTGTTATAGTGCCATCCTTTGTGCTAAACTTAACCTGCCTTAGAGAGATATTACTGTGATAGTGTCATCCTTTGTACTAAATTTAACCTGCCTTAGAGAGATATTGCTGTGATAGTGCCATCCTTTGTACTAAACTTAACCTGCCTTAGAGAGATATTACTGTGATAGTGTCATCCTTTGTACTAAACTTAACCTGCCTTAGAGAGATATTCTTGTGATAGTGTCATCCTTTGTACTAAACTTAACCTGCCTTAGAGAGATATTGCTGTGATAGTGCCATCCTTTGTACTAAACTTAACCTGCCTTAGAGAGATATTCTTGTGATAGTGTCATCCTTTGTACTAAACTTAACCTGCCTTAGAGAGATATTGCTGTGATAGTGTCATCCTTTGTACTAAACTTAACCTGCCTTTAGAGAGATATTACTGTGATAGTGCCATCCTTTGTACTAAACTTAACCTGCCTTACAGAGATATTACTGTGATAGTGTCATCCTTTGTACTAAACTTAACCTGCCTTACAGAGATATTGCTCTGATAGAGTCATCCTTTGTACTAAATTTAACCTGCCTTAGAGAGATATTGCTGTGATAGTGCCATCCTTTGTACTAAACTTAACCTGCCTTAGAGAGATATTACTGTGATAGTGTCATCCTTTGTACTAAACTTAACCTGCCTTAGAGAGATATTACTGTGATAGTCATCTTTTGTACTAAACTTAACCTGCATTAGAGATATATTGCTGTGATAGAGTCATCCTTTGTACTAAATTTAACCTGCCTTACAGAGATATTACTGTGATAGTGTCATCCTTTGTATTAAACTTAACCTGCCTTAGAGAGATATTCTTGTGATAGTGCCATCCTTTGTACTAAACTTAACCTGCCTTAGAGAGATATTGCTGTGATAGTGCCATCCTTTGTACTAAAATTAACCTGCCTTAGAGAGATATTACTGTGATAGTGCCATCCTTTGTACTAAACTTACCCTGCCCTACAGAGATACTGCTGTGATAGTGTCATCTTTTGTACTAAACTTAACCTGCCTTATAGAGATATATTACTGTGATAGTGCCATCCTTTGTACTAAACTTAACCTGCCTTACAGAGATATTCTTGTGATAGTGTCATCCTTTGTACTAAACTTAACCTGCCTTAGAGAGATATTGCAGTGATAGTGTCATCCTTTGTACTAAACTTAACCTGCCTTAGAGAGATATTCTTGTGATAGTGTCATCCTTTGTACTAAACTTAACCTGCCTTAGAGAGATATTGCTGTGATAGTGCCATCCTTTGTATTAAACTTAACCTGCCTTACAGAGATATTCTTGTGATAGTGTCATCCTTTGTACTAAACTTAACCTGCCTTAGAGAGATATTGCTGTGATAGTGTCATCCTTTGTACTAAACTTAACCTGCCTTTAGAGAGATATTACTGTGATAGTGCCATCCTTTGTACTAAACTTAACCTGCCTTACAGAGATATTACTGTGATAGTGTCATCCTTTGTACTATACTTAACCTGCCTTACAGAGATATTGCTCTGATAGAGTCATCCTTTGTACTAAATTTAACCTGCCTTAGAGAGATATTGCTGTGATAGTGCCATCCTTTGTACTAAACTTAACCTGCCTCAGAGATATATTGCTGTGATAGAGTCATCCTTTGTACTAAATTTAACCTGCCTTACAGAGATATTACTGTGAAAGTGTCATCCTTTGTATTAAACTTAACCTGCCTTAGAGAGATATTCTTGTGATAGTGTCATCCTTTGTACTAAACTTAACCTGCCTTAGAGAGATATTGCTGTGATAGTGCCATCCTTTGTACTAAACTTAACCTGCCTTAGAGAGATATTACTGTGATAGTGCCATCCTTTGTACTAAACTTAACCTGCCTTACAGAGATACTGCTGTGATAGTGTCATCCTTTGTACTAAACTTAACCTGCCTTAGAGAGATATATTACTGTGATAGTGCCATCCTTTGTACTAAACTTAACCTGCCTTACAGAGATACTGCTGTGATAGTGTCATCCTTTGTACTAAACTTGACCTGCTTTATAGAGATATATTACTGTGATAGTGCCATCTTTTGCACTAAACTTAACCTGCCTTACAGAGATATTCTTGTGATAGTGTCATCCTTTGTACTAAACTTAACCTGCCTTAGAGAGATATTGCTGTGATAGTGTCATCCTTTGTACTAAACTTAACCTGCCTTAGAGAGATATTCTTGTGATAGTGTCATCCTTTGTACTAAACTTAACCTGCCTTAGAGAGATATTGCTGTGATAGTGCCATCCTTTGTACTAAACTTAACCTGCCTTACAGAGATATTCTTGTGATAGTGTCATCCTTTGTACTAAACTTAACCTGCCTTAGAGAGATATTGCTGTGATAGTGTCATCCTTTGTACTAAACTTAACCTGCCTTACAGAGATATTACTGTGATAGTGTCATCCTTTGTACTAAACTTAACCTGCCTTACAGAGATATTGCTCTGATAGAGTCATCGTTTGTACTAAATTTAACCTGCCTTAGAGAGATATTGCTGTGATAGTGCCATCCTTTGTACTAAACTTAACCTGCCTTAGAGAGATATTACTGTGATAGTGTCATCCTTTGTACTAAACTTAACCTGCCTTAGAGAGATATTACTGTGATAGTCATCCTTTGTACTGAACTTAACCTGCCTTAGAGATATATTGCTGTGATAGAGTCATCCTTTGTACTAAATTTAACCTGCCTTACAGAGATATTGCTGTGATAGTGCCATCCTTTGTACTAAACTTAACCTGCCTTAAAGAGATATTACTGTGATAGTGCCATCCTTTGTACTAAACTTAACCTGCCTTACAGAGATACTGCTGTGATAGTGTCATCCTTTGTACTAAACTAAACCTGCCTTAGAGAGATATATTACTGTGATAGTGCCATCCTTTGTACTAAACTTAACCTGCCTTACAGAGATATTCTTGTGATAGTGTCATCCTTTGTACTAAACTTAACCTGCCTTAGAGAGATATTGCTGTGATAGTGTCATCCTTTGTACTAAACTTAACCTGCCTTAGAGAGATATTACTGTGATAGTGCCATCCTTTGTACTAAACTTAACCTGCCTTACAGAGATATTACTGTGATAGTGTCATCCTTTGAACTAAACTTAACCTGCCTTAGAGAGATATTGCTGTGATAGTGTCATCCTTTGTACTAAACTTAACCTGCCTTAGAGATATTACTGTGATAGTGTCATCCTTTGTACTAAATTTAACCTGCCTTAGAGAGATCCTTTGTACTAAACTTAACCTGCCTTACAGAGATATTAATGTGATAGTGTCATCCTTTGTACCAAACTTAACCTGCCTTAGAGAGATATTGCTGTGATAGTGACATCCTTTGTACTAAACTTAACCTGCCTTACAGAGATCCTTTGTACTAAACTTAACCTGCCTTACAGAGATATTTATGTGATAGTGTCATCCTTTGTACCAAACTTAACCTGCCTTAGAGAGATATTACTGTGATAGTGCCATCCTTTGTACCAAACTTAACCTGCCTTAGAGAGATATTACTGTGATAGTGCCATTCTTTGTACTAAACTTAACCTGCCTTAGAGAGATATTGCTGTGATAGTGCCATCTTTGTACTAAACTTAACCTGCCTTAGAGAGATATTACTGTGATAGTGTCATCCTTTGTTCTAAACTTAACCTGCCTTAGAGAGATATTATTGTGATAGTGCCATCCTTTGTACTAAATTTAACCTGCCTTAGAGAGAGATTGCTGTGTGCACATCCTCATCCCTTCATCCTTCTTTCCTTGTATACGTTTGTTAAGGTTTGTAAAGTGGTGTTGATGTATCGTTATTTTCTAATCTGACCTGTTTTTTAATTTGATAAGATCCATCTGCTTAAACATTTTCTGTCAAATAACATCCACAACTCACATCATAAACATTTCAGTAAGAATGTGGCACAATTTTCTTGTTTTTGTTTTAGTAGGGTTTAACGCCATTTTTCAGCACACGATAGGCTATACATGGCGGCCAATATTAATGGTAAAGGAAGAACCCAGGGGGAAACTCCCCAGAAAGAACCACCGACCCATGAGAAGCTACTAAAAAGCTTTCTTACATACCCACATTGGCCAAATCTGAGACTCACACCCAAGCAGACAGAGGTGAGATAGCAGTGATCCGTAACAAGGAGCGCTTTAAATCACTCAGGGTCCCTTCACCATTTTCTTGAAAAGAACAGACTGGTTTAACAATGTCCCTAGCAGTAGCTTATCAATACAATGAAAATGTGTAGCAAAGTTCACATTTGAAGAAACCCATCTGTTTCCTTGGAAATGAACATATACAGTTGCTATAAATAGCAAATAAGGAAAGTACATTTATGCTATTTTCATGCAGCAGTCATTTTTTTTAAGAATATTCTCAAATTTAAATGAATGGATATAAAGTGATGACAATGAAAATGACAAAAAACAACTTTTATTAATGATTTATTTTAATAGTGAGATTTTCAATATGGCCACTAATGCAGCCAAGGTGGAGATCAGATCAACACTGTTTTAATTTACAACCAACTAGATAGATACTCAAGTCCTGGGGGGGGAGGGGAAATGAAGGTGCAGATATAACAAGAATTTTAAGACTATTGCTATCTTAGCCATAGTAGATTCTCAGATCAGCCCAATCGTCATTTGGGAACAGCTAGACAATGTATTCTGGTCAATGAAAACTATGTCAAGGAGAAGTAACCATAAGAACATATTCAAGATGGCCATTATGGTGGTGTCAGAGTGGTACCATTTTAATTTATGACCAACCTTTCCTTGGGATGACTGTATGTATATATTCATGGCAACCTTCCATGTGTTTCAGGAGTTGCCATAACAAACATTTGCTAACAACAGAAGGTCAGACAGATGACCATGGATAACCATCTCATAAGCTTTTCAAGTATATGACCAGTAAAGCTAAATATATACTTACATAATGGCATTCTTCACACATTACAGTGCTAACAAGACAGCCTCCAAACAAAGCATCCACAAATGTGTAATTAACCTGATGACCATAGTCTGCAATGGAAACAGATTAAGTACATTTATATACTGTATAGAATTAATTTTGTCCTGTATAAACAGGTTTTCAACTATGACCAATAATACAGATTTTAAATGCAGTAAATTATCACCATGAAAAATTCACCCTCTAATGAATGTTATTTATCACAACTAAAAATGTCTACTTATAGAGTATGATTTATTACCAATGGCATTATTAGTAACATGCAATCAGATGTGAACAGTACTTTCTTCAACAAATGAAAAATTGTCAATGGGGCCATGGTAGCTTAGTTGGCAGAGTGTTTGGCTTGTATTCAATGGGTTAGATACTCTTCCAAGTCAACTACCTTGATCAACTTTGGGAAAGGCACATAGATCCCATTTCCTTGGCATCAACTTTGGGAAAGGCACATAGATCCCATTTCCTTGGCATCAACTTTGGGAAAGGCACATAGATCCCATTTCCTTGGCATCAACTTTGGGAAAGGCACATAGATCCCATTTCCTTGGCATCAACTTTGGGAAAGGCACATAGATCCCATTTCCTTGGCATCAACTTTGGGAAAGGCACATAGATCCCATTTCCTTGGCATCAACTTTGGGAAAGGCACATAGATCCCATTTCCTTGGCATGAAATAGCCAATAATGTGTTTACAGGTGCCATTGAAACAAAATGGCCAATATTTGTCAAACATTCTATAATTGAAACCATAAAAAATGTCTCCCTATAATCTTCTACATATACTTTCTACTAATTCAAGTATAAATCTGACTGCAAATTTCTGAGGATATCATGAAATGAAAGAAGAATTTGGAAACAGATGATGATGCTGGTCTGGTTGAATACGACCAATGAATTTGAAATAGCAACATGTCAGTACTGGCTGAATAAGAACAATGATTGTCAAAGACCAAATGAGATCTGGCTGAAAAAACCCAATGTATTTCAAAGAGCAACATGTCAGATTTGGTTGAAAGAGTCCATTGAATTTCAAAGAGAAACAAATCAGATCTGTTTGAATAAGACCAATGAATTTCAAAGAGCAACATGTCAGATTTGGTTGAAAAAACCCAATGCATTTAAAAGAGAAACAAGTTAGATCTGGCTGAATAAGACCAATGATTTCAAAATGCAACATGTCAGATCTGGTTGAATAAGACGAATTTGTTTCAAAGAACAACATCAGATCTTGTTGAATAAGACCAACGAATTTTAAAGAGCAACATGGCAGATCTGGTTGAAAGAATCCATTGAGTTTCAAAGAGCCACATGCCAGATATGGTTGAATAAGACCAATGAATTTCAAAGAGCAACATGTCAGATTTGGTTGAAAAAACCCAATGCATTTAAAAGAGAAACAAATTAGATCTGGCTGAATAAGATCAATGATTTCAAAATGCAACATATCAGATCTGGTTGAATAAGACGAATTTGTTTCAAAGAACAACATGAGATCTTGTTGAATAAGACCAATGAATTTTAAAGAGCAACATGGCAGATCTGGTTGAAAGAATCCATTGAATTTCAAAGAGCAACATGGCAGATCTGGCTGACTAAGACCAATGAATTTCAAAGAGCACCATGTGTGATCTGGATCTATTCTGGGTGCAAGTACGGTATGGTCAAGATGGGACGTATCTGCTGTTTCATTTTTAATTTAAAATGCATGAATTGGATACAAGGTTTCATGGGAGATAATCCATTTCACAAAGATCCTTGATAAATGGAGTACTGAACCCTTACAAAATTTCAGAGTGATCATACTGTAATACATAATTAAATAAAATAAAAATAGGGTAAGGATTCATCACATAAATGAGCATCAACTGTAAACCTACAGTTATTGATAGCAAAAAGAAATTCATCAAAATGTAATAATATGATATTATTATACTGTTTATAAAAAATATGCCAAACAGGTTTTAGTAACCATAAGCAAAACAGATATTATACAACATTCTTATGGTTAAAAGCCATGTTGATAACACTAACAGTTTAGGAGTATTGATGAAAAGGTTTTCTGATGGCTGCCACTCTTCCTTATTAGAAGTCAACTCTATGACAAAAGACGTGGAGAAAGAACCTGCAAAACCCCCAGAAAAAATCAACGACACACCAGAAGCAACTGTCAAGCTTTCTCAGATACTGGCCGAATCTGAGACTAGGACAAATACAGACAGAGGTGAAATGGCAATGATCTGTAAAAGAGAATACTTTAGATCACTCATGGCCCCTAATAAAGTCTGGATTTAAGAAAATCAACACTGATCACAAACTGCTTCACATACTTGGACTGTCAAGAAAGTTTCATAAACAATATTTTCGATGCCAATGGCCTGGTCATACAAGTACCTGTGACATACATTGCTAGTATCACAGGACAAATTTGTGCCTCTAAAGTGATGCCAAAAGTTGTGGAACACTAGTAAACAAATAACCCATACAACAGTTGACAACGTTTCTATCTACTCTATGACAAAAGAAGCAAGCCAACATAACTGGCTACCTAAAGGGGCAGACAATTTGAAAGCTATCATGTGGTTGAAAGTACAGTTTTCTAGTGCATGAATAACATGCCAAAAAGTGAATGACATTTACAATAATTAAAAAATCATACAAAGTATTTAGAGGTCCATGGGGAACAATTTGAGGAGATTTACTGATATCCTGACCTGTTGCTGTGTAGCCCCTGATATCAACAGAAGCAATGAAGGCATGGAATTACCAGACTCACACTTAGAAGTAAACAACTCCACTGACACTCACGCCTGGAAGTAAGTCACTCAAGTGAACATAGCCAAAACCCTTATTGTCCACAACCCCACAGACACCCTTGATATCAACAGAAGCAATGAAGGCTTCCATTGCTAAAACAAACCTGGGAGGGAGGGAAGGACAAGATGGTATTACTTCCATTGCTAAAACAAACCTGGGAGGGACGGAAGGACAAGATGCTATCACTTCCATTGATAAAACAAGCCTATGAGGGTGGGATGTATGAGATGTTTTCACTTCTGTTGCTAGAAGAAACCTGGGAGGTCTCGATGCATAAGATAGTGCTCCTAATGTATTATGATTTGGAAGCAAATATGAAAAAGAAAGAGACATGTATTAAATATCAGAGTAACCTAGAAAACTATGACACTCAATGACAAAAAAAGATTAACAGATCTAAATACACAATATATATATATATATAGAGAGAGAGAGAGAGAGAGAGAGAGAGAGAGAGAGAGAGAGAGAGAGAGAGAGAGAGAGAGAGAGAGAGACTTACTTCTGACTTTCATCCTGATATCATGATCAACTCTTTGGGGATCGGAGTTTACTGTCAGCTCGAAATATTTCAACACTGCAATCTGACTTCTCTGGAAGATGTAATTTAAATTTTAAAATCAAATTTGATTGCAACGAGCACTATCATTCATCTAATTGTGATGGTCATCAAGAGAAATTAATTTATATAAGAGATCAGAGAAAAACACAAGTTCAGAGAATTCATTATGAATAGTCTTTTTTGCCTTCAAAAGCCTAATAAATGAAAAAAATCTTTACATTTTCTAATTTTTTTTCCTTTGTGTCATTAGTGAATGTATATTAATATGTACAACATTTGATGCTAAATTATTGTTATTTACCTTTTGATACCATTTTCTACTATTATGACAGTTGAACAATACATATAAGGGAGATAATCCTATGGGAGATAACTATTATTGGGAGACATCATTTGTGTCCATTGCCAAAGAGCAGATGTGAAAATTCAGTGGATTAATGCTTCTTACTAAGTTTAATACATCCATAAAGTTTTGGAACTCTTCTTTCAATGGAATCTTTTCAAGCCTAAATCTGAATGAATCAATTGTTTCATGTCCATGGCATTAAATTTAAAAGAACTGCACATACTCAACCTTATCCTAGCCATAAGGCACAATAAGAAATGGACTCAATCTAATCCTACCTATATGGTGCAATATGTACTGCAGCACTCAGTGTAATCCTAGCTCTATGACATAATAGGTTCTGCACTTGCTCAACCTAATCCTAGATTTCTTTAGAATGTTTTTCTTTTTTACACTGACACATATTGTAAACAATCAGCAATCAACTATGCAAAGAACAACATTGCTGTTGGAAAGTATAACAATGTCTTGTCTTATGCAAACAACAATACTGATGCTGGAAAAATATGCCTGTCTTGACTATGCAAACAGCAAAAAAGATGATGGAGAAATACAAAAAGGTCTAGCCCCTGCAAATACCACCATTATTTGGTAAAAATATAACACTGACTTGCCGATGCAAACAACATTGTTGTTGGAAAACTATAACAATATCTTGCCTATGCAAAAAACAACATTGCTGTTGGAAAACTATAACAATATCTTGCCTATGCAAAAAACAACATTGCTGTTGGAAAAATATAACTGTCTTGTGTGTGCGCTATAGGCAAGAATAAATTAATTCTGGTCTAAAACTAATTATCAAAGGAATGTGTATTTACCTTGATTTCTTCAGATCGCATGATGCTCAGCATGTGACTTAGAAGCTCATGGCTATCATGTTGCTGATTGCCTCTGAACATTGGGGCCCTGAGGAAAAAGGAAAGCACTTAGAGTGACTGACTAAAGATTTGCATGTAGTAGTCATACTTCCAACACAAAATGCAAATGTTAGATAATCTAAAACTAGACAAAGAAAGTCACATTAAATGACCCTAACCATATCCCATTTTTCTGTAAATTCACTGCACAAGAAAAATCTTCAAGAAAACATGTATTAATCAGTTCCCTTTCAGACAAGAGAAAATAACTACAAGCCATATTACATTGAGAAAGACATAAGAAAACTCCGACAATAATCCACACCTTCAAGTCTGGCTCTTGAATTGTTAACATTACTTACAGAGTATTTAAACAAAGTGAAATGTCATGCATAATCGTAAAGGACTTGTAGTATAGGTAATGGACTGTGATGAGGTCAGTATTTTTATGTGGAGCAATTTATTGATATGACAGTATCTGTTCAGTTAATTACTGATTTTATACATTAAAAAACTAAAAAGTAATGCTTTCATAATTGTGTGGACTGCTACACACACAGACACTGAATCTCTCATAAGTACAGACTCTCATCACACAAGCACTTTATTAATGCACGGAAACACTGATGTGAAACTTGGATTACTCTTTGCAGACTTGTCCAAAAAGGGCACTAGGATTCACAATGTTGGTTTGAGTTGCTGAGTTGATCTCCTGAAGGAAGTTTGCTAGTGCCATGGTAATGGGTCTGGCTTGACTAAGGCTGATTCTAATGCTAGGCTGTAACAATAAAAATGACATACTAAGTAGAATTATACATTACACAACAATAAAAAAGACACACTAAGTAGAATTATACATTACACAACAATAAAAAAAACATAATAAGTAGAATTATACATTACACAACAATAAAAAAGACATACTAAGTAGAATTATACATTACACAACAATAAAAAAGACACACTAAGTAGAATTATACATTACACAACAATAAAAAAGACACACTAAGTAGAATTATACATTACACAACAATAAAAAAGACAATAAAAAAGACATGCTAAGTAGAATTATACATTACACAACAATACAAAAGACATACTAAGTAGAATTATACATTACACAACAATAAAAAAGACATACTAAGTAGAATTATACATTACACAACAATAAAAAAGACATACTGAGTAGAATTATACATTACACAGCAATAAAAAAGACATACTAAGTAGAATTATACATTACACAACAATAAAAAAGACATACTGAGTAGAAATATACATTACACAACAATAAAAAGATATACTGAGTAGAATTATACATAACACAACAATAAAAAAAGACATACTAAGTAGAATTATACATTACACAACAATAAAAAAGACCTACTGTGTAGAATTATATATAACACAACAATAAAAAAAGACATACTAAGTAGAATTATACATTACACAACAATAAAAAAAGACATACTGAGTAGAATTATACATTACACAACAATAAAAAAAGACATACTGAGTAGAATTATACATTACACAACAATAAAAAAGACATACTGAGTAGAATTATACATTGCACAACAATAAAAAAGACATACTGAGTAGAATTATACATTACACAACAATAAAAAAGACATACTGAGTAGAATTATACATTACACAACAATAAAAAAGACATACTAAGTAGAATTATACATTACACAACAATAAAAAAGACATACTGAATTATACATTACACAACAATAAAAATGACATACTAAGTAGAATTATACATTACACAACATTCAATACCTAATTTCTACAAAATATACATGCATAAAGTCATCATTTTCAGCAGACCTGAAAGAAAACATCATTATATAATGGAATATGCAAGAATAAGGTTCTTTAAGAAAAACAATAATAATAATATCCACTTGTACAGATGATGGAATAACTAAAATGATAAATAGCATCCCATATCAGAAATATTACGCGAGGTCAAGCATATTATATATTCAAATAGCAAAAAGTGTTCTGGGAACCCAGTGTCTTGCCTTCATCGTATGAAGATGTATATCTGTCATATAAAAATTTAGTTGATGATGAAACCATGAAAGTATGACACCCATGTTGCATCATACTTTCACATGTGAGATAATAAAACTGTCAGCTTAGTAGAAAATCTTCATAGAAGACACAACTGTAGAAAAATTCATACATTTAAAAGACAATCTTTAAGAACCCTACCAAGTCCATAATATAATCATCCTCATCTTTACTGCAGGTACGGGAGTTGTCACTGATATATTTCCTGCCAGGCAGTAAGAGTGGTCCCCCTTCTATGCTCCTTTCCATCAGGAGGTTCACCAGACTGTATGTCTGAATCAAATTCTGAAAACAAAATGTCAGCGTTATTTATTCATCAACAAATAATTGAATGGATTTCATGATTCTTTCTTTAGAATAGATTAGAGATAGGCAAATGATCCAGTATAAACAAAAAAAATCATGTCTTTAGACAAGTCATTTACATGTCACTGCAACATAATTTGCTGTTGAATATATATATATATAAATTCAGAAGAAATTGAATTAATGAATTGTGATAAAGACTCCATGCCTAAAAGATAGTGGTACATAATCAATACTGACAATATTAAAGCATAAACTTTGAGTCTAAGATTTTATGTTAGTGCTTAAATTTGATTTAATATATAGATTATGTCTAACAGAATAATTCCTTCTAAATAAGGACAGACTTCAACACAGATTAATATGGACAGAATTTATAACAGTGGGATGGAGGGGAAGAGGATAAATATTGATCTAATGGATCAAGGCAAATTATATTTTACTCTAAAAATGTGTTAATCAACAGTAGTAAAGTAAAGGAAAATATATTTAGCTTGTTCCTTTATGTTAAATTACTCACCTGCATGGCTGCATTGAAGTAACATGTGTTCCCCATATTACGCAAACCCTGCAAGTATTCAAGTTAAAAGATTTCAATGAACAGTTTGTAGTGTTTCATCAGACGATTTCTAAGTTTGGCCTAACAAAGTATTTTTAGTATTGAGCTCTAAATTAAAAAATCCAATAATTACTACACATCACTTGTTATTTTTAGGGTTGTATAATAAATTATGAATTAGCTTCACAACTTAACAAATATTTTTTACATCTGCTCTTCACACTCATTGATTTTGGACAAACTCATTTTATTATAATAATTGCCAATCATTAGAAAACATGTTGATAAACAATGTTCATCCTGTTAAAGAAAGAGGTTCTTTAATAAATTAAACAAATTTGATTTCATACCATTACTTTCTGGCCTGATGGGCCCATGCTCTCCTGTGAGGAATTAACATTGAAGGATGCAGCTGGAACCGATGCAGTATGGGCTGCAACTGGGAAAACAGAAGAATGAATATAATAGGCTGGTTATTGATCAATTGTACAACTGATATGCATCTAAGTTTTTTTGTGTGTGTATATATATATATAAATATATATATATATCACATAACAATGCTAACAAGGCCATAACTGGAAGTGCTTTATGTGGATCACAAATGTACCACCTCTATGATTCTCTTAAACTTGGGTGTCCAATTGTGCTCAAATTTTACAGATGTAACAAATAAAAATGAACTGCTTTGACAGTTTAAAGCATGTTCTTATGGAAAGGATTTCTATATCAATTCAAAATAGAAAAATACAAAGACAGGTCATAAGTTACCTCTACTACATAATCAACCTTTCCTATTCAATTAAAACTTTAATATTTATCGTCCAATAAATTTTACTGCATCATGAATTAAGGATTCAGTGATTATATAGTCAATCTTTGCTTTCACCAGTTTCAAACTGCCATTATAAAAATTATGATACAGAAAATAATATAGACCAACACAACCTTGCCCCGTTTTTAACTAAAGATCTTTTGTAATATTTCATATTTATATTTGAACTATGAACCATTTAACAATTTAAAATTTGACATTTAATCATCACCATATAACCTATACTGTGCTGTACCTTACAAATACCTACATATCTACCTCCACTACTTACTTACCTATCTACCTATTCTAACACGCTAATTAAGACAAAAGAAAGCAAAAATAAAAAAGAAATTCTTTTTAAATAAAAGTGGAAGTGCTAAAGGGACTTGAAAAATCCCTGAAATTAATGGTTTCTTTTGTAATATTTTTATTTTTTTATAAAAATCATTCCTTTTAAAATCTGTTTGACATGGTACTACTAACCGCTAGAAGCCATATTTTATTGGATGAAGTTCATAGGATTTAAGTGCCTCTTGAGAATCATCCTGCAGTAAAAAACATCATGCATTAACAATTACCTTGATTTTCCACTTCAAATGAGGCCTTGCAGGAGCATGCAGTATAGACATCACCAATCCATGCCATAACTTTCTGAGTTAATGAGACACTTCTGCCCTTTAAGGAATCAACATTGGGGACTGCAAAAAAGAAGACAGTAAAAGATTAAAAGGTTACTTACTGACTGAACCATTAAAGATTTTTCTTCTATTTATTCTTCCTTACACATAGAAAGCATAATTACAATTTATGTTAATCCAAAAGCACAAAACAAAAATGAATTAATGTGGAAAGGTCATTCATGTGACACCTAAATCACTAATGACCCTATCAAAGTGTAACTATATGTGGACTCCCCAACAGTACAAGCCAGTATGCTAAAGACCTTTACATGTAATAGTAACAATACATAGTGCAAACCTTTACATGTAATAGTAACAATACATAGTGCAAACATTTACATGTAATAGTAATAATACACAGTGCAAACATTTACATGTAATAGTAACAATACATAGTGCAAACATTTACATGTAATAGTAATAATACATAGTGTAAACATTTACATGTAATAGTAACAATATATAGTGCAAACATTTACATGTAATAGTAATAATACACAGTGTAAACATTTACATGTAATAGTAACTATACATAGTGCAAACATTTACATGTAATAGTAACAATACATAGTGCAAACATTTACATGTAATAGTAATAATACATAGTACAGACCTTTACATGTAATAGTAACAATACATAGTAAAGACCTTTACATGTAATAGTAACAATACATAGTACAGACCTTTACATGTAATAGTAACAATACATAGTACAGACCTTTACATGTAATAGTAACAATTTATAGTGTAGACCTTTACAAGTAATAGTAACAATACATAGTACAGACATTTACATGTAATAGTAATAATACATAGTGCAAACATTTACATGTAATAGTAATAATACATAGTGCAAACATTTACATGTAATAGTAACAATATATAGTGCAAACATTTACATGTAATAGTAACAATACATAGTGCAAACATTTACATGTAATAGTAATAATACATAGTGCAAACATTTACATGTAATAGTAACAATATATAGTGCAAACATTTACATGTAATAGTAACAATACATAGTGCAAACATTTACATGTAATAGTAACAATACATAATGCAAACATTTACATGTAATAGTAATAATACATAGTGCAAACATTTACATGTAATAGTAATAATACATAGTGCAAACATTTACATGTAATAGTAATAATACATAGTGCAAACATTTACATGTAATAGTAACAATATATAGTGCAAACATTTACATGTAATAGTAATAATGTTACATGTAATAGTAACAATACATAGTGCAAACATTTACATGTAATAGTAATAATGTTACATGTAATAGTAACAATACATAGTGCAAACATTTACATGTAATAGTAATAATACACAGTGCAAACATTTACATGTAATAGTAATAATGTTACATGTAATAGTAACAATACATAGTGCAAACATTTACATGTAATAGTAATAATACACAGTGCAAACATTTACATGTAATAGTAATAATGTTACATGTAATAGTAACAATACATAGTGCAAACATTTACATGTAATAGTAATAATACACAGTGCAAACATTTACATGTAATAGTAACAATACATAGTGCAAACATTTACATGTAATAGTAATAATACATAGTACAGACCTTTACATGTAATAGTAACAATACATAGTGCAAACATTTACATGTAATAGTAATAATACACAGTGCAAACATTTACATGTAATAGTAATAATGTTACATGTAATAGTAATAATACATAGTGCAAACATTTACATGTAATAGTAATAATGTTACATGTAATAGTAACAATACATAGTGCAAACATTTACATGTAATAGTAATAATACACAGTGCAAACATTTACATGTAATAGTAATAATGTTACATGTAATAGTAATAATACATAGTGCAAATATTTACATGTAATAGTAATAATACATAGTGCAAACATTTACATGTAATAGTAATAATGTTACATGTAATAGTAACAATACATAGTGCAAACATTTACATGTAATAGTAATAATACACAGTGCAAACATTTACATGTAATAGTAACAATACATAGTGCAAACATTTACATGTAATAGTAATAATACATAGTACAGACCTTTACATGTAATAGTAACAATACATAGTACAGACCTTTACATGTAATAGTAACAATACATAGTACAGACCTTTACATGTAATAGTAACAATTTATAGTGTAGACCTTTACAAGTAATAGTAACAATACATAGTACAGACATTTACATGTAATAGTAATAATACATAGTGCAAACATTTACATGTAATAGTAATAATACATAGTGCAAACATTTACATGTAATAGTAACAATATATAGTGCAAACATTTACATGTAATAGTAACAATACATAGTGCAAACATTTACATGTAATAGTAATAATACATAGTGCAAACATTTACATGTAATAGTAACAATATATAGTGCAAACATTTACATGTAATAGTAACAATATATAGTGCAAACATTTACATGTAATAGTAACAATACATAGTGCAAACATTTACATGTAATAGTAATAATACATAGTGCAAACATTTACATGTAATAGTAACAATATATAGTGCAAACATTTACATGTAATAGTAACAATATATAGTGCAAACATTTACATGTAATAATAATAATACATAGTGCAAACATTTACATGTAATAGTAATAATACACAGTGCAAACATTTACATGTAATAGTAACAATACACAGTGCAAATATTTACAAGTAATAGTAACAATACATAGTGCAAACATTTACATGTAATAGTAACAATATATAGTGCAAACATTTACATGTAATAGTAACAATATATAGTGCAAACATTTACATGTAGTAGTAACAATACATAGTGCAAACATTTACATGTAATAGTAATAATACACAGTGCAAACATTTACATGTAATAGTAACAATACACAGTGCAAATATTTACATGTAATAGTAACAATACATAGTGCAAACATTTACATGTAATAGTAACAATACATAATGCAAACATTTACATGTAATAGTAATAATACATAGTGCAAACATTTACATGTAATACAGTCCTACCCGTTTATATTGACATTGCTTATATCGACAAGCTGCCTATGTCAACAAAAAAGCAATGTCCCAGTCCCTTGGTCTACTATTACTATCAAATTGTCATGCTTATGTCGACATCGAGATAAAAGATCAATGTACAAGTCGACAGAAGCCCTTGGTCCCAGCTTTAACAAATCCTTTGTTTTCTAATCATTTATGTTGACAAACTGCCAGTTCCAACCCATACTTTGTTCACCAATTAGTTGATCTTGCCACCAGGCCATGGTCAGATAAAAAAAACATAGCAGCACATCTTCTCACCACTCTGCAGCTAGTTAAGTCTTTGATCTTGCCACCTAGTTTGTGGGTCATGTTCTTCAGATGTACTCTTGCAATGACATGTACATCTGTGGGTCTTACAGGCACTGAATTTTGTGATTGTAAATATCAGCACAGCTAAAGGGATCATTTGATCAACACAATTTCCCAATCAACAGGTGGTTGAAGCAGGAATAGCAAGCCCTTAAATTTGCCGTCCAGGAAATTCATGCGTACAGAGGACTCCTGTATACGCGATTTTCTGAATCCCAGATATAAAAATAGCGTGAAAATATGGATTACATGTTTCCGAGACCATTGAAAGTGATCGGTGATGAAAACAAGTTTTTTCTTTGCTGTGAAAGTTTCATTTTTAACTTTATTGACATTTACGATGGCTACCAACAGCAGGGTAAAATGCAAATTAAATTTACAGTCTCTGGAAACTAAATATCTGGCTGTTAAGGAAGTTAAGGGATGAACATCTCGCAATGAGGTCTGTTAAATTTTTCACTTAAAAATAACACTTGTCCAGGATGGATGAAAGCTGCTGAGTCTATAAAGAAAGACTAAGTTGAAGGTAACTGCGCTCCCCAAAGGAAGAAGCAAGACTGCTACATTTGAAGACTTGGAGGAAGCATCAAAATGGTTCAATGAAGCATTATCAAAAAAACTTAGTGTGGAGAACTTCGCTGCAACAAGTGGTTGGTTCAGTCGCTTTAATGTTCGTCATAACATCAGATACAAAAGTATTTGTGAATAGCCCCATCCCCTCGGTAGCCTCAATAAGATGAGAAGAGAATGACCAAAATCAAGGCCAATTTAAGTACATGTACATGAAGCATGTAAATGAACTTTACAACCATGTGCTAATGTTGCTGGCGAATTATAAATTTTATCTTTTTTCAGATCCCCCCCCCCCCCAATACTTATCTCGACATCCGCCTATGTCGACAATATTTCCTCGGGCCCAAGAATCTCAAGATAAACGGGTAGGACTGTATTAACAATACATAGTGCATACCTTTACTCGGTAGTATCAATACACAGTACAGACCAATACATACACTAGTATCATACATATTACAACCCTTTACATGTAATAGTTTATCATATATGTTGACGGATGGTATAATATTCAACAAGACTGACTTAGAATCCCTAAGAGGTATAACAAATGATGTAATTTGGTAGGCCAATAGTGCTTATAATTTACAGACCAATAAAGTGACCATTACTGATTGAGTTCCTGCTATACTTTAGCCTCAATTATCTATATAAGGGATTGCATGAAGCATGTGTTGGGAAGAATTAATTTATAAAAATGGATCCACTTTACCTCTTGCCAACTTTTGAAGATGTTTCATGCATTTTACCAGCTGCTTGTTTTGGACAACTGGGATTTCTGCTATGCATTCAATGCAACTGAAAGTAAATACTTCAAGTTTTAAATTCTGACAGAAGTAAAGTCAATATATGTTTTCATAATAAAAATGAATACTAACATTTGCTGACCCAAAATGTTTTATAGTGGGTTAATAGGCATTTGTTTCCTTAGAGTTTAGGATCTTCAGAAATAAACATTCTATGCATTTTACATACCAAGTCTGACTTACATAGAAACAAGCCCCACAAAACAATCCAATGTTCTTGTATTCCTGACACATTTCTGCAAAATTAGTTTTAAAAATCTCATAGCTAAAATAATATATACTATAAAATCATATATATATATATATATATATATATATATATATATATATATATATATATATATATATATATATATATTTACGATATGCCAAAGTAAAGAGTTCATAAATTCTATTAGTGTTAAATCTCAGTAATTATTAAAAAATATGCTGGTGAGACAAGGAAATTTAAGCATTTATTGCAAGTTCTAATATACATAAAATATTCTTGAGACATAAATAAATTTCTTACCAAACCATCCATGTAGCCGTATTCATGACCAGAGCATGAGATTTGGCGCCTGCAGCAGCAACATGTTTCAATGCATGCTTTCTTCGGGATTTAATGTCACATCCCTGTTTCAGATAACAAAAAATGATGGTTGGAGGAAAATATATTCTTCAATAATAATTACTCATTCACATTATGTGCCAGGGGAGGGAGTTATAGACGACCTCACAAATTCCTCCCTCCCAAGCTAAAAAAAAATGCCAATTATGTCTTTTGGCTCATTTTACCATCAGAAGTGATACATAAACAACCGGATTTCTAATATAAGTTCAAACATGAGTTTAGATAGAGGGTCTGGTGCCCAAATACAATAAACTGTTCACTTCTAGTTCTAAGAAAATTTCTTTCTGAGGGTTTGCTTGATGTTAGCCATACAGGTTCAGCCTCTTTTGGATTGGATAGAGAAACTGTATTCATAACTGTCTGACCTAGTGAGGAGAAAGCAGAATCTCCTGGAAATCTCTGCTAACTTCAATAGTCCAGTGATCCATGACTTACCTCACTTCAGGGGACATAATTAGGATTAGATGACACTCAAATTCAACAAATAATTTCTATAGAATACAAAGTGAAAATGAAATTATTACAGACACAAATCCTAAAATTAAAAGTTTTGAATAAACTTTAGTACAAATCCAAACTTAGTCCAATTCTTAAGTGTTGATGGGTCTATGATGCCCTGTATAATGCTGATGTGTCAATAGTCTTTTGCTGAAACACAAAATATAATTCCAGTTCGATTTCACTTTAAATCAGTCATGAGGGAAAAAATCACTGAATTAAATAATTTGTAGAAATGAGCACTGAGACCAATATTAATACAAACTGATTCGGCTAAGACCTTAACCAGGAATGAATATTCTTTTCAGTAACAAGATTATATAGTCTTCCACTTGACCTCAGGTCACTATTAGATTTAATTTAATAATAAAAAAACAACAGTACCTAATTAAAAATATACTTCTAGAAAGGTTTTAATGTTTACAAAATAAAGTTATTATTAGAAAGACTGTTATTAAATTATAATTTATAATTTAGACAATATCAGGTACACCAGGTAAACTGTTGGAGAATCCTAATAAGCTAGATCCAGACCCAAATATATGTACACATATTCACTTCTATTAATAATGATCCTGATATTAAAGACATATGTATAGAGAATATATTTGCTATGAATTTAAAAAATCAATACTTCAGGTCAAGTAGAAAAGAAACATTTTGGACAAGGTAAAGTCCATCCATACAATGTTACATTATAATAACATATACTGAAATTTAAAAAAAATAATAACAACAAACAAATGCAAATTCAGTTTATATAAAAGTAGATTTATTAATGTGAAAGCTATTACCATGTATAATTCAATTACCATGTCTAATTAATCTTTTTGTAATTTCATTGAAAAAGATGTTTTTGCTACATTTTTAATCTGTTGATCTAGGTAGAACCATTTACCATTCTACTAAAAAATGAAACACAAAAGCATATTTTTTATTAATAAATATGTATCAAAAGCTCAACTAAATCCTACAAACAAAAATAATGGATCAATCCCACATTCTCAAAGCATATTTAAAACAGTTCCATACAATGTAACACTTTGTTACATGAGGAGATAATCCACCTGCCGTAAATTGCCTCAAGGGTACAGATTTTCATTTTTTCTACAATCCGATAGAACATGTTTTCATTTTCACTTCACTGAGCAATCACCTGAACTGTGATAGATAAATCAGTGGCTGCCAATTATCAACACATGAAGCTAGTTTCTTTAAATGACACAGCATCTTTCCATGGTGTGCAATACAAATATCAAGGAGTACTAGTGTGTTCTAATTGCACTATGGGACTGAAAGCCATGTACATAGTTTCTGTATCAGACTCGGGTCAACAAACTGCAAGAGGAATCTTCAGGTTCAAGCAGGCTCACAACAGTAGCAAATATTACTTCAAGTTTCAGCTCTTTAGCCACTGTGTGACATAGCTTTTTACATATGGTGAAAATATACATGGCAATGGCTTCATCATTTTACAGTAATCTTTAAGACCACTTACATTAATCTCATTTATGACCAACTAGCAATCATAAGAATTCTTTAAGTGAAAATGAGATGCTGCTGGTATCATTTACTTAGGAGAATTATTGCCACTATAATTGATATAAATTATGGGGACATATGGGGAAAATAATCCAAAGTCTTAATGAATTCTGCCTTGAGAAAATATCAGATTAAAATACTGCAAATACTCCAGTGGGTTATAATAATTTGGCATCATTTTTATAGCAATTAGCTGCTATACACTCCACTAGATCATAATAATTTGGCATTATTTTGTCTAGTACTTACTAATATCCACTCCGCAAGATCATAATAAATTGATATCAATTTATAGTAATTATCTGATATCAACTGTACTATCATTTTGTGGTAATTACCTGATATCCACACTGCAGACAGACATGTATGTTGGTGGTCTCTGACACATAAAGCAAATTGTTAGACCCAGTGTCCTTTTTTATGATGTCATTACAGACCAGGTCATTCTTTGAGGAGCTTAATGCATCATGGGCACATCCCTGTAATAGGAAAAGAAAGTGTAACAGTATCTGATTAGTACACTGCAAAGCATTAACGCAACAATACAACTGGGGTTAACCATTCCAAGTTTGACGTATTAGCACTGTAAGGATGATGTAAAGAAAACTGTCAGACAATTTTACCAAAACCTGGCTAGAAGATTTCACTAGCTCAACAAATAAATTATAATTTCAAAGGCTAGTGTATTTTATTCCCCAGAAGCATGGAACTTTATGTATATTGTACAATTTGCCTTATTAAAGACTTGAGACACCTGAATTGAGACATTGGTTCGATAATTAAACCCTTCAGAGCAGAGTTGATGCCTTCTACATGGAGCCACCAATCAACATAAGCAAAATCATGCCTACTACATGGAGCCACCAATCAACACAAGTAAAATCATGCCTACTACATGAGGCCACCAATCAACACAAGTAAAATCATGCCTACTACATGGAGCCACCAATCAACACAAGTAAAATCATGCCTACTACATGGAGCCACCAATCAACACAAGCAAAATCATGCCTACTACATGGAGCCACCAATCAACACAAGTAAAATCATGCCTACTACATGGAGCCACCAATCAAAACAAGTAAAATCATGCCTACTACATGGAGCCACCAATCAACTACTACATGGAGCCACCAATCAACATAAGCAAAATCATGCCAAGTCACTGCACAAGGCCTTGAGAGGTGACTCAGATCTGTAAAAAGGTTCATCCCCAAATCTTACAGAGTTAGATTTGAGTCATCCCTTTATCACTGGGCTTGACTGTGTCATCAAAAGATGGGCACAAGGAACTGAAAGTTTGAAAGGACCTTCTCAATCCTACAGTGAGGTCCCAATTCCCATTCAGCCGTTACTGGGTTTTGGGTCAGTATGATATGGTACAAGTCACCCACTTGCAATGGTGTCAGACATAATCTGCCCTTTTTGGACATGATAAGAGTGCTGCTCCTCACTAAGGGAAGGGCATGCCTTGTTCTTTGTCCTACTGGTAAAAAGAAGGTGCTGCTCCGCCCTCTTGGGCAGGTGTAACTTGTTCTCTGGCCTCATGGAATAGGGACAGTACATATCCTCCCTCTCAAGAAGGTGTGACTTGTCCTCCACCTGTTTATAACCTCCCATGAGAACTGGACTACTTATTCTCATGGTTTACACGCCCTGGATATTATAATTTTTTCTAGCCAAGGACTTTAAAACAGTATTTAATGTTTTTTCTCTTTTTAGGTAATGACATTACTGTAATAACCTCTAGCTTTGTGTTTTATATTGTTTAACAGAAGCTTGTTTATCTTCTGATATATATATATATATATATATATATATATATATATATATATATATATATATATATATATATATATATATATATATATATATATATATATATATATATATATCAGCACATATTTCAAACAATATAGTACATGGTATGTTATTTTCAGGTATATAAATGCCTGTACACAAGCCACTAATACTACGGATACTTTCTTTTACAAAAAAAAAACAAATTCTTACATTAGTCAGATAGAAGTAGTTCAGCTAACATGATTTAACCATGGGCAAGGCACTTTACTCAATTTACTCCAATTTACTCAGCATTAAAGCACCAAAACAGACCAAAAAGCAAACCTTATTCAGTGGTAGTACCCACTCTATTTCTATGTTGGCAGAAATGTGAGAAATTTAATCAAGTCATGATCTCAATCATATAAACACTTGGCAAATAACATGATCTCAATCATATAAACACTTGGCAAATAACATGATCTCAATCATATAAACACTTGGCAAATAACATGCCATGAAAGCCATAATGAAAATAAGATAAAAATAAAAAAGTATTTATGCCTAATAAAATAAACATAGTACCACTGCATGTAATAAATAAAAATAGTTTTTCTTTACCATAAAAAAATTCATGCTTGTCAATCCATTACTCTGGAGCAAAAAATCACCCCAAGACTGTGCCAAACTAATCTCACCAACCCAAGATACATTAACAGAATTAAATAAATTAAAATAAAAAGTGATTAGTATAATTATGCAATGTATAATTATCAAGAATCAATAGAGAATTTTTCCCTTGTTGAAAATTGCCAAAGGAAAGACCCCAAGACTACCTCAAGTAGTGCTTAAAAAAATCTGATAGCCTGATGCCAGGGCTCCCATTAATGTCAGTTTGGGATTGTCCTGTATTCTTAGACAGGTGCCTGTTGGGCTTGTTGAAGAAGAAAAAAATTGCCAGAAAAAACTTTCAACATGCTGATGAAATGTGGAAATGTATTTTAAAGATATTAACATACCTGCCATAACACAGCAGAATATAATTAAGAGAAGATCACTCTGTCCTATGTGAAGTGGAGACCTGATTTTAATCAAATTGTAACATGATATATCATGTTAAAAATATGAGTTTGTATTCCCAAATCCCACAACTAGGGTCTGTTTTGAGAAACTGCAAAAAATTACAATTGCTATAATCATTTATTTGCTATATAAAGAACAAATAAAGGATATGAAAATCTTCTTGACAAACACAAAGTTTTGACAGAATACCTGGCCTTGGAAATGTTTTTGTAACATTAATTAGTATGCAGCATAATGTCTCACCCAGTCACATTATCCTGACACCTCTTAATGCTGAGTGCCTAGTGAGATAGCTGTTAGTATCATTTTTATAAGTCTTTGGTATGACTTGGCCGGGAATTGAACCGATGACCCCCTCATCTGAAGCAGCTGCACTAACAACTAGGTCACCAGAACAGTCGCTAGTGATGTGAAAACTAATAAAATGAGAAAATCAGAGTATATGGTATTTGGCACAGATTACATGAACGATGTGACCAAGTCTATGGAACTGGACAATAATTATGACCAAGTCTATTGAACTGGACAATAATTGTAACCAAGTCTATTGAACTGGACAATAATTGTGACCAAGTCTATTGAACTGGACAATAATTGTGACCAAGTCTATTGAACTGGACAATATCTGTGACCAAGTCTATTGAACTGGACAATAATTGTGACCAAGTCTATTGAACTGGACAATAATTGTGCACAAAACATATAAAAGACAATATTAAGTAATAACCATGAAACAAGGTAGGAGATGAAAAGGTCAAGCATGATACAATCATGAGTTGTTTGTTTTGTTACGAAGCAAACATGGATGCCAATCAACGTTTCCTCTAAGCAAATGGTAGATGTACGCGCAGTGCTCACTGCACTGCACAAGCATTATGGAGACGAGCAAAATTTACATTGAGATGAGCAAAAATTTACAATTTAGCTGCGCGGGGATGCCTGAGTAGCTGCACGTGCAGCTTAGAGGGGACGTTGATGCCAATACTAACATGGAGTTGAAAGCCATTCTGAAAAACTTAATAATGCATAATAAATGAGCAATTACTAAAAAAGCACAACAGCTTTGAATACTAGAGCAAGCATTTCAACTGTAAAATATAAATTTAGGAGACTTTGGATGTTTTCAAGAGTCTTGGGTGACTCGAGTCTTTCCTTTGGTGATGACAAAAAACAAGATATGTTAACTTGATAAATATATAATGCATAATTATACTATTACTTTTTTATTTTATATAAAAATAGTTTTTCTAACATCAAATAGATTTTGTTCCATTTGTCTAAATGGTCATGAAAATGATAAGTAAAAAACCTAAAAGGCAAATAGAGTTGAAATATCTGAGGATTTGTTTGTTTGATTAGGATTTCTAACGTATCTTTAACAATTTTTCAGTCATATTGCTATAATGTTTGCAGTGAGGCAATTTATAGTGATGTCTAGCACTGGGGCATCATGCTGCAGACATGTAGCATGATGTCTCACCAAGGCACATTATCCTGACACCAGGCCGACCAGTCCTAACACTAACCTATTAATGCAGAGCGTCAAGTAGCATTTTTATAAGTCTTTGGTATAACTCGGCCTGGGATCGAACCCATGACCTCCTGCTTCCGCGGCGGAAGCTCCAACCACTAGGCCACCGGAGCAGTTAAAATTAAATATCTGAGAAAACGTAGTCCTACAATGCAAGACGTCGAACCTAATATTTATGTTTTCGGGTCGAACAAAATCACAAATATCGGGGTATACGTTTTGTACTGTACGACTAGGTGGAAATGTTGCAATATTGCCACTGTGTTTTAGGTTTTTCTATTGTTGTCTGCCTTGGTATATTAGAGAACATTCTGACAGTTGTTGAAATTAGGGATTAAGCATTCTAATATTTTTATCTATCTATCTATCCCTTAGTCTTGCCGACCGTTGGGGCACCACTGATGACACTGACAACCAGTTTCCTCCATTCCAATCTGTTCTCTGATACTCTCACTGTGTCACTCAGCTTCAGTCCTGTCCACTCTGAGATGTTATCCTCGCATCTTTTCCTCTGTCTTCTTCTCCTTCTTCCTCCCTGCACAGTACTTTGCATGATTGTCTTAGCAAGCCCTGTTGATCGTGTGACATATCCATACCATTTCATTTTGCGCTTTTTCACAAAGGTCAATAGCTCTTCATAGGGCCCAATGGCTTGCTTAATTCTGTTTCCCACTTCATCATTCATGACATCTCTATATGTAATGCCAAGCATGCTTCGAAAGCATCTCATTTCAACAGCTTGTATCCTCTTTTCGAGATCCGCTGTGAGGGTCCATGACTCACAGGCATAAAGGAACACAGATGCAACCAAGGAGCGGATCAGTCTGATTTTTGAGCTGACTGAGATGTTTCTGTCTTTCCAAACTGTCTTCAGCCTTGCCATTGCTGTTATTGTCAGCGCAATCCTGGACAATATTTCTGGTTTCGATCCCTCGTCAGCCAAGATGGCTCCTAAGTACTTGAATCTATTAACTGTTTCCAGTTTTTGGTCACTAATCATGTCAGTGCTGATGCCACTGGTGTTGTTGGTCATCAATTTGGTCTTCTCTGCTCTGATTTCCATCCAAAAGCAGTTGCTGTCCTGTCTAGTTTTTCCACCAACTGAGCTAGCTCCTCCTCATTTCCTGCAAGGCCATCGATGTCATCAGCAAAGCGCAGATTCGTTATTACCACATGCAATGACAACTTTACCTCTAATATTTACCTGTATCTATATTCAGTCTGCACGATACGTAGTCAATGTGTTCATAGCATAGGGTGTTCATTTCTTTTGTATCTTTGTGCTTAATTTCATTTACTTTATTTGTCGATTTGCAATTGCAGCAAGTGCACGTGCCTTTGTTAATCATGCGGTCCACATCGGTAAAGTGTAAAGGGTGCAAAAAGGTGTCCAAAACCACTAGCCGAAGTCAATCGGAAAGTTCTCACAATTTTCCATCATAAGCAAGTAAATACCACTAAGTCTCAATAGTCTGGTTCCCTGCTTAGTATGCTACGGCGTGGCACTCCCTTATTATGGCGCTCTATAGCTTCGTATTTTGTATTGGTTAGAATTGTAAAGAAAAAGAATTCCCCCGGCTTTTCTTGCTGGTTATACTGTCTATTTAAAAACAGAGCTTGTATATTAGGTATAGAATAATGAACATTTAATTCCCTTTAATTTGGTGTATGATTGATGGCTGTAATATTCTTTATAGAGTATACAACTTGGCTTTACTCCAGATGTACATCTTTCAGAAAGTGCTAGGTTCACTTGGTCATATTCATTTATGAACTTCAGAGGGAAATTGTATAATAAAAAGAGCCAATAACTGTTTTTAAATTTTATACATTTGGTAATTCATTCATTGCAATTTCAGAAGCTGATATTTTCTAGTATGTCAAAATTCCTTTTCCCTATTTTAATAACTGCTAAAGGTAGTGTACTTCAGACAAATTAGGGCTAATTTTTGGAGAAACCAGAGAGCAGTGATGCTAGTTAGCTGCGTAATTAGATCATTTTCAGTTTCCAAAAGTACAATATCCAAAGAAATATAAGCCACATTATATTAAAGTAGCATAGAGATATGCCAACACTCTAGCCACTGTACATGTTTTAAACGCAAACAACTTCACCTTACATACGTCACTCTACCAAAAGTACATGTTGACTGGTAATTATAGCGGAGTCAGTACCATTCAAAGTAAAAATGGAAAGTGCCTCACAGATGCGAGTGACATTACAGAAATATGGACTGAGTATTGTAAAGAACTCTACAACCTTCACTCCACAGGAGACCCAGAGTTCCTTGAAGTTCCAGACTCATCAAATGATGAATACCCCATTCTAAAAGAAGAGGTGGAGTCAGCAATAAGAGCACTGAAGAATGGGAAGACAGCCAGAGTAGACAAAATCCCAACTGAACTTATCAAGAATGCAGGTGGGTATCAGTGAAAGAGCTACTAACAAATATCTGAAACAAGATCTTGCAGACAGGTGAAAGACCAAAACAGTGGACCCAGTCATTGATTATAACACTCCACAAAGAAGGCAATCTCCAGCTGTGACAAAATTACAGAACTATCAGTTTGATCACCCATGATAGTAAGGTTATGTTGAAGATCATCTTGAACAGAATGAAACCACAAGCAGAAGAAATACTCGCTGCAGAACAGGCAGGGTTTCGGAGTGGAAGAAGCACAGCAAAACACATTTTTAATCTCAGGGTTCTGTGAGAAAGTACTCGCAACATCAACAAGACATCTGTCATGTGTTCATAGATTTCAAAAAGGCTTTTACAAAGTGTAGCATGAAGCATTATTGGCCACAATGAAGAGGTACATCATGGGTCAAACGTTGACCAATAACCATCAAGCAGTTGTACGCCACGGCTACCAGTGCAGTAATTGCCCAAGGTTATGTGGGGGACTGGTTCCAGACAACAGTCGGAGTATGTCAAGGCTGTCTCCGGTCTCCGACGCTTTTCAACATCTACTTAGAACGCATAAATCATGATCGAAGCTCTGGAAAACCACTTTGGAACAGTCAGCATTGGAAGGCGTAACATCAACAACCTCCGCTTCGTAGATGACATTGATAGACTCGCAGGCAATGATGGTGAACATTCCACCTTAGTGAAGAACCTGGATGAAACATCTCCCAAATTTGACATGGAGTTAAGCGCTGAGAACACAAATATGATGATGAATATTGGTAAGAAATCTCAGCCAAGATTAAAGTCAGAGGACAGGAACTGGAAACAATGAGCCAATTCAAATTTCATGGTTCCATAATCACCTTAGAGGGATCAAGAGCAGAAATTTGGTCACGAGCAGCACAAACAACGACATCTATGTCAAAGATATGCCCCATCTGGAGAGACAAGAATATCTGTCTGAAAACTAATATCAGGCTATTGAGAGCACTAGTCATTTAAATCTTTTTGTATTCATGCGAGGCCTGGACGAGGACAGCAGAATTACAACAAAGAATATAGGGACTTGAAATGAGATGCTACCGTACCACCGTTAGCATCTCTTACATGGATCACATCACAAACGGAGAACTGTGTAACACCATCAGGCGCAAAGTAGGCCAATACGAAGACCTCCTCACCACCGTCAAAAAGAGAAAGCTGAAATGGTATGGCCATGTCACTAGAGCCAACAGTCTATCCACAACATTACTGCGGGGCAGCGTCCATGGTGGCAGAAGGAGAGGTAGACAGAGAAAAAAGTGGACTGGCAACATCACAGAATGGACCAGGAAAAGTTTTGTGGAGACAGAGGCATTGGCACATGATCGAAACAAGTGGAGTGAACTGGTCAGATGTTCAGTAGCATAGCGCCTCGACGACCACACTATAGGTCAAGAGGATGATGATGATGATGATGATGATGATGATGATGATATGAGTACAACGTAGGGGGTATACTACATAGGGAACCAGACTAAGCTCACTCGCGTTAGTCTGGTTTCTTTGAGTGGTGTGCTCCTTTCAATACGAAGCCTACAGCGGAGTGCAACTCAGGGAGTACAGAAAGCAGGAATCCAGACTATACTAGCCGCAAACATTAGGAAAAGCATTCAAAGATACCGTAGTGATACTTCGCAAAGAGTGATATTTTTGGTAGATAAACATCCGGCAAGATCTGAGAAGAAAATACATCTAGAATAAGTACCTGCTGAAATAACACTTAGTGACGGGCACAATCAAAGAAATATTACAACTTTAATTTTTAATGTTTTTCCTATAACTTTGAACGACAAAATTTAAGAAATCAATAAGTTTCGGTAAGAAATTATTGTTTACAAATTTAGTGATGACATAACATTATGAATTTATTATGACGCAATATAAACGATGGACAGTTCAAAATGCTAATCGAAGTTGTGAAGAAACCTTGTAGATTACGGGCATGGTTTTGTGGTATGCTCTTCACAACTCGTTTAAATAATGTATAATCTGTGCAAAGGGAGTTACCCCTCAGAACAAATTAAATAAATGGAGTAGTGTCGGCTTTTTGTATCGCACGCTAAAAACCATCTATGAAGTAAATAACAGCCAAATATTTAACAATTTCTGCAATATCAATCCAATTCGAGATATTCGGATCGTATTGAATGTACACGAGGATGTTCTGAATGGTTGGAGTGGAGGAAGGGATTCATTGTGCTGGAAAATTTTACGTTCTGCAAAAACGTCCGTTAAAACATTTATTTGATTGAGCTAATTAAGACATTACCACAATGTAATGAGGCAAAGTTTTGAATTATTTTGTCGGACTCTAAACATACACACATTTCCGTCCATGTGGTTGGCATAGGAATATATCCAAAATTACGTAGCAGATCGCAAGATAGCAGATATGCTTACTAAGCGGCGTTGGTGGTGATTGAGATCGACTACATTCGCAACGTCGATTTCAATCCTACGGACCACCGTACCTTAAATGTATGCTGAGAGATACCATTCGACCCACCTCTGCTATGCTATGAAACAAGTATTGACCGAGAAGTTACAAATGTATCGAACAACTATTTCCTTTGAAATTTCTTGGTCAGTTCTGCAGAGAACGAAATATATGATTTTCTTGTCAGTTACTATCCCGAGATACATTTGAAATTTAGTGAAATAACAGATGTGGTCCGAATGAAATTAATTCGAATTGTAAGAGCGAGTCACGCTCAAAAACACGCGAGAATATATTAAAACGCGGTCTTAATGTCTGAGCCTAGTCGTAGAACTTGGGTTGGATGCGGCGATGGAGGTGGGAGCGAAACTAAAGCAATATTTCCTAGATAATGTTTTCTTGACAGTTGGATGATAGAATGATGCTCTGAAATTTAAAAAGTTCTACCCCCTGGGCTTCTACCAAGGGTTCCACTCCACGTACCCGTTGCCTACATGTTTACGTTCCTATAAACCATATTCTTGGATCCGACCGTGATAAAAGATCACCCTCAGACGGCCTGTATCCGTCAACATGACAAATTCATTTTAGTTCAACATTATATTAATTCAATTCAGTATTATATCAATGCATTTAAAATCATTAATGTTCTTACCAATTCATCTGACATTTTTTTTTTAGTTTTTATGGTTTAACGCCATTTTTCAGCACAATATAGGCTATACATGGCGGCCAGTATTAATGGTGGAGGAAGAACCCGGAAAGAACCACCGACCCAAGAGAAGCTACTGACAAGCTTTCTCACATAACTACATTAGCCGAATCTTAGACTCGAACCTACGCAGACAGAGGTGAGATGGCAGTGATCCGTAACGGACAGCGCTTTAGACCACTCGGCAGAGGCGTAGCTAGAGTGTTTGGTGCCCGGGGACAATATTCATTTCCCCCCCCCCTCAACTCTGAAACCAATTATTTTCATCAAAAAAATCACCATTACCCGTTACAACCTATTTCAAAGCCCATTTTGGCGCCCCCACTAGTATGGCGCCCGGGGACATATGTACCCCCTGCCCCCCCCCAGCTACGCCTCAGCCACTCGGGGCCCCCAATTCATCTGAAGCCAAGTGATATGCTGATATTGAACTGTAAACACAAGCAATTATTCTCCATGCAGACTTCTTATTTATGAACTTACAACATACCCACCCAACACAGAACATGACAGACAAAGATAGCGATGAGATTCACTTCTCTTTTTTTTTTTTGTTATTTATGAACTAACAACATAGCCACCCAACACAGCGCGAACATGGCAAACAAGTTTAGCGATTGGATTCTTTTGATATTTTCTTTCTAATGCGCGACATTAATTGTATTCACTATTTCTGGAAAATAGATAACCAAACACGTCTTGAATTTAAAACTACTTTATTTTAATCAGTGTGATCGGCTGTATTAACTTAGGAAAAAAAACGGTTTAAAAAAAAATAAAGTTTTACAAAAACATTGCCTTAAGAGCAAACCACACATAATCAAGTATTTATTCAACGTGGTAAAAAACAACCATGTTATATGCTGTAATTGACAAGAGCGTAAATAAGCTACATTAAACATGTCAAAACAAAATTGTAAGAAAGAGAAAATGTACAAAACGGTGTTTTGGTTCGGCAGCACTTAGAAAAGTGGTTCCCAACCTTTCTTGGTCGTGACTCTAAAAAAAAAATTTTTTTGTAGCCTCACGATCCACAATTTGTAAGTTTTGCCACCAGCACGAACAGATCATGGCAAGCCTCCTGAATATATTCTCGACCTTGATTTAGGTCGCGACTGGGGGTTGAGAACCACTGACTTACACTTTATAAACTACTTACCGCGCATTGTCCAAACACCTGTTTCTGCAAGCCCTTCTTCATGGCAGTGAAATTGATGGCTTTATTCACATGTACACATGCAGAAACTAAAACAGAACATGGGTAAATATTGTTAGATAGAATGGTTTCAACATATATCGTGATACAATGAGCCTGTGTATTATATATAATACTTATCTTTACTGACTAAATAATCGCGAATGAATTGACTTAGTTATTGTGCATCTCTCATGCACACCAACGTTTTGTTTTGAAAGAGACCATTTATTATCTATGATCAGATTTACATTTCAACTCCATAATGCGAGGCGACTAATCTTGAATGACAATGTTTCGTTCTTTTTTAACGTACTGTGGCACATACATGAATTTTAGCTATGACTGAGCAGAATTACAATGTTCCAAGTTCTAATAAATGTGACAGATTCTGAGTAATGACTGATACATCTAGTATTTTTTTAAAATAAAGATTAATCAAATGCTCAATGACATTGATTGTAAAAAATAATAGTACCTGTAGTTTCTGTTGAGGAGTTGGTTACATCACTAATCTTCCTCTTTCGAATCTTGTACGTATTCTTCTTTCTCATGCTTACACGGGTATTTGTAAATGCTCTTACATCAAACACTCTCAATGACATTGTGACAATGGGTTCAAACAACTGCAACAGAAAAATGAATATAGATGACATCAGAGTTAACTCAGATGATAAATTAAAGCTCTCCGTCAATGTAAAGATCCTCTCTGTACTGGAGTTCTATGTTGCCTATCTACCAACACAGCAGGTTTAGTGTCTAGATAGTTGCAATGTAAGCGGAATAAAGTCACGTTCAGGGCACATTGGTTGTAACTCAGCTAAATGCTATTGATATTTCTTTCTATTTCGCTGAACAAGTATAAATGCTTGACTTCCAGCCAAGTTTATAACTTAGAATTTTTTTAATGAATTATATACTGATTTGTTTCAAGCAAATCGACATAAAGTATTGTTGGCGGAACTTACAGAAAATGGTTATATTACAATTACCATCCACAATTGTCAAGGATCGTCCAACCATATGAGCAAAACAGAAACTTTTACTGGACCATAATTCCAGGAACATCAGTCCAGTGAATTCTCCACATATGGTCCAAGTTAACCTCACATGCTCGTTGGACACCCTTCGGGTTTTAAATATATAATTTTTTTTATGTCGACGCCCTTGACTATAAACGGTCAAAGAAAGAGGCATATCAATGTTAAACTATTATATTGAACAGAAAAAAGAGGTTGCTCTAAATTCCAACTACAAATCACTGGAAGAAATAAAGACTGCAAAGCAATCCTAATTTGAAGTAACGAACAGCAGTTACGATGCCTATAAGGTTCAAGCAAAAGTTGACTGTTAAAACAAGTTAAATCCAACATAAAGCAATGTTTAATGCAATGTAAATAGTTGTTAACACACGTGAGGGGAAAACGTATCACCAGAATCATGTAATTTATTGAGGAATCTTAAACGCTTAATTTATTTTATATATAAGTATTTCAATTTGACTCCGTCCCGCCACGTTGAGCCTAGGTGTATTGTTTATTGCTATTTTGAAGTAACGAACAGCAGCCAAAATATATTTAATCTGGGACTAAATGTTGAATGTTAATCCAAGTGAAATCATTCAGAAAACAAAGTTTCATGCAGCGTTAACGTTTTAATAGACGGCATAATCATTTAATTTAGGGAGGAATCTAAAAAGCTTATTTTTTTAATAAAAAAAATCTTCCAATTTGATTCCGTGGGGCCCCGAGTGGTCTAAAACGCACGGATCACTGCCATCTCACCTCTGTCTGCGTGTGTTCGAGTCTACGATTCGGCTAATGTAGTTACGTGTAAAAGCTTGCCAGTATCTTCTCTTGGGTCGGTGGTTCTTTCCTGGGGGTTTCCCGGGTTCTTCCTCCACCAAAAATACTGGCCGACATGTATAGCCTATCGTGTGCTGAAAAATGGCGTTAAACGCTACAACAACAACCAATTTCATTCCACAAAGTTAAGCCTTAGTTTATTATTTACAAATGCACAATGAAAGAAGACAGAGAATATATTAATGTCGTTACTTTCCGTCAGCACAAGTATAACGTAGAGAAACAAGAACTCACGACGTACATTTAGCATCCATATGGACCAAATTGCTCAGACAAAACAATCAAACCACCCCGTCATCCACATGCAACAATACAACAATACTCAAGTTGGCACGAACCTGAAATATAGCTGGTTCTGGTGTTCCATACCATTCCATATCGGTATCATAATCATCGTCATCATCAACATAATCATCAGCATCATCATCGAAAGTCTCCTCGAAACAGCAGTGGGAGACGGAGACCACTGTATCTCTGAGCCTTTCAAGAAAGGCCATTTTATTTCTTAATACTTCATAAAGACAATTTCCGATGGAATGCAGTGTAAATGGATCTTCTGTTTGCGTGCTCTTGATGGTAGCTATGACGTGACGTCATGGAGACAATTACATCAAAGCAATCACGTCACGGCGAAAATAACGTGACCTCTACACATGTATTGTCGATATCACATGATTCCTAATGCTTGGTGCACTCTGTGTGTGTGTGTGTGTGTGTGTGTGTGTGTGTGTGTGTGTGTGTGTGTGTGTGTTTGCGCGCGCGTGTTCTAATCCTTCACAGTGATCGAAAAGTTTCACATTCTCATAAGTATGTCAACTGCATGTTGTTCAAACTTTGCGAAACAAACATTAATGGAACACGTTTCATCTTTTAGAATCCAAACTAAATCGGCTATAACTAACAGTGTAAAAAAAACTCCCCTTAAGATCAAGACCCAAGGTCAGTGACTGAACAAAATTGATTCACGCCAACTTAAGCATTCATGAATTGTACTTTAAAAACTCCCGAATATATTGTTTAAATGTCGGAATTCGACTTTGATTTTCAAATTCGCCCCTGAACATAATACAAAATGGGTGTGTTTGTGGAGAGGGATGGGGAGAGAAATATATTATTCCTTTGTAACATCCTTTCCATTATGTATATTTAATTTGCATTGTTGTTGTTGTTGTTTTAAAAAATATAATTGAATTTCAGTATATGCTATTGTAATATAACAATTTATGTCTGACTTAACATTGTCAAAAATCAAGTTAATTTTTCATTTGACTCGAATTTTTGAATTTGAACTTTTAATTCTGTAATTTTATTCTGTAAACTACCGATACATAGCTATAATATTATCCGTGTGCATCTGATTACAATCAGGATCATTAGTAACAGAAGTAAGTTTTGTGAGAGAGGGGTCTGGATCTAGGTTATTGAAATTCCTCTATAATTTACCTGGTTGATTTGACATCATCCAGGTTCTATATTATAATTTTAGCAACATACTTTCTAAGAATAACTTACATTTTATTTTGTAAACATTAATCACTTTCTAGAAGGTCCGTTTCGATACGGTAATGTGTTTTTAAAATATAGATAATGCTAATTGTGGCATGAGGTCAAGTTGAGGACTATATAACCTTGTCACTGGAAATATTATTCATTTGGGCTTAAGATCTACTAGATTCATTTGATATTAGTGTTGTATTTACTGTTCATTTGGGCTGGAATTTCCTTCTTCAAATTATTTAATGCAGAGATTCTTTCTCTAAAAATACAGAATGCTTATAAGAATATGGTATTCTTGGACAGAGACATTCACTGTAATTTATAGTGAATTTAAACCTAGAAGTGTACGACCGTGTTCCAACAAAATACGGTTGGCACAACAATACTAAACAGGTCATCACAGGCACATCAAGACTTCAGCTTTAAAATTAGCTTGGATTTTTTTTAATTATTATTCAGAAATTGAATTTATTAGCACGGTTTCTGTGATTCAGAGATTAATTTTGGGTTTCACTTCGCAATACCGTATGTGTTTTCGTCTCATTTTCACATTGTATTCTAGTGATATAAATCATTTGTTAAATTTTACAAAGCTTGCTGATTTTCACTCTTTTATGTCACCTATTGTAAGAACATAGACTTGTAACAATTAAAATATTGTTCGTGTCATATCTTGATTTATATCTTGTATTCCCTTTCACAGTATAGACTTACTCCTATCACTGTACAAGTTTGTATCAGTAGTATTGTAAAGGTAGAGTATGGCCGCACTAAATGACAACCATAATGACCCATGACCACACAAATTGACAACCCCAATGACCCATGACCACACAGAATTACAAACCCAACGACCCATGAACACACAAATTGACAACCCCAATGACCCATGAACACACAGAATTACAACCCCAATGACCCATCAACACACAGAATTACAACCCCAATGACCCATCAACACACAGAATTACAACCCCAACGACCCATGAACACACAAATCGACAACCCCAATGACCCATGAACACACATAATTACAACCCCAATGACTCATGACCACACAGAATTACAACCCCAATGACCCATGACCACACAGAATTACAACCCCAATGACCCATGAACACAGAATTACAACCCCAATGACCCATGAACACACAGAATTACAACCCCAATGACCCATAAACACACAGAATTACAACCCCAATGACCCATGAACACACAGAATTACAACCCCAATGACCCATGAACACACAGAATTACAACCCCAATGACCAATGAACACACAGAATTACAACCCCAATGACCCATGAACACAAAGAATTACAACCCCAATGACCCATGAACACACAGAATTACAACCCCAATGACTCATGATCCATCACCACATAAAAGAACGACCCCATGATCCATGACCACACAAATGGACAACCACAATCACCCATTATCACACAAAAGGACAAACCCAATAACCCGTAACCATACAAAGTAAGAACCCAATGACCATGACCACATTGAAGGACAACCCCAACAACACAATACCACAAAAAGACAACCCCAGTGACACATGACTACACAAAAGGACAACCCTAATGACCCATTACCACACAAAACGACACCCCAATAACCCATAGCACTAAAAAAGACTACTAAATGACCCATGGCCTTACAAAAAAACAACCCCAATGACCCATGACAACATTTATCATGGGTCATTACTGTGTGATCTACTCGTTCTACATACTATGCTTATTACTATGCCTTCATAAAACCGCAGTTGTTTATCAATTGAGAAACTGATTTTAGTTATAAAAATAGAAATCATCATTAATTGATAATAATAAACTGCCTGACAATAAATACTAGTATCCAGCATTAAAACTATGCAGTTAGATCTGGTTTCTCTTACATTATATGATCAAACGGCATTAACAAAAAGCAGAAAGCGAAACATGAACTTTTCCCAATGCTATTCCCTTAAAACAGCACTTTTATACAGGTTTGGGAATATAAGTGTATTGCAAGATATGAAGGTAGATACAAACAAAATCTTCACGAAATTTGGAAAAGAAACTGATTAATTTCTTTGGGGAAATTTTACATTTATGATGATTTATATAAACTATATTGCAACCATACCGATTATTAAAAATTGCATGGTCCGGTTATAGGACCATTGGTAATATAATCCAAACTGGGCGAGTAAATCAATGTCCGTTACGTCTTCCGTGTGCTAATGAAGCAATGGCATCATCGAGTACGGATCGTTCATCATCAAAGCATCTCCAATCTATTTGTATTGATTACGCAATGTGTGCATCGTGTGATTCATTGATCGTGTATAGATCATAATAGGATTTAATGTAACCCACCCTGTAACGCTATAAAATAATCGGCATGCATCACTCATGATTGTTGATATATTTTTTCTATTCCCTTGGGTCATTTTTATGAAGCTAATTTTATTGAGTACATTTTGCTGCTTAGTCAGACAAATCCTGCATACAATTGGTACCAAGGACTTGACATTCTTGAATTTTCCGATAACCTTCTTATTCATTCAAACATAACATTCTCTATTCTAAGGAAAACTTGAAAAGTCACATACATACATACGTACGTACGTACATACATACATACATACATACATACATACATACATACATACATACATACATGTGTGCGTGTGTGTGTGTGTGTGTGTGTGTGTTCCCATACTTGTTTTCTGTCTTAACCTTATGATAAAAAATATCACGGTCTGTGAACAATAATTTTGCTTTGTTGAAATTACTGTTGTTGCTTTTTTTTTAATTTGGATAAACCCGTATAGAAAGTCGTACACCATTAACCTGTATATCCAGCACGTCAAATACACAGGACATAGGTTTATCGAGTTTTATCTTTGTCTGTTTGCTTTGAATTGCAATTAATCATCGTCAAACATTTTCATCTAACGAAACACGGCGATGTCACACGTTTATCATAAAGACCTAGGTGATTTATCTACTCCACACCAACACGCTTTCGAATGTTCTCCATTTATGGGTATGCTATTGTTCGTCATCGTTCAAAATCCTATTTAACTCTGTTCATTGTTGTTGTATTTGTTGTTGTTGTTGTTGGATTTAACGCCATATTTCAGCAAAAGATAGGCCATACATGGCGGCCAGTATTAATGGTAAAGGAAGTACCCGGAAAACTCCGGAAAGAACCACCTACCCACGAGAAGCTACTGGTAAGCTTTCTCACATACCCACTTTAGCCGAATCCGAGACTCGAAACCACGCATACAGATGTGAGATGACAGTCATCCGTAAAGGAGAGCGCTGTGGACCACTCGGCCACTCGGGGAACCCCAACCTCTGTTCGTCTAGCGTTTTTAGAATTTAACCACGGATGCTGCATATAAACAAATAGACGTATCATCCATGTATTGTTTTGTTTACAAAAAACATTTCACTCGTCAGTTAGACTATTAACCTTGATATTGAACGAATGTCAATTAAAAATAGCAACATATAACAAAATCATTGAAAATAACCAAACAACAACGCAAATAAATGTACTTCACATAGCCATGTGATGGAAAACTGCAGCATCAAATTGTCGGCAAGTCCCGTCTCCCCACCTCACCCGATGTCGTTGAGTATAATAATAATAATAATAATAATAATAATAATAATAATAATAATAATAATAATAATAAGCTTTAAGCACTTTACATTAATAATGATATGACTACAGAAAACCAAAAAACAAAAACCATGAAATTAGAAAACATTAAAAAAAATGCTGAAAATATGTAAGGTACGAAACATTATTAGGTCTTTAAGTTTTATTATGCCGTCAAAAAAGGTGAGTTTTAAGAGCCCTCTTGAAAGGGATCACTGTGTCTTTGTGTCTAATTTCAATGGGCAATTCATTCCACGTTGCTGGGACTTGGTATGCTAAAGAACGTTGTCCATATGACTTCCTTTTCATAGTGGGAACAATGAGTATACAATTGTCAGAAGAGGAGCGTAAGTATCTTGTTGGTGTGTACACATGGATGAGGCCAGATAGGCATGTTGGACTGGAGTCCGTCAGTGAAACATAGCACAGAGAACAATTTTTGTGTTTGATTCTTGATCGAATGGATAGCCAGTGTAGGGTACAGAGCAGTGGGGAGGTGTGCTCTGATCGTGGTACTCTAAAGATGATCCGAGCAGCTGTGTTTTGAACTTTTTGAAGTTTCTTGAGTAGATATTGAGACGAACCAGACATAACTGAGTTACAATAGTCCAGTCTTGAAATTACTAATGAACACACAAGTTTTTTAGTGGCATCAACTGAAAGATATTTGCGAATGGAACTGATGCATCTCAGTTTAAGATATGCAGACTGTGTAAATTTAATGTTGGTGTTGCTGATAGTTATTGTCTAAGGTAAAGAATGTGAATAAGAAAGTCTTTGTGTTGTGATCAGAATGGCCTCAGTTTTATCATCATTCATCTGCAACTTGTTATATGTCATCCATGATTTCACATCCGAAATGCACCTCTCTATTCCATGCATGGTAGCGTCAACTTCAGTTGGGTGGCTAGACTTGTATATTTGGATGTCATCAGCGTACAATTAGTGAGACACTGTGTGATGATCTATGACACTTGAGAGCGGCTGAGTGTATATAATGAAATTACCAGGTCCAACAATAGACCCCTGTGGAACACCACAACATAGATCAACTGGGCTGGAGTGTATTCCATTTGCAGATATAATTTGTGTCCTGTTGACTAAATAGGACTTGAACCACTGTAAGGCTATATTCTGAATGCCAAATACATGCTGGAGAAAGTGAAGTAATATGTCATGGTCTATTGTGTCAAATGCTGCAGACAAATCAAGGAGGGTGAGGACTGTAATCTTTCCACTATCCAAATCAGAGAGAATGTCATTAAATACTTTCAGATGAGTAGTTTCAGTAATGTGGCAAGGGTGATATGTAGAATGTACATTGCTAAAACGAGTGTTTGAATTCAAATGAGACACAAGTTGGGTTAGAACAACTTTTTCTAAGATTTTTGTATATCAATGGGAGATTAGAAACTGGGGGGTAGTTCTTTAAATCGGTATGGTCAAGTGTTGGTTTATTCAGAGGCTTTGCGATGGCAGTTTTGAAAAATGAGGGGAATATCCCCGATGAGAGAGAGAGAGAGAGAGAGAGAGAGAGAGAGAGAGAGAGAGAGAGAGAGAGAGAGAGAGAGAGAGAGAGAGATTAATAACATCAATTAGTGAAGGCAATATTGGGTCTAAGCACTCAAGCAGCAATGATGTTGGAATTGGATGAAGTTCACAAGACTTTGGTGCACTCTTCATCACGAGTGTTCGTACTAAATCAATAGAGATAGGTTCAAATGCTCCAAATGGTTGTCGCTGAAATTCTATATCATAACTGTATGGTGATGAGTCAATTAAAATTGTTTTGTCAAGCAAACCTCTAATGGTTTGCACTTTGTCACGAAAGAAATTTGCAAATAGGTCTGGAATATATATATATATATATATATATATATATATATATATATATATATATATATATATATGCCTTATGTTAAATGACAGCAAAAGGGTAATACATATCTATATTCATATGTTTATAATAAATGTTAAATATTTATTAACTTAATGTTGTACTAATGCATGACGTCTTTTGTCAAACATTAAAAATAATAATTGTCAAATTTACCAAGTTACTTATTGATTGCTCATATGTCTAGAAGTATTACGGAGAATTGTGATCTTTTGGAATGCTTCAGGAAAATTGTTTTCGCTTTCTTTATCTCTTATATTAGGAACATTCTGACCGATCCTATCGCAGAGTGGTTAGAGCGTCAGCCTCTTATGCGTGAGGTCGTGGGTTTGATCCCCTGCCAAGTAATACCAAAGACTTGCAAAAATGGTACTAACAGCTGCCTGAACATTAAGATGTTAGTGTTAGGACCGGTCGGCCTGGTTTCAGGATAATGTGGCTGGATGGAACATCATGGTACATGTCTGCGACACGATGACCCAGTGCTAGGTATCACTGTAAACTGTCACAATGCAGATATCGTAGCGATATGACTGAATTTTTTTTAAGGTACGTTACAAATCCAAATCACAAACACACAAAGGAACATTCAGATAGAAAACGTTTCACAATGAAAAAAGATTTATCACATATAAAATACAGAAACATTCACACACGAAACACAGGACAAGCAGAGTAACACACCGTTTGTTGGTTATAGCCGTATATTTCACGACAAGAAGATATCTATACATATCGAAATATAACTCAAATATATGAAACGAAATACAGTCTATGGCGAAATTACGTAAAGATCCTCACATATAAATAACAATTGACTAATTTATTTTATCGTCATAAAGCTACTTTTTATTTTAAAATCCACGAACATATTGCATATTTCATCTATTCCATTTTGTGAAATTCTCAACTAATGAGGTGTCGTAAATTAAATTATAAATGGAATACACTAGTCTTAATCAATCAGTACTATTAAAATATAAAAACTGCACGCGCTTTATGTCTCGTCACTTATTTTGGCATGAAATGTTAAAATAAGGTAGAACATCGTTCAATACAAAGATGGTATTAATGAAGATACATTGAGTACAAGGCAATACAAATTCTAATATTTTCTCATAGCATTAGTATTTCTTCGAGAGTTACAAACTTCAGTACATGCGAGAACTCTAGAAAAGTAGGCTTCAATTACATATGCCTTTATACAAAAAAGTGTATACATACAATTATAGCTTTAAATCAAGAAAACAAATGTATTTTGATACGGATATTGTGGGTATATTCAATGTGTGATCACTTGACAATATGATCAACAAGCGCGACAAGATTTGCTGCAGAAACGTAGCATGTATCCTGGATTCCGCCGACACTGCTCACCACGCTGCCAGATAGAACATAGGGAATGCTTGTCTGAGCACTCTGAAATATATATTATTGTTATCGATGGGTACAGATGTGACAAAGAATACTCAGTAAATTTCAGCAGGTAAATACCTTTTTCACCCCATCAAATCAACTATTGCAAAGAATTAAATTACACATTTTTCCTACAGATAGATTTCATCATAGGAAGCACATGCAGAGGCTCTCACGATTTGAACAACGTGTTATCATTTCAAGAAAAGGAAGCAAACTATTATATGTTAGTGAATATCGTCTGTGTGAAACAACATACATGTACTCATATGAATGCATTGATTATATCCCCTTTTGCATTAATTACTCTAATTAATTCCGACGGAAATTCTGCTTGGACAATTAAACGGTATTATATGTGATTACTTTTCGTAGGAAACATCAAAACGTTTAACTTAAAAATATAGACAATAAAAAAAAAATAAGAACAAGAAAGGAACGCGGTTATTTGACTAACTTCAAACATAAAGTCGAGGATATTTTTCCGAAGATAGCAAATCATGCAATGATCATTGCAACCAACAAACTGGTGGCTTTTGACTTTCTTTCATAAACTTTTTATGTTCCCGACCTCGGTTTGTTTAGAATGAACCTCAGTTTCTTCCTAACTGGTTCTCCAATCAATTGTTGTCTTCAAATTTTTAGCATTTTTGGCAATATTATCTTTCCTCTGAAGGTCATACGTTTCAAGTGCTTCGCTTTCGATTGGTCCTTCACCCCAGTTTTTTTTACCAAGATGTTGTTTTGTCTTTTCCTGTTTGAGCAACCTTTCGTACTGGTACAATTTATTGTTCGCGCTCAGTCTATTCAGTCAAACTATAACACATACATACATACATACATACATACATACATACATACATACATACATACATACATACATACATACATACATACATACATACATACATACATACATACATACATATATACATACATACAAAAAATATTAAACAATATATTGCGAACATTAGCTTAAATGTTTGCGATTATTCTCAACTATATGGATATATTTGTAAATGCTTGCACATGAATCGCACATGTCCATAAATTTATTGCAAATAATTGTAATATCACTATGTACATATGCAAAAATATTGCGAATATTTGCCAAAAGTTTTAGGAAATATTTCAATTTTTTCTACCATAACCACTTAACTGTTGCACTGATATACAAATTACCTATAAAGGTGTTGATAGTGACAGTTACATTGCCAGCCTTAATAATCAGCGTATACAAATCTATTTTTTAAACTGTATTTTAACTTTTTTCGTGACCTATAGAATATGTTTAGGGGTGGGGTTTTCTTTTACAGAAATAATGGGATTTTGTTTAATTGCGGCACTCTAAAACATGTGTAAGCAATGTTTTGACCTATATCACTAGTTTAACTCCGAAACATTGTATCAACAAAGTTAACGCGGAAAATTGCAAAGCAGCTGGTGTGTGGTTGTCCTTTCAGCCAGCGGAAAGACAAATCGCTAGTCGTCTTGGTTTATTGGCTATGAGGCCATTACCTTTCAACGAAAACCTTCAGCTGTACTTTTTCTCTACGAAGTTAGAACTTTCACTTATAAAATGGTATGTATCTGAAAGATATGTGTCAGTCCTTGCCCTGATTATGCTTTTCTATGCCATTTTTATATATTCCATAGAGCACTGGTCACAGTCTAATCCATTTCATTAACGATAAGTTACGAACATTCTCTTAAAACTTAAATAACTGTTAAAATGATCAATGTGTGTGTGTGTGTGTGTGTGTGTGTGTGTGTGTGTGTGTGAGAGAGAGAGAGAGAGAGAGAGAGAGAGAGAGAGAGAGAGAGAGAGAGTAGCATGATGTCACACCCAGTCACATTATTCTGACACTAGGCCACCGTTGTTGTGAACATTGGTAATATCCTGTTCATTCATTTGCTTGTTTGAAAGTTTCATTTGTGATTCCATAAACTCGTCCAAATTGTTGACTTTATCATCTGTACTTTCGAATAGAGGAAACAGCTGCTTTAGTTCATCCGCAAACAAATCGAATAAGCTAAAACCTAAATTTTCTACTACTTTACTGTGCATGGATTGTTCACAAAGTAGTTCCTAATACACTATTCTATTTTTAGGCACACGTGTCGTGCACATACGTGAAATATCAAGTTGTTCAGAATAGTAAAATAGTGAACGATTCTGACAATGTAAAGAAGGGGCCACACACACGCGGCCGCAGGCTTCATGAGACCTGCCATGCCATATCCTGTGGCCCCCAAAACGATTGGCATCCTAAGGTGTCATGAGAGATATCAAATGAAATGCGGTCCTTGGGCCGTTGGATATACAACCATGCCGCCCTGATGGTGGTTTGAGTTTTAGATCCCTGATGTAAAGTATATGGAGACAAAAGAAGTATATAATAATCGGATATATGGATTAAAATAGTAAGCAGTCAAAGGTACAGTACAAAACATACGTCTTAGAAAGAGATAATTTCCTGTATACTCTACAACCCTTTCTTAAAAGAATTAAATTAAAACATATATCATAGCACTAGACCAGACTCGTTTAATTATGAACATGCAAGATCTTTCCGAAGACCCAGGGTCAATGTTGAAGTGCTTCAAGGATGACTTGAGGGAATCTTGAAAGCGTTTGTTTTGAATATCCTGAAATCGTTTCATCAGCTCACCATTCAGTTCGCTATCGAAGATCTTTGGTAGTCGCTTTGCTGACATCCTGGTGATGTGGTTAACAATCTCGACTGTGATTTCAATTAGCAGATTGTGAATGCTTCGAATGTCCATGTGAAACAAAAAAAAATGTGTCTAGGATCCTATACTACCATCTTAATCTCATATTTTGCCTCACTTTTGAAAATGATTTAGCTTCTTGGCATCGCTTTTATAGAGATTCCTGATTTTCATGCTTACAGCATATGGTGAAACAATGAATATCTAGATCTTCAGTTTTGTTAGTAAACATGTATATCTTGACTCTGACACTTTTGAATGTAGTCTACCAAAAGCCAGGCTTTCTTTACCAATTTTGATGTTGGTTTTATCATCGTCGTAGACTGTGCGGAACACTGTCCTGACGAGATTTGTGAATTTGTTCACTTCCCGAAGGGTTTGGTCATTTACTGTGATGGTAGGCTTCACATCAGACTTTCCTGGTGTGGGTTGATGCATGACCTCTATCTTATTGACACCGATTGTAGGACCAAATTGTTTACAAGTTGAAGAAAAATGGCCCATTCTCTGATGCATTTGATTGGACATTCTGCCGTTTAGAGAACTGTCGTCAGCAAGTAGATCACAAACACTCATTTCCTGCAACTTCGACTTCGCCTATAGTATCATCACGTTGAAGAGCTTGTTGTCATTCCGATATCCAATATCAATCGCGATGTCATAGTCACCGAAGGCATCAGTAAGCATGCTTGACTCCGCTGACGACTGGAAATGGTTCAGATAACTCGCTGTCTCAGACACGAGTGAGCATTATCATCAAGGAATTGCCAAACCATTACTACGAATTTATCTGGAGAAACAATATTTTGCCGGAAAAAGTACTGATAACTATGTACATGGTGTTTGCAGCTCATCAGTCTTAAAAGATATGTCAGGAACAGAACTCCAACTTGCACACCATAATTCATTGACCTGACAAAAGTCTCTAACACAGTATTGGGAACCTTTAGAACATCATTACAAAATTCTCGATAAAATCATTTTAAAAGGCCATGGTTTGTTGCACGAACGTGTTTCATATTAAGTTAATGGGCAAGTATTTCGAAATAGTGCTTTGTTTTTTTAAAACATGGCTTAATAGAAAGGGGCAAACTGACATCCTGTATTCAAACGTATGTAGAGTTATGGTCTTGTGTTTGCTTTGTTTGATTAGGATTTTTAACGTAGCTTTAACAATTTTTCAGTCATATCGCTACGATGTCTGCAGTGAGGCAGTTTATAGTGATGTCTAGCACTGAGACATCATGCCGCAGACATGTAGCATGATGTCTCACCCAGTCACATTATCCTGACACCAGGCCCACCAGTCCTAACACTAACCTCTTAATGCTGAGCGTCAAGCGAGGCAGCTGTTAGTACCATTTTTGTAAGTGGTCAGTCTCGGCCGGGGATCGAACCCACGACCTCCCGCTTCTGGGGCGGACGCTCTAACCACTAGGCCACCGGAGCGGTGGTCTTGTGTTAGCAACTGATGTCTTGCAATAGCAAGAAAGTTGACGTTAAGATACATTATTACCAGTTGAGTTAAGCGGTAATAGATGCCGAAGTAAGAGCAGCGTAAGTGAAACTCAGTTGTGTTTCGTCGAGGGGTAGGCTGTCGCTAATTAAATCATAATTAAACTAAACTGATATTTTACATACAGTAGCACAAAAGACCACTTATATGTCTTCAGTAAAAAATTCTAGATGGTATTGTATCCAAAACGTATGTTCTAAACGCTGACGAAATTGTTCTTTGAGAAAAAAAGAGTTTAGATAATATTGAAAGTATGTATCAAGATAAGTACCGGTATTGGGATCACATGTTCCACAAGATTTCCGACAAGTGCTGAGAGCCAGATAGGAATGGTTTTTACAGTAACCATGTTTGGCCCACTCGATGCAATTATTGTCCGAGTCTGTACATCCAGCTGTAAAAAGATAAAGAAGTACTCTGTTTATCGCTAGAAAATAAAAGCAAATAATACTAGTTATGTTCTGGTTACTACTGTTGATTGAAACGTTGTAGGTTTAAAATTTCAAGATGTTGACAGGGCTGTCACGTCATGTTCGGTACCAGACAAGCACGGATATGTTTGCTAACGAGGATAGAACAAATGCTCCACGATTTAAGATTTAACATAAAATGGGTTCGGTTTGGTTTTACTTTTGGAGCTATCAGTAATTACAAATTTCTCATTTCTGGACATTTCAGTTTCTGGTCTATGACTCTTAGTAAAGACTTTGTCTACAATTTATGCTACAGTGGAATCCCATCTTTGCAGAAATATGGCATGGGACATTTATATATCTTACAGAAAAGTCGACGTTCATGCTACAGTTACGCACTCACTTGATTTGTCCTTTTTTCCGGTATTGGTGGATACTGTGTTAGTTGATTCGGTGTCACTTGTGTCCTCTTTGCCGGAACACTCTCCACACGACTTGGCGCAATGTTTTTTCATCCAGGGGTTGATATCGCAGTGTCCGTATTTGGCCCAAGTGCTGCATTCCTTTTCGCTCTTGTGGTTGTTCACACAAGAACCTTTGGAATATGAATAGGAGAATAACTTTGATAAGAGTAGAGCACAAAAATGTTCACATACAAATTGATGTGAATACAAGGAGCTCCTAATGATATCGAAACTATTATAAACTTCAATTATAGGAGAGTTCAATTTTATGACTAATCTCAATACTCCGCTCAGAGCTTATCTGAACTTAAGTTTATTTGAAAAAGGACATTCATTAAAGATAGAATAAAATCTCTTCTTTAACTCAAGTCTTTCGTTAATCGAGTTGGACAATCCATTGTTCTATTAATATCCATTTCCAAACAACTTCCCATCAAATTTAGCTTAAAATGTAACATCACTCACATTGCAAATATGCGTAGTATTACTATTTATCAATGTTAATGATTAATTGATTACTCATTGATCAGAATATATGTGGGAAATAAAATATGCAAATTGAAACGTAGGAAACTAATTTTCAAATAGTCTCTGATGAATGGTACCTCCTCCACTCGTGTTTGTGGTTCCTGTATCTGTATTGCCGGTTTTGTCAAACTCAGTTCCTTCGTCATGCCCGCTGTCGTCTTTGGTTTCTTTGCATTCTTTGCAGCTTTTCATACAGTTCACTTTCATCCAGCGCGGGTTCTTGATGCACTCTCGATCCCTGGACCAACCCTCGCACTGCTGGTCATCCCATACGTTTTTGCACACACCTGTTACAATAACGACAAGAGAAACAAAGGTTATTTAAAGGTAAACTTTTAGTACTTACTCAGTTATACAAGTTTTTTTTCTCTTCAATTGCACTCTAGGAGGTGTTTGATGACAATCAAGATGGAAGAATCTAGAGACCACAGAATAAAACCGACCTGTAAAGGGCAACTACGTGCTCGAACCAGGGTACCTTAGTTGTGTTTGATAGTCTTTTCTAGTGAAATCAAATATTCTTTTTAAATAAAAATAAATATTCAGCATTACGTTTTTAATGCATATTAGTTTTAATTGTACAGGCAACCCATTCAACATTTACAGAATGATTATTGTACTGTTTTCATATCTTAAACGTTTGGTGCATTGAGTCTGTGAATGAAAGGAAGGTCATCTATCTTTAAAGTAATATGCGACTGACTGTTTTCAATATGCTTGCAGTAACACAAATATATTTTTCTCTTAACCTTTTAATCATCTTAGAGGAAAGCAAGAGATTTTTGGATCTTCATCAGAATAGAACAGCTTAATATGTACAAAAATATGAAAACAATAACCAAGACGACCATCTAATGTACTCACAATGACAACAACGTTGCATTTAAACCTTACAAAGTTCATCGTATTGGGTAATACCAAGTAAAAATATAATTGCCTGAGACTTGCTACAGACTGGTGACATGTATATATGCGTCTGAAGAGGGATATATTATTAACATACCCGATCCTCCACATTTCTTGCAGGACTTTCGGCAATTGGGAAGCATCCAATTGGGGTTCTTCGTACATTCCCCTGTCTGAGCCCAACGGTCACACTCTACAGTGTTATGCTTGTCCAGGCAAACGCCGCCAGTATCTGTGTGAATAAACATTTGAAACAACTCTTACCTACTCGTTTAAGAGAAGAAGGAAATTTATAAAGTATTTTTAAAAAATTATCTTTTATCACCTCGCCTTCTCGATTTTATTTTGTATAACACCTCACATCCACCCAATATTCCCCATACTTTACATCACTGTTGTGTGTGTTTGAAATTACGGTTTATTTTCAGAAACGCTATGACAGCTTTGAAACATGCAAAACATTCTGTTAAAACGACTTCCACGTTTTCTACATGGTTCTGATTGTATTGGTATCAGCAAACACCATGACTAAACGTACTAACGTTGCCAAGGTCTTATTCCAATTAACAAAGACCAGTACTACAAGTACTTCGGTTGCCATGGTCTTAATGTAACCATCAAAGACCATGATTGCAAGAATTTTTATTGGCATGGTCTTATTGCAATCATCTAACGCCATGACTAAAAGCATTTCCGTGGTATTGGTCTTACTGTAATAAGCAAACACCATGACTAAAAGTATTTCCCGTGCCATGGTCGTATTGCAATACGCAAACAAAATAACTAACAGTATTTCCGGTTTCATGGCCTTATTGCAATCAGCAAAGATCATGAATACAAGTATGTGAAAAAATAATATCACCGCCGCAGAAGGAGGACTGAATGATAACTCTCTCTCTCTCTCTCTCTCTCTCTCTCTCTCTCTCTCTCTCTCTCTCTCTCTCTCTCTCTCTCTCTCTCTCTCAATCGGTCAACTGTCCCACCTATAAATTGTGACATGATGAAAAGAACGTAACTAAATAATTCCGGACTGACCTAAATAATTCCTTATACAATAATCCTTACATAATAAGTTGGATAATCTGGTTACGGTAGTGGTGACGTCGATTTTCATAATAGATCACGATCATTTAAGTTCACTTGCAAAATGATAATTAGTGATGAAATGTGGATTTCTAAGAAATCACCGTATCAGGAAATTTCAAACTGGCTAATGTTATATTGAAGTATGTGGTTCAATGGTGCTTGAAATAACTTATCACAAATACCTTCGTCTCCATTATCATCAACATCTTCTTCTTTCTCCTTTTCATTCGTGTCCTTTTGCGCGCATGCGTGACATGATTTCTTACAATTGCTCAGCATCCATTTTGGGTTGATCTGACACTCTCCTTTCTTAGCCCATTTATCGCATTCCGTTTCATTCTTGTGAATATTATTGCAGTTTGCTGCGGATTAGCAGGAAAGACAAAAATTATGTCAGTCAAAGCGTCAATATCGCAAACTTTTGTGCATTTTTCACATATAATAACATATTTTGTGTATTTGTTCAAATATAATCCAAGTATGAAATTCTACAGAGAATAAAGCGAGTGTTGTACGTGTTGTACCATGTTTATTGTGAATGTAGTCATTCCCCAAATTTGCTTCATATGTGTCATCTAAATTATTGCATTAAATAATAAGTATAATGAACTCGAAATGTAAATGACAGAAGCTGAAATGGCGACACATGTCAACTGATATTAATGTAGATCATATGCAGTGCCGGTGCCCTAGGCGACATCAGATATCTGGCGCCCCTTCCACTCACGCCCTCCCCCACCCGCCCATCATGAAATAAACCCTTAGCCCAGCGCCCCAGGCGATTGCATAGTTCGCCTTGCGGAAGCGCCGGCTCTGTGTAGATGCTATGTAGTCCCTTCTTCCTAATTTCTTTAATTAGCATGCATGTATTGAAAAGTTGAAATCAATCGCGATGCAACATACAGCACGAAGGTGAGGTCTCGTACATCAGTGTGATTATTGAAGATCACAAGTTGCATCGAGATGGGCAGATAATGATAGTTTTCCCGTCTTGGCTACTACTTACTCGTCTCGTCTACTATGTCGGTAGTGGAGTTGTCACAAGCTTTACATGTGGCCCGACAATACTCCTTCATCCACTTATCATTCGTGATGCAGTCCCCGTTCTGTTCCCACCGCTGGCATTTGTCTTGCGGATACACGTCCTGACAAATTCCTTGCGAGAAAAATGACAGAACTTTAGGCAAATAAGCTTTAGTGTTAGCTAGATTACCTGTACACGTGCAAACGTGCTTTACAAACATTGATGTAAGAGAAGTTTGGTTAATATTAGTTACATTTTAACGCGGTAAATGTTGTATGTTTGATCTTTCATCTTTTTTAAGGCTGCGTTATAAGTACTGCATGGCATGTTGGTGATTATGTAACCTGTGTCCTTTATGACACAACTTGTTATTGATCGGACAGCCGACATTTAATTGACATTGCTTTGCCCAATGGAATGTGTTCGCTTCTAGAAAGGATTACATATAACTCCCATAATGTTTATCTTACAAAGTAAAACAGTTCATTATATTTATTGAAACTTGTAATATAAAACATACTTTAGAAACCATCTTTTTACTTACTCGAATTCTCAACAGAATTTGTTTGAATTTATGTACTACGTAGTGTCAAATTACGGAAGATACAATTTACTGGCATTAAAGTCACGTTGAAACCGAGTATGAGGTATACGTGAAAAAAATGTGAGACGAGATCGTAGAAACCATGTTGATAAAATGGATGATCTTCAGTTTAATGGTAGGATCATGTTAACAAGGACCATCTATTTGGTAAAGTTTCCTAAGCGTCAACAATAAAACTGAAAGGATATATAGAATATAATATAAATATAATACAATATAGCTCTCCAATTGTAGAAACCCATTTGGAATATGTCTGAAATTTTTAAAAAATGTTCAATGTTTGATATTTTTTTAAAAACAGACGAAAAATTAAATACGTTAATTTCTTTGGTTGTAAAGATCGTTACTGTATCTTCGATTCGGAACATTTCCAATTTGTCAGGAAAGAAGTACGTTAAGAACCACAATCAGAATTCTTACTTTGAAATCTTCTAAGATTCCATTACCCATTTAAGCGCTATTTATTCGTAAGATATGAAACACGATCAACTAAAAAAAAATAATAACCCTTACCTATTGTCCATTCCTGGGGACAAAGACCGGAAAATATGCAAATCCACTGCCATGACCAAGTGGTTATATGGTTGTTGTCTAAATAGAAAACACGAAACCAATTATTGTTGTCTAAACAGGAAACACGATAACAATCTATGTTCTCTAAAAAGGAAACACGATACCAATTAATGTTACGGATATTTGAAAAATGTCGAAAATGCCAGTATTTTTTCCAAATCCATTGACGTTAGAAACGAAAATGTTTCATGTGTATTGAACATTACAAAGGTCTTATGATGGAAAACGTAGCTTTAACAATTTTTCAGTCATATCGCTACGATGTCTGCAGTGTTACAGTTTATAGTGTACAGTGATGTCCCACACAGTCACATTATTCTGACATTAGGTTGACCAGTCCTAACATTAACCTGAGCGCCAAGCGAGGCAGCCGTTAGTACCATTTTTGTAAGTCTTTGGTATAACTCGGCCGGGGATCGCACGACGACCTCCAGCACCCGATGCAGACGCTCTAACCACTAGACCACCGGTGTGGTGATGTAAAACGTCAACTACATATATCTGCGAATTCGTATTTCGGAACTTAGAAAGGTGACAGGAAATTATTTATATTCTAAGGCTGTGATCTCGTGATAATAATAAAAAAAGATGGTAAAAGAGTTCGGTAGTCTTGTGTTATAACCTGCATACAAAACTTGTATGTATGTATGTATGTATGTATGTATGTATGTATGTATGTATGTATGTATGTATGTATGTATGTATGTATGTATGTATGTATGTATGTATGTATGTATGTATGTATGTATGTAGGTAGGTAGGTAGGTAGGTAGGTAGGTAGGTAGGTAGGTAGGTAGGTAGTTAGGTAGGTAGGTAGGTAGGGTATCACTTGTATCTTTCCATCTATGTTTTGCATCTACGTACACCTTAAATTGATACATACTAAACGAGAAATACTTTAAACAGTGAGTACATACATAACTTGTAATTATTTATTTTCACAAAGCTAAGCATATATATTTTGTGTTTGTTTGATTAGGATTTTTAACAATCTTTAACACTTTTTCAGTCATATCTCTATGATGTCTGCAGTCGAGCAGTTTATAGTGATGTCTAGCACTGGGGCATCATGACGTAGACATGTAGCATGATGTACCACTTAGTCACACTATCCGGACACCATGCCGACCAGAACTAATCTCTTAATGCCGAGCGCCAAGCGATGTAGCTGTTAGTACCATTTTTGTAAATCTTTGGTATGACTCGGCCGGGGATCAAACCCACGATCTCCCGCTTTCGCGGCGGAGGTTCTAACCAGTAGGCCACCGGAGCGTTTAAGCATATATGCTATTTGTCTGGTCGGCATGGTGTCCGGATAGTGTGACTGAGTGGGACATCATGCTATAAATATATATATATATATATATATATATATATATATATATATATATATATATATATATATATATATATATATATATATAAAAGAGAGAGAGAGAGAGAGAGAGAGAGAGAGAGAGAGAGAGAGAGAGAGAGAGAGAGCGTACGTTTGGTACTCTCCTGCGTCCCACACATCCCACAGGCTTTTTTGCATCCCTCGTTCATGAAGCGGGGATTCTTCTCACACTCGCCTTGGGAGGCCCATACGTAGCATTGCCAGCTTTCATGTATATTGAGGCAAAGTTCTATAATAATACAAAAAATAATATTAATAATAATAAAAATAGTGATATACATGTATAATAATAATAATAATAATAATAATAATAATAATAATAATAATAATAATAATAATGATAATAATAATAAAAATAATGATAACAACAACGACGACGACGACAATGATGATGATGATAAAACCGAAAACATTCAAAATATAAAATATCGTTATAGTAACATGAGAGAATATGTAAGAATATTCTTAGCCGACTAGTCACATATTCAGACATTTCACTCTTTGTTTTGGATGTTTTTTGATTGGGGGATTGAAGTGCCATTGCTGTTGAAGTTTGGGGGGATGTGGAAATTTGAAGTGACCACAATTATGTTTACTTTCATTCAAAATATACTGACAAAATTCATTCCTCCGGCTTAGAAATAATCTAAATGACATCCTTTCAGTTTCTCCAAATCTCTACCATGACCTTGGTATGACCACTGAACTCCAATTTAAGTTTTAATTTATTTACTTATTTTCAGATGTGAAGTGACTATTGTTTTAGCTCATCATTCGTTCAAGCCATAAATATGTTATCTTTCTTCTTCCACACAAGTGAGATTGATTATAAAGGGAGCCCGAAGTGAGCCGAGTGGTCTAAAGCGTTCTCCGCTATGGATCACTGCCATCTCATCTCTGCGTGGGGTTCGAATCTCGCATTCGGTAAATGTGGTTATGTGAGAAACCTTGCCAGTAGCTTCTCGTGGGTCGATGTTTTTTTTTCTCGAGATTTTCCCGGGTTCTTCCTCCAACATTTATATTTGCCGACATGTATAGTGTCAATTTTTATTGTCCGCGATTGCGAATGTTAGGGGAACAAAGAAATGGTTAGAAGCTATATGTATATAATATATACCGCGGCAATAACGGGTCCTCTTCGTAAGGGTACTTGCACTCATCTTTGCTGAGTGTGAAATGTCGCACGTGGACGTTTGAAGATTTGTTCAAGAAAAAATTACCCTTATAGGCATTATAAATCTCACCACGTTGACAGACGGCCCGGGGAATTTCCTGCTAAGTTGAATAGAATAGGGTAGAATTGACATCCAATCGGAATTGGGAGAGGGTGTTGTCACAATTTCAATCCAAATTTAATATAGTATTTTATTGCTAGGAAGTTAGTAGATACACAAACATCATACTGGAAGGTTATAAAGCAATACTCCGGGAAAGCCACTCGTAGATTGGTGTTGAAACTCAGGAAATTCTAAGAAAGAAAAAGCTTCGTAAAGGTAGCTTTTTCTTGGGACAGACTTCCGGTAGAGTTTAGTCCCTAGTCTCTAGAAGGAAGACGAAATAAAGACTATTGGAAAAGTAAATTGTGAATCAAATGCTAATCGGAAAAGGAGTCTATGAGGAGAAGTCAAGGAGGAAAAGTAGTTAAGAGGGAAGCCGAAAGTAAAGAAGGAATTGGTGGGATAGAAGAGATACAGATGAGTAGAAACAAGGACAGGTGGAAAAGCTAGCTCACACTATAAATCAAATGATGCAATAAGCTATGACTTGTTCGAGAGGAAGAAGAGTGATTGGGGAATTATTATCAATTGACTATTGCATTGTAATAAATTGTTATTCACTTGAATTTCACCTTCTGTATACTCAGTAATTTACTGTCGGCATTGCTGATTGGGAACTCGGTGCTTTACCTCTATCTCTATCACTAATTTCACTTCCTACGAAATAGATGGGTGGGAATTCTATAATAACGTTTAAAAATATTGGAAGCAACCCACTCCAACCATAATAATACACCTATAACAAGTGGCGACATAACAAACCAAGCCACGCGCCACATATAGTCTATCTTGTGTTGCAAAATGGCGTTAGACCCTACAACAACAACACATGTTTGTAATGACCCACCGTCATATTTGTGTATCAACCACAGTTATCTTCTGGTTTCACCCCTTGAGAATATATTCAAATTTTAAGATTTCTGTATACTCTACAAAATATGTCCTTTTTATGTTCCAAGAGTTCAAGTTCCCAAGTTAAACATTATAGTAGATCTCTCTCTCTCTCTCTCTCTCTCTCTCTCTCTCTCTCTCTCTCTCTCTCTCTCTCTCTCTCTCTCTCTCTCTCTCTCTCTCTCATAACTCTGTGGAATACCATTTACAATTTGAGCACGTGCTAGCCGTGGGTAACAAGAATTTATAATATTGGAACGATTAGACGAGAAAGCTGGCGTCATTTACTATCATTCAATTTTTAACGACTGATGGGAAAAATTAGAATGACATACCGTCTTCCTCTGGCGGAATTTCGGCTTGTACTTCACAGTCGTTTGATCCGTCTAGGCATACACACTTGCAATTCTGGTCCAGGAACCCGTCATGTTTACACTGAATTGTAGGACTACAGTGTGCTGAATAAGGAAAATTTTACAATAATCATTGTGCGAAATATTTTAATATCTATTAAGAAACTTTTATATTTCGAAATCTGCCGAAGACGAAGAATCAGTTTGAAACACAGAGACAATCGTAATGACTACTTGTGGACTTATTTAGAAAGCATTTGATATTGGATTATCAGGCATGCATGACATACTTTTAGAGAAATTGATAATGTAGCTCTCACGCTTCCTAATATACTTCCGAGTTTACTTACACATGCGTGAAACTTGTATGCTCTGTTATACGCAGTTTGACGTCAATCTGTTCTCTGAAGGTAAACACGTTTGTTATGACGTTGTTAGAGATGCCAAAATATTCATAGAGTCCTATTAATCTAATAGTACACTATTTAATAATAAGGGCAATTGCAAGTTAAATAAAATATGTAAACTGAACATATCAGGCACAGCATCGCGGTTACTCTACGAAGTATTCGTGCATTCTGCAACATCTTAATAGGTATAAGTGTTTCTATGGATGGGCATACATTTTCAAATCGTGTGCGAAGGCAAAATGTCTGCTTCCTGGCCACTGTTTCTGTGCTATTCCATGTCTTGTTGACTTAGCATAATACCTTTATATTCTTGCGGGGAGTAGTAAACTGCCATTACATTACATCTGTGTATTTACGTGCGTTTTAGCTAAGCTTTGCAAGGTAGAGGAGATCTTGTGTACTACTCAAGCGTTTGCGTTTGCAGAGATAACAAAGATAATCATTATGTTTATCCTCACAGCATCTCAGCCAGCTTTTCTTTTGTATTCCCGAGCAACGGTTTGTAATAGGCTTCACAGCACCATACATTCTGTGCAGGGGGTTGACAAAGCTTACACTGTGTTAATACTGTTATACCCACAGTCGTGAGGGAATCCATCTTGATGAGTACTGCTCCCTCAAGAAAGGTAGGTAATTGTGACCCATTGCAATCTGTCACTGTAACCCATATTTCACACTTGACGGACTTGGGTTCAGTCCCAAGTACGTTTGTGCTACAACCTTACAAAAAACGATGGTCACTGTAACATTGTGCTGTTTTATTTTCTTACAAAGGTTTTGCGTTTATCTCATGATCACGTGTTTTTGTTTACTTCCTGTACAACTCTGTTCAACCCCGGATTCATGAAACTTGGCAAGGAGATGCCACTTAACGTGTACTGCAACCTGATCTTAAAAGTAGGTCACTGTGGTACATAATTCACACTTCACTGACCGGTTAAATGTTGTCTTTGTACTGTTCGTGCTTGAATGATCACATTAGCTGACTGAACAAAACTCTTTTAACCATATCTATACACAAACGATCATTGCGACCTACATTTCATATTTTACTGTCTTGATTTAGATTCTGCATTTAACCCATGGTCCAAAATTTATTTGGCATGTAATGTTCATACTATTTCATCTAGACTAGAGTAACTTGGTGATGATATGTAACTTGAATGATATTCCTTCGTTTCAGTTGTAGGTCATTGTAGTGAGGCAGTTTATATCACTGGGGCATCATGGCGCACCCAGTCACATTATCCTGACACATGGCCGACCAGTCATAACACTAACCTCTTAATGCTGAGCGCCAATTGAGGCAGCTGTTAGTACCATTTTTATAAGTCTTTGGTATGACTCAGCCGGGGATCGAACCCACGACCTCCCGCTTCTTCAGCGGACGCTCTAATCACTAGGCCACCAGTGCGGTTTGCTATTACTACTGGTTGTCACTCAAAGTTTACTTAAAGCCTGTGATTTTAAGAACAATGATTTTTCACTATACAAAAGAAAGACATCAATACCTGGTTTATATACTTCCCTATTAATATCACATACAATAATTGTTTTAATATTGTTTTCGATCTTTTATTCTTCGAGTTGGTTGGTAGGTAGGTTGGTATGTCAGCACAGCACAGGTTGTTTAGTGCTGATTGCAGGGTTAAAATTAAAACCAAGATTTGAAGTCAATATGTAAAGAAATATGATTGCCAAAATCGTTACCAATAAAAATAATGGCCAACATTGCTTTGCAAAGATCATTTTAGACTGAACGTTTTTTTTCCACACGATAATCTTTGAATGCTAGTAAATGGTTTGTAGAAGTGAGCTGTTTAGTTGTTAATTACACTCTGGTTTTTATATATTCTCGATATGGAGTTAAATCTGTTTGTTGTTGTTGTTTTTGTTGCTGTTGTAGGGCTTAACGCCATTTTTCAGCACACGATTGTCTATACATGGCGGCCAGTATTAATAGTGGAGGAAGAACTCTGGGAAAATCCCCGGAAAGAACCACCGATCCACGAGAAGCTACTGGCAAGTTTTCTCACATACCCACATTGGCCGAATCCGAGACTCGAACCCACGCAGAGAGAGGTGACATGGCAGTGATCCGTAACGAACTTTATTTGTCTAACAAGGCATCATTACAATAATTAAGAGTCCACTTCAGTATTTCATGACATTTATTTTCCATCTGGGATCACTCTTTCATTATTGAGAAATATAAACAAAACATAAAATTCCATCCTGAAGCGGGGAAAGCCATGACGTCTACGCTCCTATCTTATTTCTGTTTACGTTCTCAACAGGGTGCAAACGAGAAGCCCAGAGATTTATATGCGTAGAAATGTACTTTTCATATCGATGACGAAACTTGACTCAAATGATATACGCGTACGTACGGACAAGGTTAATCGGTACGTAAGAGCAATAACGTTTACATAGTGCCAATTTAAACTTCAGTTAAAAGTATAATTGCACAAAGAAATGGAACTAAATCATTTACAACGACATTACTCATCGAAAACTATCGTGACAGAAATTTCGTTATCTGTCCGTCCGATGTTCAGTCTCAAGTCAGGATGGGTATATATATATATATATATATATATATATATATATATATATATATATATATATATATATATATATATATATATATATATATATATATAATGTCTGCAACAATTTTGCATAACGGTCAACAATCAGAGGTTTTCGAGAGAAAAAAAATTTGGCACTTGAAGTTTCAACAACTGATGCTTTTCTTATCATCAATACAACAAGAACAATTTTTGGTAATAATTCTTAGATTACAGACTTCATGAAACATAATTTCATCATATATATCCAATTTTATGTTACCTGCGCAATCATACATGAGGTTGGCGACCTTGACGTCGCTAAAGGACAACTCTTTCCGCCAAACCTGCCCTATTCTTTCTTCCTGTTCTGGCAACTTGGCACGAATCGTTGGCAACTTGCCGTCAGAGGAAAATGCCTGATATGTTAAGAATACATTTGATGAGCATTTTACCAAGGAGGTAATGGATAGAAGACATAATAAATATATGAACAAAGACTATATATCGTAAAATAATGGACTCTCGAATTCCGAGATTATAGCGATGTTTCTTAGCTGTAATACTAGCATTTTAACATTAAAAAGTTCATAGTGTAATTTCAAGGCTGGAACACTTATATGTTCATAATTACTTCAAATACATGTCAAACTGGCTTATAAGTTCTTGATTATGCATTGAATAAAGCGGAAATAAATGGAATTTGGGCTTCATAACATGCACAATGTCTCAAAGTTATATCTTGACAATTTCATCAAGATTTCTTCAGTTTAACGTAGAAGCAACTGTTTGAAAAAGAAGATACAACATGTATTTGCTGATAGGTTTGGATATGATCAAATTGTTTCCAAAGCTATACGAATATAGAGAATACAAATGTTGATAAAAAAACAAACATCAAACATATATTATGCAAAGTTTTAGAAAAAGAAAGAGTTACAGGTTTTATTCAGTGATGATAACATTTTGATGCATCAAGTAATCATGTAGCTTGTGTATAAACTACAGTTTGAATACATTTTGGATAGATATAGTCTTTGGATTAATATATGAAAACTAAATGTGTATTTAATATTGAAAAGAAGAGACGTTGTCCCAAAATCGTTTTCTTGCCTTATGCAGAGTTGTTCATCAGTTTCGTAAATGTGTTTTCCGAAAAAGTTTGCCGATTTTTGTCTTAAGTTATATTGAGTTCAATATAGTTTCAACCACGGTTTTCGTTTTAAAATGACAGTTCGCTTTTTCAGTTTTAATTGTAATTGAAAGTATAAGTTATATTTCGGTAGTGAATTACATTTCTTTGTTTTTTAACATACATACCAGTTTTGATACAGTCGGTTTCGTTACATTAACTTTGCTGTATCAACCATTTTAATTTTGCAGAACTCAGTTCATCGATAGTTACTACCTGTCTTCGCAGTGCGCGAGGAAAGGTCTTAAAATAGTTATGCAAATGACTTTGATACTTTTAATGAATTTAGTTGCATTGCCCTCATGTACAATTGTCTTCTTTACATTTAATATAGTCATTTTTACTCATCTAAATTTTTAAAAGGCCCCTATTGAATTCCATCTTTTTATGTAAATTGTTGTAAGAATCTACACTTTGACAGGCTTGGGTTAAGATTTTTCGCACTCGTCATCAATTTCAATTATACAAATTTTGGCGTAATATTCTTAATTGACTTATTATCATCTATGCGGTAACATACCAATTTCTTTTTGTATTCTACCTGAAATTTACAGAAATGGGTTAATGTCTGTTCAAAATTTGAAGTAAATGCTGGCGAGCTTTAAACATGCTTTTCGAGTTAGTACTCGTGCACAAACATACTGAGCACAATCAAGCGTGTATTGTTTCATGCAAACATTTCAAAACTGTTTCGATTCGTCGCACATCATATAAGCCATCTATTACATACATAATGGTCAAGAATGTCATCAAGTTTCTCTACATTAGAGTGTTGCGTGACATCCTGTAGAGAACGATAATCTTCATTTGACATAGTTGAGTTGAAGGGTGACGATTACAATATTTCAGTCTATGGGATAAATGTTTCGTTAAATCTTTCCAAGCTGCCCATGTAGTCCTATGGATAAATGTTTCGTTAAATCTTTCCAAGCTACCCATGTAGTCCTATGGATAAATGTTTCGTTAAATTTTTCCAAGCTACCCATGTAGTCCTATGGATAAATGTTTCGTTAAATCTTTCCAAGCTACCCATGTAGTCCTATGGATAAATGTTTCGTTAAATCTTTCCAAGCTACCCATGTAGTCCTATGGATAAATGTTTCGTTAAATCTTTCCCAGCTACCCATGTAGTCCTATGGATAAATGTTTCGTTAAATCTTTCCAAGCTACCCATGTAGTCCTATGGATAAATGTTTCGTTAAATCTTTCCAAACTACCTATGTAGTCATATGGATAAATGTTTCGTTAAATTTTTCCAAGCTACCCATGTAGTCCTATGGATAAATGTTTCGTTAAATTTTTCCAAGCTACCCATGTAGTCTTATGGATAAATGTTTCGTTAAATCTTTCCAAGCTACCCATGTAGTCCTATGGATAAATGTTTCGTTAAATCTTTCCAAGCTACCCATGTAGTCCTATGGATAAATGTTTCGTTAAATCTTTCCAAGCTACCCATGTAGTCCTATGGATAAATGTTTCGTTAAATTTTTCCAAGCTACCCATGTAGTCCTATGGATAAATGTTTCGTTAAATTTTTCCAAGCTACCTATGTTTCGTTAAATTTTTCCAAGCTATTTGGGTGTAAACATTTTGTCGACAAGCTAGATACGATAGAAGAAGGTTTGGAAACGTTGAGTGTTTTACATGACAAAGTGCTGTACGAAATATAAGAGGTAATGCAAAAAGTAAAAGAAAGACAAGGAATATATTAATTAAGACATGAAACAAATTAAGTAAAACATGGAATAAATTAAGTAAAACATTAAACAAATTAAGGAAGAGATGGAACAAATTAATGAAGAGATGGAACAAATTAATGAAGAGATGGAACAAATTAATGAAGAGATGGAACAAATTAATGAAGAGATGGAACAAATTAAGGAAGACATCAAACAAATTAAATACGACATGGAACATTAAGTAAGACATGGAACATATTATGGAATGCATGGAGAAAATTAAGGAAGATACGGAACAAATTAAGGAAGAGATGGAACAAATTAAGGAAGACATCAAATAAATTAAAGAAGACATAAAACACATAATGAAAGACACGGATCAAATTAAGTAAGACATCGAACAATAAAGGAAGACATGAAACAAAGTAAGGAAGACATGTAACAAATTAAGGAAAACGTGGAACAAGTTAACGAAGATATGGAACAAATTAACGAACACATAGAACAAGAACTGATTGAATTGTAAGGACATTAGCTAAAGAAGACAAAAGAACATGCCTTGTTTGAAACACTTCGCATTTCAAACTTTTTTGTTGCTGATCAGCATCGGCTATGTCACATATCAACATGAGACATGTCACAAATCAACATGAGACATGACTTGGTGCAAACAAAATCAAGCAAGTACAACGGCATAGTCTTTGCAGAGAAAAACGAATAATCGTGTATACGGAATAGCGTGTAAACATTCAACACGTGTAGTTACTATGCAAAGTGAGAGTGTAAGCCCATGCTTTCAACACATGCAGTTTGTTGCACAAAGTCGGAACCCATGCACAGCATAATGGCTAAGCCTGTGTCCAGCACAACAGTTGAGCCAATGCAACGAGTTATTTGGGAAAATCTGAAAATACCTTAGTGATCCAGAGATCTTACCGCCTTAACTATTCAAGACATTAATATACTTGCCCGTAACTAAAGTGACTATTTTTAATTGCTATCTCTTCATAATTTCCAGTCCGACCCGATGTTTAAATAATGCCAACTACACTCTTGCGTCCATTGATTTTTTCATGTAATGTTTAATTGACACGAAACAAAGCTAGGCTTTTTCTTCTTGTTTTTTCTTGAGAGAGAGAGAGACAGAGAGACAGACAGACAGACAGACAGACAGACAGAGACAGAGAGATATCTTACTGTGACGCCGTAATGCATAACTGATGAGTATTCATAGGGTACAGTCAGCTGGTTGACTTCCTGCGTGGAATACTTATTAAACCAAATCCTCATGTTAGGCTGCACGTTATTGTACAGGATCTCTATGAAGTTATCTCGATCTGGAAGCTGGTGTTCGTGGACAAGTCCCAAAGCATGACCTATTTCATGCAAATATAGTCCTTTCTGAAGAAAGAAAAACCATACCATAGTCTAAAATACTTCAGGCAGCTCAGATGTTGATGTTGCGTGATCTTTGAGGAGGAGCACATTGGAAACGTGGAGTAAACCATTGACAGTTAATGGACACACACTTGCTGTTACATGTGCTGGACGAGTATGGAAGTCGGCTTAGCAGAGGTGTGAAATGACCGTAATATTGTTTGGCTTCATGGTACATTTTATTCCGGAGGGAAAGTAATGAACTATTACGCCAGTTTTGAATTAAATGTCCTAATTTAGAAACCATTGGCAATGGAACGAGTAAAACAGCAATTGCTGTCTTCTGAATTTAATTTCGTGAGCATTTTATTATAGGCATAATTGACATAAATTTGATTGCAGGATACGAAACATATAGTAAAACAATTTAAACTGTAAGTTCACTATAAAGTATAAAATGTATGTCCATATATCAAATCAAAATTAAATAGCATACCCATCTGCATCCATTGGCATCCAAATTCAAGGCTTGTTCACCACCTACCATCCCCAATTGGGAATTACACCTACATAAGAGTATATATATATATATATATATATATATATATATATATATATATATATATATATATATATATATATATATATATATATATATATATATATATATATAAAGAAAAATCACTAAGAATGTTTTAGGGTTACGTTCTGTGCACAAAATTTGACATCTATTATTAGCGAAATAACAACGTTTCACCAAAGATGTACACATCTCAGTGTTTATAACCAGACTTTATTTTAATCTTCTTTGCAAATTGTCTGGTTTTATAGTCTTCATGTCTTATATGTTTAGTTCATATGTAAAAAAAAAAAAAAAAGAAATGTGTCGTAAAGCGCGAATTTCACAGTGTTATTGGAATAATGAGAATCATAAAAGTACGTCACCTTATGAAGGAAACACAAACAATTTTATCAGCTTTCATCTCTTTTTTTTTACGAAAATTGGTTACAATTACAGGTTATTAAGCTAGACAAATACATTGAAAACCACAATTATGTTTATGGGATATTCTAAAATCGACATGATTTACTAATCACTTTCTGGATTAGTAAATGGTAAAAATTACACAAATTTTCTGAAACATACAGTCTTGAATTTATAGGAGTCCAAACCTACCCTCGTCCATTTTGAAATCGAAGGACATTATAGTCGGAAGATTTGGACTCCCGGAAGCGGACACACGTGTACTTTTCCCACTCCGTCATTGCGTTACGTATAATGTACTCTTCCTTCTCAGCTGTAAAGAGCATTTGCACAATTTGACATGAACGTTGGTAAACGTTTTGTGTAATTAAATATAACCTATTTTTTATGATGTCAGTAGACCTGAAAATCTTACAGAAAGCACACATTAAAACGATACCTACTATCTATAGTATGACATTAATGCACGTGAAATAATCAATATTCAGGCTGTGTGCGTTGTAGTACTACTTTTCTATTACAAACAATTGTAATGTTACACTGCCCATGCAAGCTATAGTTCTTTATTCTGAAAAGCGTAATACTGACTACATTATTCTGTTTAATTTTAAACTGTCTTTGTCGGAATGATATATCTATATTTATGAAGAAAATATATCATGAATTATTTTTAACATTATCCAGAAATATTCGCAATAATTTGGACAACATTCTTTGTAAAATGGACTATGTACTAGAAGTACTTACAAATAAATATAAGCATAGGACTCAGATTGCTATACTAGATTTCATATATATAAATACTGTTCAAAGACAACGGAATCAACGAATTGATATGAATCTTTAATTACAATGAATTTCCATCTTAGTCGGCACTATAATGTTTGAGCTGAACGATCCATTTAAAATTATTTCCCCTTGAAAACTCAAGCTGAACGATCCATTGAAAATTATTTCCCCTTGAAAACTCAAGCTGAACGATCCATTGAAAATTATTTACGATCCATTGAAAATTATTTCCCTTGAAAACTCAATCTGAACGATCCATTGAAAATTATTTCCCTTGAAAACTCAATCTGAACGATCCATTGAAAGTTATTTCCCTTGACAACTCAAGCTGAACGATCCATTGAAAATTATTTCCCTTGAAAACTCAAGCTGAACGATCCATCAAAATAGATTTACCTTTAAAACTGAAGAAGCGCCATCAATTGAAAATAATTTGCCTTCAACACACGCGTTTAACGACCCATTTAAAATGATTTATTTTGAAAATCGAGAGGAAAGACCCATTGAAAATAATTTACCTCCAAAACTCGAACCTCCAGCTGAAAATTATTTAAATTCATTATGAGTTGAAAGATCCATTGACAATGACACGAGCTGAATAAATTATTTCAAATTATTTACCGTAGAACAAAGTAATATTCGCAGTTTAAGTAAGACAAAAATATTCTCCAAAAGGCTTTAAAAGAAGATACCCCACCCACCCACCCCACCCCAATGCATTGTACTTTTTAGTAGCTTACTGAAATCTCCTGGGACGAATCTGTAAGGGATTTCGTTGTTAGTCCAACGTAACACAGTATCCCTTACGGCTTTCCTCTTCTTTCTTCCTCGTATTGGGGTGTGACTGGAATGTCACAATTAGAAATTAGAAAGGACTCAGAGTAATGGCATAAAATGTATTTTCTTTAAAATGAATAATGTGTTAAGGTAGTATCATCTGGAATAAACGTCATCTTCAATTATGATGTGTCGAGGACGAACAATCATTTTGACAGTCAGATCACGTGACTACGAATAAACTAATAAATGGCGGCTTGATGAAAAATAGTTTAGATCGAAAAGAGAATTGATCCATAGACTTTTGCTCCTCGTGCTTTCAACAGTATACTTGTCAAATATATTTTAATATAATGTACACACGATACGTTGTAAATTGCAGGTTGTTTATACGTAATATTTAAGATGACTTTTAAGCTTAGTTGGAATATTATTTTATTTAACGACCGAGTTAGTCAACAGTGTACAATTACATAAAGACAGAGTTAGCCTTGAAAGTACAGTGCATACTGACATAGTTATTATATTAGGAACAATGTACGGTGACAGGTTCTGTTAAATGTACAGTGACAGGTTCTTTTAAATGATCTCCAGCTTCGTGTGCAGCCCGCCTGACACATGCGGATATATCCTTGTGACGTAATTTGGGTATATAATATTAATGTAAAACTATGTTTGAGAAGGAGGACAAATCTGCTACTGAGCTAAATTCATAGTGTAAAATTCGGGCGCTTCCAGTTAGGCCGTTTCAGATGAAATTGTATGAATGTAATTCTATGTTATATCTTACACTTCAAAAGTGGTGTTATTATTTCGGAGATCGCGTTGACTACATTGAAAATGACACACGTTCTGGAAAACGTTGTTTTCAAGCGTTGAGTGGGAAGTGGCTGCTCTGAAGGGGTCAAGGTATTTATATTATCACTGACATTAATTCGTTAGCTGTTTCAGTATACGGAAGAATAATTTGAAACTCTAAAAGGTTTGTTAAAGAAACATCCCGACTTTGTTTACAGCTGATCAAATTCAGATTCAGGACTAAACAGCCATTCGCCAAATATGAAAGGAGTGACCAGAGAGATTTGAATGAGGTTGTTACAGGTAATGAAACGTGAACTTACGTTGTTTAACCCGATTCAAATGAAAACAATACAGTTTGGATAGTAGAAACGATCTGAGACCACAAATGGCACGACGTAGTCGGACTTGTCAAGACATTTGAAGCGCATTATTTTTTACTGCATAAGGTTCGTTCATGCAGATAGATAGTAGTGACTGACTCTGCTAATGTCTCTGGATGTTTGTGTGCTTCCAACATGTTGCCAAAGGTTACTGAACGCTAACCAAGATATTCAACAACTTCTTGGTTACGCATCGGCGATTGAAACGGTCGTCGTGACAAGTTACTTAAACTAGTATATTGATTTATCTGCACGCAATTTTTCATTTGGTCTATAATGCACAATGTATAAAGAGAGAGTCAGTTTACAAGGTACAACTCGTTAGGGGCAGAGTTAATCCAATCGACGTCAACCCTTGGCATATTGAAGTAGCTGAAACGGTTTTCAGAAATAAATGAGTCCCTGCTCAAAGCAAGCAAAATCAGTAAACCGGTCAGAGAGCTCGTTAAGTGACATGTTACGTATTCAACACAAATTTGCAATATGTTCACAGGCACTGATTCGGAAGTAAAGTTGCAGCATCTAAAAACAATGTTAGTGCATGAAAGAAGAATATATAAAAAGCGAGTTAGTGACTAACCGAAGTAAAGAATCCTAGATATTTATAATGAAAATGTTCAACATATTTATTTTTTCCTTCTGTTCTATGCTTTATTGACTTATGCACCATGTACTTATTAGACCAGACTTTACTCAGATTAGATGGGTTTACTTACTAGATCAGTCTATACTGAGATTAGATGGATTTACTTACTAGATCAGTCTGTACTGAGATTAGATGGGTTTAGTTACTAGATCAGTCTATACTGAGATTAGATGGGTTTAGTTACTAGATCAGTCTGTACTGAGATTAGATGGGTTTAGTTACTAGATCAGTCTGTACTGAGATTAGATGGGTTTACTTACTAGATCAGTCTGTACTGAGATTAGATGGGTTTACTTACTAGATCAGTCTGTACTGAGATTAGATGGGTTTACTTACTAGATTAGTCGTACTGAGATTAGATGGGTTTACTTACTAGATTAGTCTACACTGAGATTAGATGGGTTTACTGACTAGATCAGTCTGTACTGAGATTAGATGGGTTTACTTACTAGATCAGTCTGTACTGAGATTAGATGGGTTTACTTACTAGATCAGTCGTACTGAGATTAGATGGGTTTACTTACTAGATCAGTCTACACTGAGATTAGATGGGTTTACTGACTAGATCAGTCTGTACTGAGATTAGATAGGTTTACTGACTAGATTAGTCTATACTGAGATTAGATGGGTTTACTTACTAGATCAGTCTGTACTGAGATTAGATGGGTTTACTTACTAGATCAGTCTGTACTGAGATTAGATGGGTTTACTTACTAGATCAGTCTGTACTGAGATTAGATGGGTTTACTTTCTAGATCAGTCTGTATTGAAACTAAATGGGCTTACTCGCTCGGTGTCTCGTAAAGACTGTGGTACTGTTCCTCGGTCAACAACATATCCAGTTCCGCCAGAATCTTACCGTCACTAGCCAGAAAGTTGTTGGAGGCGACTGGAATATAAAAGGTGTGAATTTGGTGATAATGCCACTGTCGTTTTGAGTACTTTAATTTTTAATACGGATGTTGCTTCCATATTGTTTTATTGTTAGGGTTTCAAACATACTGCAGAGGTAGCACTTTTGAATTAGAATTAATTGTAGTTGTATCATACTTCTACCTAAACGACGGTTAATTGATAGGTGACATTAATTAATAATTTTTACTTATTAAAACAATACAGAATTATTATTTTTATATTACTCTTTTCTTTAAATTGGTGTGTTTGGTGCACTAGATCTTTGTTGCATCCTCTGCCGTAGATGTCTGCAAAATCTACTTGTTACCCAATCTAGATATCTCTAAAGGAGCAAGTGTTCTAATTTAAGCAATGGTGAATATATATTGTTTTCATACACGGTTCAAAAATCTTACCTCTAATTCAAGCAGTGGTGAAAACATATTGTTTTCATATACGGTTCAAAAGTCTTACACCGCTCCGGTGACCTAGTGGTTTGAGCATCCGCCGCGGAAGAGGGAGGTCGTGGGTTCAATTCCCGACCGAGTCATACCAAAGACTTACACAAATGGTACTAACAGCTGCCTCGTTTGAAAATCAGCATTAAGAGGTTAGTGTTAGGACTGGTCGGCCTGGTGTCAGGATAATGTGACTGGGTGGGACATCATGCTATATGTCTACGTCATGATGCACCAGTGCTAGACATCACTATAAACTGCCTCACTGCAGACATCGTAGTGATAAGACTGAAAACTTGTTAAAGCTACGTTAAAAATCCTAAACAAGCAAACAAACAAACAAATCAAAAGTCTTACCTTGAATATAAACAATGGTGAATACATATTGTTTTCATACACGGTTCAAAAGTCTTACCTTTTCTAATTCAAGCATTGTTGAATACATATTGTTTTCATGCACGGTTCAAAAGTCTTATCTCTAATTCAAGCAATGGTGAATACATATTGTTTTCATACACCGTTCAATTGTTACCTTTTAATTAAAGCAATGTTGAATACATATTGTTTACATACATAGTTCAAGTCTTATCTCTAATTCAAGCAATGTTGAATACATATTGTTTTCATACACGGTTTAAAGTCTTACCTTTCTTAATTCAAGCAATGTTGAATACATATTGTTTTCATACACGGTTCAAAAGTCTTACCTTTTGTAATTCATGCAATGTTGAATATATATTGTGTTTATACACGGTTCAAAAGTCTTACCTTTTTTAATTCAAGCAATCTTGAATACATATTATTTTCAAACACGGTTCAATTGTTACCTATAATTCAAGCAATGGTGAATACATATTGTTTTCATGCATGGTTGAAGTCTTATCTCTAATTCAAGCAATGTTGAATACATATTGTTTTCATACACGGTTTAAAGTCTTACCTTTCTTAATTCAAGCAATGTTGAATACATATTGTTTTCATACACGGTTCAAAAGTCTTAACTTTTTTAATTCAAGCAATGTTGAATACATATTGTTTTCATACATGGTTCAAGTGTTACCTCTAATTTAAGCAACAGTGAACACACATTGTTTACACATATATTTCAAAGTCTTACATCTAAATTAAGCAGTTGTGAACACACATGGTTCAAATCTTGTCTCTGTATACTTTGCATGCTTAAAGCTACAACAACCACTATTATTTAATAAAGGAACTCTTTTCCCAGTTTGACTGTCTTTCGCTATGCATTCGTTATTTCAGAAATCCTTGCACGAATGTCTTGGTGGACAAGAACGCTTAAATCAATGAACAATTATAATGTCTACAATTGCCAGCTGCATTTAAATAATAATAACTTTCTTGGTGCAGCATTCGGTCAAAGATTGTGATCGAGTGTAATAAAATAGCCAGTTATTTTCTTCATAAAGCAATATTTATAAATTAAAAATGGCGAGGGAATATGTATCTATCAATTATAATGTATCCATACATATTAGTTTTTCACGAAACATGCGAGTATTGTTAGTCGAATCTTTGCTCTGAGCGTATTACAGATTAAAAACGTTTCCCAAATCCTTCTAATTGTGAGCAAAGGATCAAGAAATGTATTGTGGGAATAAAATGAATGAGAGAAAAGACAATTTTTTAAAAACAAGTTTTCCCTTTTCATTGAATGTATAACTTAATTTCATAACAGTTTTCATTTTAATTATTTTATAGATAAAATAAAAATTGTTAACTGCAAATATCAGTAGAAAATGTCGAAAGATTATCTTAAGAGTTTATAATAACCCTTAACAAAATGTGTGTAGATGCGTGGGCTGGGACATTGACTGTGCATATAAAACTGAAGACTGGTTTTGAATAGTTATTGTCTAGAACTTTGGATCAAAATTAATGTTGGATTATCCGTATTCTCTTTGTTATTTGTGTAATGTAGCGTTTAGAAAACGCATTCCTTCCCGAAAAGCCGAAATCGCTCTACTGCATTGAACTGCACAATAATTTTATAATTTTTCCAACAATTATTAGTATTCAGTTTTCTGTTGATTTGTATTTTATTAGGACCATTTGACTTCAATTTCAATCAGATCACCTTTCATTTCCTAGTTTATTGTAAATGTCACGCACTGTAATTCATATATTAGCGAGAATTCTAGTGATACATTAATATTTCTGCAGACATATCATGGTATGTTGCGCTCTCACTTTCCAATATAATAATTTATAAACTGAGCGATATAGTTTTAAAAAAGATGGTTTTCATGTGTGAAATATTCAAACATATTTTTGAACATAATATTTCACATTCTACCTCTATTGGTTATGTTTTTGTAATGTGCTACAACATGAATTCTGAAAATTTCTTCATGATGGTAAAGTGAGTTCTGAAAATTCCTTAATAGTGGTAAAATTGAGTTCTCTTTATAGATTTAAGACATCGTGGCTTTAAAAGTTTGGATCTTTTTGTAGCACTGTATATTACTTGACACTAAAATTACTCATTTTTGAGAAATAAACGCTCAATGCTTCCGATATTCAAGCTACTTTGGAAAGTGACCGGGTCTTAGTGTAAAAATATAGGTTAATTGCAAGATGCACCCACAATGAAACTTGGGCAGGAATATGTGTAAATGCATTGAATATAGCCAATCAAAATAGTTACATTGTAGGCGTGGTCTCCAGAGCTCTTACAGGTTCGGACGCAGTGTGTTTGTTGCCGAACAAGACTGCAAGGTTACAAAGGTTACATAATTCACGTTTAAATTGCCGCAATAAATAGCATAGCTAATCAAAATCCTTGTAGATAAACTCACAACTATTGAAATCGTTAGATGTTGCGTTTTAAGTAGGACCGCTCTGCGATGATGCTATGTCCAACCCATCACTATTCACTTTATTAATCCGCAAGAAAAAAAAGGTTTTAATAAAATCTGTTTCATGTTTAGTATGAAGATTAATCAATTAGAGCAAAACATCACAGGCTGAAACATTATATATAGGAGATATGTTTATAAAGCTCCACCCTTCTCAATTATTGTAAACTTCATAACTTCTTTTTATCGATATTGCATTGAAGCTTAACCATGATTAGCTCAGAATGGAAGGGTGATTCCATGCAAGGTAACGTTTTCTGCTTTCACATTTCCGCGTTTTAGGAAACATAAAGAACTATTTCATTTGTAAAGTGTAAACATTTCGTAATATCCCTTGTGGCTTCGCTTCTCCACAAGAGGCGCGCCCATTTTATATTTGCTCTGCAGATGGATCCAAACTGATTGGAAGGTTCTACCAATGAAAACGCTTGTAATATATTGCAGTTTTGGTGTGTCGTCCATTCAGAATACAGGAGGTGGTATGACGTTATTATCAAAGAGCAAGAGGACATATTACGTGATTACAGAGTCAAGCATGTTCTTACACAACCCTATTATCATGCTGATACACAATCACATAATATCGAAGACTACAACGGAAGGAAGAGGTTTAAGGTCTATTGTGAATAGACTAGGCCATACACACATAAAAACAGATTTTTGACATGTGTGAATAGTGTCCTTGCTTCTTAAAGACATGGGTCTTTTTTGTCCTGGTTCAAATCATCCTAATGATTTCCATGACGAATACTGACCTCACTACACCGCAAGGATGCCTCTGTTTATAAAAGAGTATAATAATGAGATTCATTTTCCTCAAGCTCCATTTCCTTGTAATCTGGACTACAGTTGGCTGTCTCTAATGTAACCTCTTTTCCTCTTTACACATCTTTTTTGCTGCTTAGTTTTCGATCAATGATAGTGCCAAATGTTTCGACATTTCAAAATGAATTTTCGTTGTCCTGATTCGGCAACTCCAGATTTTTCACCTGGTTCTGCAGGTACTGCACATACGTCAAGTGAACTAAAATCTCACATAATCTCGGAGTAATCCTATTTGCTCATCAATCTTTCCAGGATAAATACTGACCTTTTGCTTGCGAATTTTGAAGTTATAATTCAGATCTAATTTGTAATCATACCCCCCCTCTCAATTCCGATCGGATATCTCTGTGAACCGATTCAATCAAACTTGTCGGACAATGTCCTTCTCGCTGTCTCTCCACGCCCCATTCACCTGGTGTGTTTCCTTTGATCTCTGAACAAACGTTTAACATGTAGGTGTGATACAGCACGTTTTGTCCAGTTGGCACGATTATCACCCGTGTCGATTCAAGATTCCGCTCTTTGGCGTGTCATGGTAACCCTAGCCTGCGACAATGTTTATGGAATGAGAACAGCATAATATCAGACAAGGACAATCAATACTGAAATACAGAGAATATTAGAAAATATGGGAGGAAAATGAAAATAAGAACATACAATCAGGGAAGACCATATAATAAAAAAACACTTTGGTAAAAGTAAACTGAAAAAAACAGTCAGGTCTTATGTCAAGACATGTTAAAGGCATGGAACGATATAAAAATTTTGACGAAACAGATCATACTTACAAAGTATCTACGAGATGTATGGTTGGCAGGAGAAGCGTCAATAAGAAAACATATGATCCAAAGGATTCCCAAACTACCTCAAACAGGATTTTACAATAAAACCAAAACCAAAACAAAACCAATGTTTTATCGCAACTTAAAAAGTCAGCTGCTACAAAAAGGTGGTTACCAGAAAAGCAACATCCTATATTTAACAGGGCGATTATCATAGTACCTAGCAAATAAATGATTTTAAAATATACATCGCTTGTAACGGTAATGTATCCACAGTAGGAGAAAAGGTTTCCAGAAAGTCATCCCATTCAGGGATGGTATTGCCTAGGCGAGCTATTCACACCCCACCGCATGTTTAGGCCAAGAAAAGTAAGTCGTAAATAATAACTCTTGTACTGTAGGAGATGGAGTACAGGACGCAACTCTACTGTATGATGGTATTGCCTTGCCCCACCCTTGTATGTCCGGATCAGTAGGGGAGGAACTCCTAAGAACATTAAATGTGGTATAATCAGTATAAAAAATCATGAGAGAGAGAGAGAGAGAGAGAGAGAGAGAGAGAGAGAGAGAGAGAGAGATCATAGTATCCCTTTTTGCAACAATAATAATTCATTATCACATTACATAAAGGAGAAAATCCACATTCACTAAAAGAGAAGTAACACTTGTACGTCATAACAGCAAGTCTTACAGATGGAACAGGGAACTGTGTAACTAGGGAAGTATCATGCTTAGAAACCGCGAAATGCGCAGGCCTGCGGAGGAGCCCCGGAAAATCTAGCAACCAGTGCAAGGACAAACAAACACACAGATCTAAGGGAAACACTAATACAATAATAACAAAGGAACGGTTTCCCCATAAAATCACCCCAAACACGCAAGCAACCCAAAAACCAAATGTATTTAAATTTAAAAAAAGTTGAAAATAAATTTATTTTTGAGTTTATCTGAAATACCCAAAACTGCAGACATTATAGGGGATACATAAATATATAAAATCCTTTTATGAATTTTCGGCTTAAGGGACTACACCTCAACGGTTATTAGATAATATTGCTACCAGCCTGATAGATGTCCACATATAAAGCAGAAACAAACCTTACATAAACATGGGTTTATAAATTAAAAAGAAACATTGTTATCCAGGTTTTCAATATTTCAGATGTCCTTATGTTCTACGATTTACCTGTCGAACTTAACATGTTGGTATATCATTTATATTAGATGGTAATACAAAATTAATGAGTAGTCGAGAATGGTGAGGTCTATAGACTTATCAGCATATGTACTACAATTGATACTGACCTCCAATTCCTCCCATGGCTTGGGTAATGATCTGATCAATGGTGAGGTTGGTGAAGGGTTCTAAGTTGCTCATGTCCAGGGGGTCAATGCCAAACTGACGTAGCTCTCCCATAGTCAACTGAGACTCGCACGGGCAGAACGTCAGAAAGGCCTGTAGTGATAGTACAATAATTCAAGACGTTAACGTGAATTGCACTGACTATTGGATTATGTGCAAGGTTTTAAATTTCATCTTAGATGGCTCTATACATACACGCGTTAGTATATGTTTATATGGGACAAGTGATAATGTAATGCAGAGAACAGAAATCGATTTTCATAATATATAAGCATATTATCACAATTGCTAAATAACAAAAAAATAATTTGAAGTATTTCCATTTAATGATAATTTTCGTCTGTTGACCAAACAAATAATTATGAAATTCACTTATAATTGTTGGGTGTTTTTAGAGTGGGCGGTGTTTTTTTATATTATTTTTATTCTATCGAAACAAAGCTGAATGGCACTTAATTAAGACCTTGGTAGAGCACATACCTTACGGGCTGGCAGGATGTGTGCCATTATTTAATATGACCTGGTTTCCGGAATCGGGAGCTTAAACTAGAACACATCGTTGAGAGCCCATAAAAATGTGTATTATAGACAGTCATCATACGAGAAAACAAAAAATAAATGCAGATTCGAATATCTAACCATGGCCCGAAAAAAATAGCTGTGTTCATTTATTGCAGTAAATCACTGAAACTTTTGAAGATTTTAAAAAAAAATTATATAACTTTCTTCTGAGCAATGTATAAATGAACCAACCTAATCAACCTTCCTCCAAAGTAGATTATGGAAGCTGAAGTCATTAAAAGACCGTAAAAAAATTAGGCGATCCCGTTATATAGACTTTAGATCGATTATCGTAGTGATGCAGTCTTCACAACACTTACTACAACTACTAATACTACCACTAATAAATAAATAAATAAATAAATAAATAAATAAATTAAGAAAAATAATAGAAAAAAGGAAGAAAAAAGAAAAAAGTCAACAGAAAACACAAATTAAACGAAAATTAGAGACATTAGATAGACTGGTACTTTGTCTTTTATCAATGGTATCAAGTAGCTTATAGAACGCGTTCTTAACAGTATTCAAGTTAAGGTTAAAGACGAAAACCGATAATTAACATGTCATATTTGCAAAGTCATTGATGAAACTGAGTTCATTGATGAATGTAGTGAAAATAATGCTTTTATTATAATGTAACATGATGAAATAAATATAATAAAATTAAAAATAAAATGCGATCAATAAATAATAAATAATTTTATGCTACAGTAGTGTAGAATAAAGCAAATATTGACGTATGAATCACTTAATTTATTATACAGTGTATAAATTCACTTTCAAATTGAACCTGCTCTAAAAAGAATTGCCTTTCTTTTGTTTTACCATACCATCCGCTCAGCTTGATTTTACACATCGCCATGTAGTTGATAATATCCGAATGTATTTTGACATCGCCATTTAGTTGATAATAATTGAATGTAGTTAATAATAATAGAATGTAGTTGATAATAATTGCAATATAGTTGATAATATGTGAACGCAGTAGCGAGTATTTGCTTTAGAAGTATCAGCATTCGCTTTTCTTATACGAACTGGCAAATAAGTCCCACTTTCCATCGTCAATTAATATTGTACTATTGTAAAACTGTTGTTGACTGTGTGTATAATAATACACTATATATTGCTATCCGTTTTCTTTTTATCTTTTTCTAAACGTTCAGAAACCAGTCAGTGAAGCATACAAAATATGTATATACGTCTTGAATCAGCAAAGCCTACGGAAAAGGTATCTACCTCTAGATTCAGCGTTTTATTTCACGTAAGAATGTAATGGTTTTAATCAACTTTTGACCCTCAGTATAGCTACTCTTTAAGTAGATCAAGTGGATTGTTTATTGAGATGACTCTCTCTCTCTCTCTCTCTCTCTCTCTCTCTCTCTCTCTCTCTCTCTCTCTCTCTCTCTCAGCGAATCTGAAGGATGGTGTGGAGGGATGCCAACATAATACAAAATTAAAGAATAGTGTTTTCACATGGATCACATTTATTGCAAGGCAGTCTATTAGTAATTACACCCCACCCCCATTCTTGGTTGCTGCATTATTTTGTATGTATTTCTAACTGACACTGACACATAAGGGTTTAAGCTCTCCTTTTTCATTACCATTTTTACGCTGTTATTTGTTACAAATCGTTGATGAAATTTCATGTAAGATATTGTTGATGGCATCCATAAATCCAAGCAATGTGGCCCATCATGTGTTTTTTTTTAAAATTTACATTTTGATGCTCACAACTGAGTACAATTCAAGTAAACTGCGGTCAGTTTCAAAGTGGAAAAGGCTTGTGCAATTAATTAGGTCTTGTCAGTAATAATTGATGTCATGTGACTGGTCAGTTCTTAGTTGTTAAATCAGCATGTGGTTTATGTGTGGGATGTTATCAGAGAACAATTTTATTATTTCTGATACAGGTTTTATAATGATGTAAATTTTCTTTTCAATGAAGTCCTAAATTTATTAATAAATAATAAAATCACAATGCTTGTAAATAAAATGTATACACTTCTTTATAGAATATTATCTGTATTTATATTTATAAATTGCTATATAGCAGTATTGAATATTATGTATTTTTCTTATAAATTGTAATAGTTCATGATATAAAATAATGGTATACATACTTATATAGTATTGTACATAATTATGGAATATCAGATGTATCAATGTTTACAAAACTCTCTTCGTGTTATTATGATAAACAATAATGGAAACAGTAGGGAAAATATGAAGCTTTTCACAGCAAATTTTCCTACAAAGTTGATTACGCATATATAATGTATGTTTTCGTACGCAGTAAAAATTAATAAAGTGAACATTACATAGGTAGATACTTATATGTTTGGGTATTTTTTAGACAAACGTTACATATATGGTGTTGCGATGAATCAGATTCAAGCAATTGGAAGTAATACGTTGAATAGCTGGAGACTTTCTATTACTAAGGATATAATTTTATTACCTGAAGTAGAAGGAACCCAACAGCCCATATTACCATGGTGGCAGTAGAAATTTGCACTGTGATCAAGATACTGCTTTGATTCCCTCCTCCTCCTCCATCGACCTAAATCCCGCACATGCGTAGTGCTCCGGATGCTGGATATGTGTCATCGCGGGTCAAATTACATTTGTATCCGAATGCCCAGAATAAGGTATTAAAAATGCAGTTGTTAGAATGTACAGTGATGTTAGAAACAATTACTAAGGCCTGAATCATCATAAGCATAGGCTTCATTGAAGTTCTGGATGTCTTTTGAAGTCTCATACGTATAGGCTACACTGATGTTCTTCTTGTAGGTTTTAGCGCCATTTTTCAGCACAGGATAGCCTATACATGACGTTCAGTATAAATGATGGAGGAAGAAGCCAGAAAACCCCTGAAAGAACCACCGACCCACCAGAAGCTATTGGCAAGTTTCCTGACATTTCCACATTGGCCGAATCCAAAATTCTAGGTTCAAGGTGTCTTTTGAAGTCTCTAAAGTATATGCTACATTCAAGCTCTGGATGTCATTTAAAGTCTCGTACGTTTAGGCTTCATTGAAGTTCTGGGTGTTTTTGACATCTCATACATATAGACTACTTTGAAGTTCCGGGTTTTTTTTTTTAAATGTGGCATGTGCAGGGTTTGTTATGCCGCCACTGTGGTTGTGTGCTCCCAATATTTTATTTAAATTATTATAGAAGTCTCACCAAGGCTCGATTTCGTAGGAAGTGAAATTAGTGATAGAGAGGGGTAAAGCTCCGAGTCTCCAATCATCAACGCAGACAGTTAAATTATTGATTACACAAAATGTGAAATTCAAATGAATAACAATTGTGTACAATTCAATAGTCAAATGATAATAATTATCCAATCACTCTTCTTCCTCTCCACTAATTGACTACCTATTGCATCATTTGATTTATAGCGTGAGATAGCCTTTCCACCTGTCCTCGTTTCCTACTCATCTGTATCTCTTCTATCCCACCAATTCCTTCTCTCCTTCCGACTTCCCTCCTAACTCCGTTTCCTCTTTGACTGCTCCTTCTCCAATTTCGTTTCAATATTGATAAATAGCATATCTACGATGTCATAATCCGTTATTATCAATTATATATTTCAAACTTACTGACCAAAGCGGATACATTCTTGAATTAAGGCAAAACGTTTTATCAATAAATCTGTACGTAAAATCTAATTAATCAAAGTGATACAATATAGAATGTACCAACACGTGAGTTGTTTTATACACAGGTAAGAGTTACTTGAAAATGCCATCAGAACAATATTTACACTGCCCCATGTCGGACAAGAACAATTTAGTGTTGATATCATTATTGATGAAGACTGCAACGAACACCTTTTGTTGACGCAGGAACAACTAAATGAACTGCGACGAGAACATAATATTATCATAAAGTGTGATATAGATCAGATTCTGAATTATGTGCACTCCTGCATTGATTTTGATCAAATTGTCTTTATCTAATTCTTCAGATTGATGGGTGACATAATATGCTTAACATATTTCAACATCAATGATATGTCACCAAACAAAAATATTAGAAATACATCACACACCTAAATAGTTTATTATTTATCTGATTTTTTAAAGAAATTTGGTGATTTTAGGAAATTTTTTAAAATTATTAATTTTTTAAGCCTATTTTAATCAATTATATCTTAGAAAATCTTTCACATTTGGAATGGTCAATATCCCAGCAATTCTGACAGATTTTCTATGATAAAATGGACTCAAAGAAAGAGAGACATTTTGATCGTAATTCATCGAATTTTTTTTATTGTTTTGAGAAAATTCAAAATAATTTTATTATGATCCAGGGCTGCTATTTTCAACATTACCACTGTTATTTTCAAAGCGTTTTCACGATATGATACAATCTTTATAGTTGTCTTATACGTGCGTTAATAATCTATTCGTATTCTTGAGATAATTTTTATCTTAATTTGTCGATCGCTAGCGCTTTTGATCTAATTTTGTCGATCGCTGGCACCCCCATCTTTCTATAGAAACTACCGTAATTATCGCCACCATCGACACTATATCAGAGATTCAAACCACTGAATGCACTAATTTCCAATCTTACAAATATACGTATATACGTTTCAGAAATTATTATAAACTTACATATGCTGCATTTTTGTTTCATACTGAATTATATATATATATATATATATATATATATATATATATATATATATATATATATATATATATATATATATATATATATATATATATATATATATATATATATGTGTGTGTGTGTGTGTGTGTGTGTGTGTGTGTAGCAGAGATCTAAATACCTTAGCTGTATTGTACATGCCTTGCAGGTCAGCTTTGGTAGCCAAAAACTAAGGGAGTAAACCCTAAAAGAAAATTCGGAGTAGAGATCCTAAGGCAACTGGACGACGTCCTACATCTCCTTCTGGCAACTCCTTGGTCTGGAGAGGGATGAGCTCCGCCAGACGACCTTTGCCCAAGACACACTGATAATGCAGAACAAATCTGAAATTACCATACCGGATCGGTCGTCGTCCGCGTTAACAAGGACCGCGCCTGCCGTTGTCCACCAGGACAGATGTGACAAGTGTGCTGCTGGTAATTTTCATAAAATCAGAGCGGGAGACAGCGTTACCATCGCACGAAGAACATTAGAACTCTGGTGCAAACTGGAAGACACCAAGAGTTGACACACGAGATGGAACACTACACATGGCACATTCTGTGACTATGTGAAGTCAGATGGAAAGCCATAGGAGAACACCAAACTGAAGATAACCATATATTATACTATAATGGAGAGTTGGACAAGTCATTAAATGGAGTAGGCTTCCCTGTAAACAAAACCATCAAGGGATCTGTGCTTTAATGTCGCCTCATATCTAGCAGAATCATCTCCATTCGCCTGAAAGAGCCTCCCTTTAACATCACAATTATCCAAGTCTATGATCCAACTACTGATCATGATGATGAAGAAATAGAGGAGTTTTACAACAAACTCATACATGGTAAGTATAAAAGACATCCTCGTCATCCAAGGAGACTGGAATGCCAAAGTTGGCAAAGATGCTCTAAAAGACTGGGTTGATCATTGTGGGTCTTCTTGCAATGAGCTTACCAATGAAGAGGGAGACGACTGCACAAGTTCGCAAGCTACAACAACTTGGTACTAACCAACATCCTGGGCCAACATAAAGATTCACGATGCTGAACATGGCACGCACCAAATGGAATCCATCATAACCAGATCGACTACATACTGGATCAAAACCGTTACCGATCTGGCATCAATAAAGCAAAAACAAGAACGTTCCCAGGTGCTGGTGTTGGGAGTAATCACGACCTCGTCAATATGAACTTCCGAGTGAGGCAGAAGAGAATTAACAAGCCAAAGAAAATCCGGCTCAAATTCATCCTTGAACAACTGAAGGACCCTAACATCTGCAAGTCAATCCAAGCCACAATTGGAGAAAAATTTGCTCCACTTCTTGTGATAGAAGTTAAAGTGATGAGGCATGACAGATACATTTAACATAGTCATGACAACAGCTGCCAAGGACATCGTTGGCCTCCATCGCCCAAAGAAAAAACACTGTGTTACAAAAGAGATTCTGAATCTGTGTGATGCCCAAAGAGAACTAAAAAAACACCAGACACAAAACAGGGGCTGTAGAGTACCGAGAAATAAACAAGAATATCAGAAAAAAAAACTTGAAGAAAGCAAAAGTAGATTGGATTGGACAAACGTGCACAGAAATAGAGAGCAGTCTGATAAAAAATAACAGCAAAAAGGCATTCCAAATTGTGAAAGACCTCACCAAACAGAACAACCAAGAGTCAGTATCATTTAAGACGAAAATTTAAAATGCCTCAATGAAGCAAGTGATATTGCAGAAAGATGGACCGAGTATTTTACCAAAAAAACCTCTACAACCATTTGTCCACAGGAGATCCAGGGGTGCTTGAAGTTTCAAACTCCACAAATAATGATGATTTCCCCATTCTCGAAGAAGAGGTGGAGTCAGCAATAAGAGCACTGCAAAATGGGAAGGCATCTGGAGTAGACCACATCCCAGCTGAACTTATAAGATATGGTGGGAAATCTGTTATAAAGCTATTAACAAAAATCTGCAACAAGATCTGGCAGACAGGCGAATGGCCAACACAGTGGACCCAGCCACTGATTATAACACTCCCCAAAAAAGGCAATCTCAAGCTGTGCCAAAATTACAGAACTATCAGTTTGATCAGTCATGCTAGTAAGGTGATCCTGAAGATCATCTTGAACAGACTGAACCCACAAGCAGAATAAATAATCGCTGAAGAACAGGTAGGGTTCCGAAGTGTAAGAAGCACAACAGAACAAAAATTGAATCTGAGAGTTATGTGTAAAAAGTACTCACAACATCAGCAAGACATCTCTCATGTGTTCATAGATTTCAAAAAGGGTTTTGACAGAGTGTGGCACGAGGCATTGTGGGCCACAATGAAGAAGTACAACATGGGTCAAAAGTTGATCAAAACCATGAAGCAGTTATATGCCAAGGCTACCTGTGCAGTAATTCGTCAAGGTTCAGTGTGGGACTGGTTCAAAACAACAGTTGGGACAGTCAGCATTGGAGGGTGCAACATTACCAACCTATGCTTTGAAGACGACATTGATGGGTTGGCAGGCAGTGAAGATGAGCTTTCCACCTTAGTGAAGAACCTGGATGAAACATCTTCCAGATTTGACATGGAGATAAGTGCCGAGAAGACAAAGCTGATGAGAAGTAATGGCAAACAAATCTCAACCAAGATTAAAGTCAGAAGACAGGAACTGGAAACAGTGGTCCAATTCAAATGTCTTGGTCCCATAATCACCTAAGAGGGGTCAAGAGCAGAAATTGTGTCATGAGCAGCACAAACAACGGCAGCTATGCCAAAGCTAAAACCCATCTGGACAGACAAGAATATCTGTCTGAAAACTAAAATGAGACTATTAAAAGCACTAGTCTTCTCAATCTTTCTGTATTCATGTGAGGCCTGGACCCTGACAGCAGAATTACAACGAAGAATCCAGGCACTTGAAATGGGTTGCTACAGAAACATCTTTGGCATCTCTTACATGGACCACATCACAACTGAAGAAGTGCATAACACCATCAGGCACAAAGTTTGCCTTTATGAAGATCACCTCACCACTGTAAAAAAGAGAAAGTTGAAATGGTATGACCATGTCACTAGAGCCAACAGCCTATCCACAACAGTACTTCAGGGTAGTGTCCATGGTGGCAGAAGGAGAGGTAGACAGAGAAAAAAGTAGACTGACAACATCACAGAATGGACCAGGAAAAGTTTTGTGGAGACACAGGCATTGGCAAATGATCGAGACAAGTGGAGGGAACTGATCAGATGTTCAGCATAACAGTGCCTCAACGACCACACTAGGCCAAGAGACTGATGATGATGATGATGACATGTAACAGCTGTGTTTGATTTACTGCCTTGACTGTGTCAAAGGAGACAAAATTAAAATTGTTCCAATAGTTTGACCTATTACACAATTATATTACTTGACTGACATTAATTGCCACACAGATGGTTAAGTTATTGTATATAATTATTTACTGAATGGTGATAAAAAAAAAAAACAATACTGAAGTCAAATACTCAGTAACAAACGAGGTAACTCATTGAAGTCACTCTCCACTAAAGAATGATGAATGGCAGTAGTTATCTCCCTTCATCTGTTAACAAGCGAGATATTTTTAATAACTCTCTGGTGAAGAAATATGCGTGACAGATTTGTCTCCCTTTATCTGTTTGTCTCTAACAATATTTAATTTTTGTTGTTGTTGCTTTTTCTTCTTTCTTTCGAAAAGGCAATCTGGTAATATTATATGCGACATATTTTATAGAACGCATTGAAATATTGAAATATTTTCTAGCTACAGTCATTGATTGAAATATATTTACCAGTCTCTGCATACATAGATTCAAACACCATTTTTCCAATTAATCTACATCTACTAGTACATCCAAATGCAGAATCTTAACTGTGTAACAGCTCCTAGATTAATCGATGAGTTATAGAGTTTTACACCATTGATATGATCGACCACAATACTCTTTCTGATTGATCCATTGAAACATTCAAATACGAACCTATGGCAAAGATACATTTTATTCCTCCAAGTATTGAACACTAGATGACCAGTGTTAATGACAGCACCGACTGATTTTTTTATTATTCGAAAGTGCTTGACTACACCATCATGAAATGCTTTGTAATTCTTGATGACTGGATGCTTCACAAACTCATTTTGCTCCATTATATAATAATAATTGTGGAAATCGTTATTTGACTAAAACATTTTTTTGAAAATCTAGCTAGATAATCTTGTACACTTTTTATAACCTTGTCACGATCGGCGTTCTTCTTTTTCTTATATCTTTTCAGCTCTATGCATTTTTTAAACCACCACATTGTACACACAACCTTGATTCTCCTCCAACTCCAACACTAACTACAAACACGGTTTTGGTCCTAGACTTCCATTACGAACGCTTTGTAAATGGTATCCAAAACATTTGTTTACACATGCTTTGTGACAAAGGGTATAAACTGTCATTAGTCACTTGCATTTGTTCTTCGTTTGAATCATTAAACAGTAAAACCTGTCTTGAAAGACCACTGCTATGAGAGACCACCTGTCTTGAGAGACAATCTTCTCAGTGCACACATTTATAGATTATGTAGCAAGCATTGTTACCTGTTATGAGAGACCACCCGTCTTGAGAGACCATATTTTTGGGCAAAATAGGTGGTGTTCAAGACAGGTTATATATATATATATATATATATATATATATATATATATATATATATATATATATATATATATATATATATATATCCAACCAATACAAATTTGGTAAATAGTAATCATGATGCCAAGAAAGAATTCCGCAGAGATGGCACATCTCATGTATGGTCGAATGTCAAAATCATATGCAACACTAAAGATGTCGATGCTACGATGAACAACCAACGAGCGGCAAAGATCATAAATTAGGTACAATTAAGGGTTATATTGATAGTGAGTCACCTCAGTTTACACATTTAAGATCTTCAATGCCCGCACATATTTTGATAAATCTATTATCGATGATAAATAGAGTTTATAAGTGTGTTGTCAGATTAGGTACAGAATTCATTTTATATCTATAAAAAGTATTCAGGATTGCTAGAACAACTACATATTGGCACTTTTGCATCATGGGGTGAATGGAGAATAAAAAAGAAAATGTACTTAGTTATTCTGAATCTGCCGACATTAAAATTAAAGATATTTACTGCAAGAATATCAGACATTAAAGCTTTCATCTGCACAGTCAGTGTATGATCCCTTAACTAGAGATAAAACAGTTAACATTATTGGAGCTGGAGGTTCTAGTAAAACAACTCATGCTATTGAACTATTTCAGAAGTTTGATATGGTTGTTGGTGGATATCAACATAAATAGTTCCATGACCTTGATATCAATAGGAATAGTTCCATGACCTTGATATCAATAGGAATAGTTACATGACCTTGATATCAATAGGAATAGTTCCATGACCTTGATATCAATAGGAATAGTTCCATGACCTTGATATCAATAGGAATAGTTACATGAGCTTGATAATAATAGACATATTTCAGTTATGCGTTAGCTGACTATCGGAGCTAGGCAGAGAAATAACTTTATCTCATATAAGCTTTTAAAGGCCTATCTATGACACTGCTGAAGCTTCCATAAAAACTATAATACTAAATAGGATGAAGAAAATTATGTGCATATGAATGATTATTTAATCGAGTTTTCAAAGCAACCTTTTTATCAGATTATCTATATGCTTCTTTCTGGGTTAGGGGGTGGGGGTAGCTTACTTCTTGCTACTGATGCATTTCATATTAGCATGTTTAAATGTTACATCTGTTGATATTTCATACATAAATAGGTAATATTTTCACATCTGAAATTGAAGTCTGAGGTCGAATATTTAATACGGCTTGCTGATAAAATTCTGCTTAGCAATGATCTGTGAAACATAAGCTTGATCTTTAATATCAAAAATTTTAATCCGATAACAAATTAGCTCTCAGTCCTTCTGTTTGGAGAACCTTAGTTTCTTGTGTACGGTAAACAGTTGACAAAAATATACACATAACGATAAGTGTACATTATTGCATCCAATGAAAGGGGAGAAGGAAAGGACATCACACCCATAGTCTGCATGATGGAGATGGGTGAGGGAGGTGCTTAAGTATTTAGATAGAAAACAAGACATTATCAGCATAAAATATAATGAAAGATATTGTGTAGTAACATATTATTGAATAATCATTTGTTTCATAAATCACATCAAATTAATATGTATGTTTCCCTGGACAGCCATTTATGGAAAAGGACAAACAAAAGTAAAATTAAATGTGACATGTACAATCTATGATCATGGCATTTCCAGTCTGCCTCATTGTTCTATTATTGATGTTTTTCTTCAAGACTTCAACATATTTCACAGGCTTTCTGACAGTTTCTCAACATGTAGTTGGCGTTCTTTGTGCAAGATACTCCCTTCTTCCACAGGGGACACATGGCATTGTGGTCCTGGCACACTGAAACATTAATGAAAACCCAACCTGGAGATCACATAAACTTAATTTCAGTATTTTATTTTTGTCTTAATTATGTGAAACAGCAATAACAACCATGACAATGACAGCAACAACAACAACAGCTAAAACAATAAAATAAAAGGAAGAAAAAGAAAATAGCACCATCATCATCAACATAATCACAATGTTGATTCAATGTTGATTAAAACTGCACACATATCTACCGAGATGTAACATAAATGTACCAAGTAATTCAATCAGACATTCAGGTATTGAAAAAGTGATCAATTTGAAATCTAAGTTAGATAACTTGAATCTAGCACCTGAAAATACTTAAGGAACAAGATGTTGACTTTTAATCACAGTTCCTACAGTGTTTTTTACACCATTATGACAGACATGTATACTTAACTGATACAGGTGGCCCCCTGCAGTGACCTAGTGGTCTACGATGCTTGCCTATATATATCACTCACCTATCTCTACCTTGCCCTTGCAAATTAGATTCTTGGCTTGACTAACATGGGTATGTGAGAACGTTTTCCCGCAGCTTCCCAATTGTTGGTGTTTCTTCCTGGTATTATCCCAGGTTCTTTCTTCCTCCACCAAATATATTGTTGTTGTTTGGAGTTTAATGCCATTTCTCAGTGCAAGATTGGCTATACATGATGACCAGTATAACTGGTGGAAGAATACCAGGGACAAGGAAAATCCCTTGTTACTTAGAATCACCCATCCATGAGCTGTTACTGGCAAGCGTTCTCACATTATGACATTAGTTGAGCTGGAGACTCAAACCCATGTGGACAAAAGTGAGTTGGCTATTGTCAGGAAGGGCAAGTGCTTTACAGCACTCAGACACCCAGGACTTCTTCCCTTAAATATCCTTGGGCACCAGGCACTACTTTCATTAATGAAATTGAAAAACAAGAGTGAAATAGAACCAAACAAAATCCATTCACTTGAGGTAAAACCAATTATGGTCAGTTGCCACAAGATTAAAAATAGACTAATCACTAACAATAAAATATTAAAGAAAAGGTTGAATTCAAGATGGGACTTACCTGTACTATCTTGGCATGCCCCACATGTCTTTTTGCAGACTGGAATAGCATAAGCTGGATTGATCTCACAGTAGCCATGCTTCTTCAAAATATTGCACTTGTTGTTAGTGTCCTTGCAGCCAACTGCAAAGTAATATAAAACTAAAACTAAATGAGACACATTTTTGACTGATCATTATTTTTGTCATTATTACAAATGCCCAAAGATAATAAACAGCTCTGCCAGAGAGTATATTTTATGCTCATATGATTTGAAATTTGAGCATGAGCATTAGATGGGATCCTTTTTTACGTTTTTTTTTTCCAACACACACATGCGCATTTTGATCATGTCAAATGCAGGATTTTATCACTTCTTAGTATTTTTAGTGATTGCTTATTGCGATATATTACTAAATGTATTCCTATGAACAGTTCCAAAATCTAGAATAAATCAATATTGTACTAAACATTACAGCATATACAATGATATAATCCAGAGGCATAGCTAGGGGGGTAGGGGGGTACATATGTCCCCGGGTGCCATACTAGTGGGGGCGCCAAAATGGGCTTTGAAATAGGTTGTAATGGGTAATGGTGATTTTATTGATGAAAATAATGGGTTTCAGAGTTGAGGTGGGGGGGAATGAATATTGTCCCCGGGCGCCAAACACTAGCTACGCCTCTGATATAATCACAGAATATATACTGTTGCAATAACTAAATATTATATTTACAAAAACTTACAGCATTTACAATGATATAATTACAGCATGCTACACATAATTTGATAGTGAAATAAATTCCAAATTGTTGGATGAAAACTTCGTCAGAACAAAAGATCAATAATGATTAATAGACTTACATTTTGGTTTACATCTGAACCAAACAAAAGTTTTCTTTGCATAGATAAGTCAGTGGATATTGTAAACATATTCCCCATATCACAACATGGTTAATTTTATTGTCCCTTCCATTTGATTTATCTATGGATAGAATGATTGTACATTATGATGCAAGTATAAATAGAAGCTATATTATGAGGAATAATTCAGTGTTTATGTATCATTTTCTTGTTCTATATTTCCTTCTTTTTTGGTTCTTTTAATTTCCAAAACATTTTGAAATTTTTTGTTCATTTTAAGACATCATTTTCATATTGAATTACTGGACAATCTTTATAATATTCTTTTTTGATCCAAAATTGTCTTTATTTATTGCAACAGTATATCCAATGCTAATTTTTTCTCCTTTCAACCTTACTTTCCAGAGTGGGTTCAGTGGAAGTTGTCACAGCAGTGGTATCGCCTGGTAATCGACACTTGTTACACGCCTTGGCACAGAACTTGGTCATCCATGGGTTTATAGGACAATTGCCTGCTCCAGCCCAGAGATTGCACATATTGTCATCCTTGTGTACATTCTTGCACTCACCTAGGTTAGAGAATGAAATATTGCAGGCCTTCATGGGGTAAAAATAAATTCTCACATTTTGGCAAATACCTGACAGTTGAAAGAAAATGACAATCTGCCTAATTTGACAGATAACTCCATCTAATGTGGCAGAAAAAATACTGTCATCTGTCAACAGCAAATCAGTGCTTACCAAATGTCAGTTTTTGATGCCATGTAGAGCTGAATGTAAATATTTTAAGAATAGTATTCATGTTGTAATACATGGAAGCAAAGTAACTTGTGGATGTGATCATTTGTATTTCATACAAAGATTTAAGATTTGTTTGATGGTAATGTACAAGGACCAACATAGATCAAAATCAACACAATATGTCAATTTATTTTACTAGTACATGTATATGTGGTTATCTATAAGTTGATGTAAATTTCAGCTGTAAATAGGAATAGAAATTTGGACAGACATGATTTTCACCACTGGATAAAATGTTTTTAAATGGATCTAATTATTGCCCCATGCAGGGGGGATCTCCACAGTTGTTAGCAACTTCTAACAGAATCATGTGTAATGTGACTTTGTTTTCATTTGTTACATGTCATGCACAGTGGAGATGATGTTGACATGCTGCTATACAACTTTCATGTACTTTGGCTGAAGTTTTTTTTACATGTTGTTATTGTTTAAATCATGCAAGATTTAAGCATACATTTATCTGATCAAAATGTTCACCTCCAAAGAAATTATCCTGAACTCTTCCTCGGAAGGTTTTAAAATAGGAAAAATGAATTTTGCTACAGTAGGTAATACCTGCTTTGAAAAGTGCAATGAATGAATTACAAAATATACAAAAAGCAATAAAAGGGATTGAGTCCACTGTCTACAGTTTACCTTTGAAATCTAGGAAGTGAAGATGACCAAACAGAGCTAGCAGCATTTGAAATCTAGGAAGTGAAAATGACCAGAGCTAGCAGTCTTTCTTTATGTATCTACATCTGAATTAAGACCAAACTGTATAATTCATAATTACACACACACTTGTCTGATACTATTCCAATGGCAATCAAAGTTTTCATATCAATGCTCATGACTTAATTAGAAGGTTTTGGAATATTCTTTTATCTTTAAAAATTAAACCCTGTGCAAAGTATAAAAGCACAGAGAATATCCTCAATAAGGGCTTTACTCAAGTTAATTTTACTCAAATTGCACATTTCCGGTTTCAGATAACAAAACACAATATCTGTCATGTATGTATTAACTTAGTACCCAAATGGATACTAGTACAATGTATATGCAATCATCAAAGACATCAATATCAACCATGACATTTATATAATCATTATGATTAGTACTGATACATATCAAACAGTTTCAGATTTTGTATCTATATATTTCTTTGAAAATTAAAATCATTGGTGCATATTAAATGTAATATTTTGCATCTATATATTTGTCTTTGAAAATTAAAATCATTGGTGCATATTAAATGTAATATTTTGCATCTATATATTTGTCTTTGAAAATTAAAATCATTGGTGCATATTAATTGTAATATTTTGCATCTATATATTTGTCTTTGAAAAAAAATCATTGGTGCATATTAAATATAATATTTTGCATCTATATATTTGTCTTTGAAAAAAAATCATTGGTGCATATTAAATGTAATATTTTTCATCTATATATTTGTCTTTGAAAATTAAAATCATTGGTGCATATTAATTGTAATATTTTGCATCTATATATATTTGTCTTTGAAAATAAAAATCATTGGTGCATATTAAATATAATATTTTGCATCTATATATTTGTCTTTGAAAAAAAAATCATTGGTGCATATTAAATATAATATTTTGCATCTATATATTTGTCTTTGAAAAAAAAATCATTGGTGCATATTAAATGTAATATTTTGCATCTATATATTTGTCTTTGAAAATTAAAATCATTGGTGCATATTAAATGTAATATTTTGTATCTATATATTTGTCTTTGAAAATTAAAATCATTGGTGCATATTAAATGTAATATTTTGTATCTATATGTCTTTGAAAATTAAAATCATTGGTGCATATTAAATGTAATATTTTGTATCTATAAATATTAATGTATCACCATTGCTTAAAGTGATCTAGGTTTATGAAAAATTTGGATAAAGTCACTTTTCATTCAGTTGTGCACTAATAATTTTAAGCAAAATTATGAAATAATTTCTAAACATTAACTCACTCTTGAATTGACTACATCATTAACTAATTAATACATGTTTTGCTAACTTTGAGATTTAATCAAATTAATAATAATTATATTAATTAATAATAATTAATAATAATTTTAATAGTTAATAATTCTTATATGAAAACAACATCAATAATAATGATAATAATACTTTTTTTTACTATTTGTATTGTATGCCACTGTCCCGACCATAATACATCTACATACAGTTTAATAATTTGGCACATCATGTGTATGGTATAACATTAATATTTGGCAAATCATGTGTATGGTATAACATTAATATTTGGCACATCATGTGTATGGTATAACATTAATATTTGGCACATCATGTGTATGGTATAACATTAACAGTTGCATATTCTTTGACTTGTAAAAAATGCCTTTTTCTGCATGCTGGTATTTCTAAATAGAGTCTTAGCATGTTGTTGATCAAGTTTTATAAAAACCTAGTAACCTGTCTAGATATGGTGTCATAATATTTTTTTCAAATTTTTGATGCTTTAAAATTATCTCATGAACAGATTCTTGCTACCAGTATGTTTGTATGAGGAGAATTTCTGAAAATATTCAAAGGTATACACTTTCGACTTAGTCCATCATAAAAGAGATGGCACAATAACAACACTTGTTTTCTATTTCTGTCTAACATATCAAACACATTCTATCTTCAAAGTGAACAAACCCTCCAGTATTTTTGCTCTAATTGATAAATTTTTTGCTCTTAATGAAAAAACTATATTGCCTAATATGACTCACACTGGTTATCTAAATATTTTTGCAATGTGAAGGTAACATTTAATATGCTTATGGAAATTTAATCTATATATTCCATTAATCTTATCAGTCAGTTCTTACAAGAAAATCTCTTTACAAATCTGTCTAATAAACATTTTTAAAAACAATCGTTCATCAGTTACATTGTCTGAATCACCTACCCAATAATGACAGTTTCAACCTCATTCCTATTGTAAGTTGCAACATTGTCTTGGAAAACTGCTATTTGAAACATTTAAAATCAGAAACAAGTACTTATAAATTCGAATCAAATGTTTATCAAGCGTATTCTTCCTAATTAATGATAAACAAAAGTATGTAGTGTCTTCATTGACAGACCTAGTATAAATTTACAAAACTCAATGTGCACCTTTTCTATATTGGATGCTTCATGGAAACCCCATATTTCAGATTTCAGGTCCATAGTTGAAAATAGGCCAAACCTTTGTGACGTATGTGTTGAGCATGGAATGTACAGGTAATTTAGATAACCTACGTTTCAGTGTGAGCTTAGATTTTGCTGCTTTTCAGTGCAGCTAAAATATTTTAGAGTATGTTTCAGTTGCAATTTCTCGTTGAGCACAGTACCTCATAGCTACATACATAGTCCCCCCTGCAGAAAACACAATTCATGCTTGTTTCTTAAATTTGATCAATCATCTCCATTGTGATCAGTACCACATCAATATATTTAACATTTTCTGAAAAACTGTGCCTGATGATGTTATCAAATTAGCATAGAACAACATTAAAAATTCTTTGTTTCTAATGATAATCTGTCATTGTACTCGGAGGATCATTTAGAAACAAGGAAAAACATAATGACAAAACAACAAGCATTCACATTTTTCTAGATTGCTTTGATTATTTGAAACATTTTAGTACCTGTATTATAATTTACAAGTTTTTAGTATAAAAGCTATCTCTCTCTACTCGATCAAAAGCCTTTTCCGAATCTATAAATAAAACATGGGCATAACGTTTCCCTTGTCCATTCCTCCAATATTTGCTTATTCGTGTTTATAGAAAGAACACACTGTCAACTGTAAAGTATCCAGACCAGAGTCCAACCTGTTCATCTCCCAGAAAATTGTTTTGTGCATTCCAGTCATGCAATTAGTTTTTCAAAACAGTTAAACAACTTGCTACAAACTGTCAACAAACTTATGTCTCTGCAGTTGGAAGGATTATTGTGTTTGGCGTTTTGTGGAAAATAACTGCTATCAAATAATGTACTATTTAACTGAATAAATATTGTATTATAATATAACTAATGTACTTTTTCTAAAAACTGATGATGCATCTGTTCCACCAGCTTTGTCATTTTTCAGGTTTGACATTTTGTGATTTTCATTTTTCCTCTAATATTACATTCTCAAAGAGTTTAAGGTGGACAACCAGTGTCTCATTATCTTTTAAATGTTCAACTTAGTGTGTGGGGTTTGGGAGTACAGAGGTAGGTAGGTAATATTGTTATCATTATTTTTATTATTAATTGTTGTTGTTTTAGGTTTAACGCCATTTTTCAGCACAAGATAAGCTATACATGGCAGCCAATATTAATGGTGGAGGAAGAACCCAGGAAAACCCCCAGAAAACCACTGACCCATGAGAAGCTACTGGCAAGCTTTCTCACATACCCACTATTGTCGAATCTGAGACTTGAACCCATGCAGACAGAGGTGAGATGGCAGTAATCTGTAATGGAGAGAGTTTTAAACCACTCAGCCACTAAGTGGGGCCCCAATACTATTGGCATAAATACTATATATCCTAGTGTAATTAATAATATGTATCACTGTGTTAATAATATCAATATTATCATACAAAATGTATTTTTATTACTATTACTATCAATACTTTTTAATCGTCAGTTATCGTAGTATCAACGTAGACTTTTGTTCTTCTTTACACTCCACCATTATTACCTTGAAGTGTGATCTTGCTTTCTGTTGTTACCTAGAAGTCAAAGGAATTTCGCTTACTATTGTTACAGTTAGAAGTGGGTTCCTGCATACTGTTGCTACCTAGAAGTGGATTCTTGCATACTGTTGTTACCTAGAAGTGGATTCTTGCTTTCTGTTTTTACCTAGAAGTGGGTTCTTGCTTTCTGTTTTTACCTAGAAGTGAGTTTTTGCTAACTGTTGTTATCTAGAAGTGAGTTCTTGCTTACTGTTATCTAGAAGTGGGTTTTGCTTACTGTTGTTACCTAGAAATGGATTCTTGCTTACTGTTGTTACCTAGAAGTGGGTTTTGCTTACTGTTGTTACAATTAGAAGTGGATTATTGTTTACTGTTGTTACCTAGAATTGAGTTCTTGATGTCTACTGTGACATCAATATTATAAATTTTACCTTGAATTTATGCCAACATCTACCATTAGCTGCCATTCAAGCTACCTTGGTTATTTATGGAACAAGAATTGACGGAGAATCAAGAAATTCAATGATGTATTTTGTTTTCACTTGTATCTTCTTCGTCAATCCTATCTCCAATCAAATCATAGCTGATATGGTATGAATGTATATCTAACGTTTTTGCACGTAGGAATTTCTAAAGGATAAAATAATCTGAGGAGTTTACAACACTTTATGAAAACAGATCAGTGCAGTAGTACAAGGTCATGATATTACTGAGGTGGTTAGAAAACAAAATTGGAATAAGAGCTGATAATATCATACTGTCTTCTTTATTGACTAATTTTATGGACTCCAACTTACCAGTGTCAGGTTTGGCAGTACTGGGGGTGGGGATGGCTGATTTTGTAGTGGGCGGAACAGAGGTGGATGGGGCGGTACAATTTCTACAGCTCCTTCTACAATTGGTCTCCATCCAGTCTCGGTTCTTCAAACATTCTCCTCTCTGTGCTTTATAATCACACTGACTGTCATCATATGTGTTTACACATGCCTCTGTTTAATAAAAAGACAATTCCTGTATTTTACATCACAATATTTGCATTGACTCGAAGGTAACTCGAAGGTAACTCAAATATGCATTGCTTACTCAAACAGTGAGAAGTGGAAGCTAAAACACACATCACTTAAAGAAAGACAAAAAAATAATTTGTGACTGGCTAAAATATGGATCATGAGTTTGTGTATCACCACATACAAATATTAAAATATAATTTTTGTCTTGGTTTTGCGACAAAACCATCTTGAACTGACAAAAGGGTCTGATGTTTCGAATTTTAAAACATGTGCTTCAGCATCTGTAAAAGAAGAAGCCTTTCCTTAACACAAGCTAGAACACTTGCCTCAGATGCAGACGGTCGTGGATTGGAAACCTGGCCGAGTCAAACCAAAATATTTATGAAAAATGGTACTTACAGCTGCCTTCAGCTCAGCATTAAGAGGTTAGTATTCAGACTGGTTAGCATGGTGTTACAGTACAAAATATCACTGTAAACTGCCACACTGCAAACATTGTATTTAATGATATGACTGAAAAAGTGTTAAAGCTACACTAAAGTCCAAATCACACACACACACTCACACACACAAACAAACAAACCCCTTAAATTTAAGGAAATATTTCAACTGAATATATTTAGAAAATTATCATCTTTCTTTAAGCTGTCAAAAGGAAAGGAAGAACGATAATAAATGATCCAAACAAACATATACATATTGTTTTGTCTTTAAGTGTGCAGAATGAAATAATATCTTGATTCATAATGATGACTTAGTAAAACTGATGAAGAATTTGAAAAGAAACTGATCTACTATAATATTTTGTTGAGATTTAAAAAATGAAACAAACCTGAAGGACATTTTTTACAGGACCTTCTGCAATTAGGAATCATCCAGTCTGGATTAACCTCACATTCTCCAGTCTCAGCCCAACCTTGACACTCGACACTATTGTAGATGTCATTGCAATCACCTGACATGAATGTAAGTCTTTACATGAAAAAACTCGAGTCAGGTCAATGTTCATTACATTTTTATTTGATGTAAACGTGTTCAACAAGGTCAAAGTAAAGTATTCTTAAAAATGTTTCAACATCCGTATGATTTGCTGACTACAGACATAAAATACTGGTATATAAATCAACAGGGTCATATGCTATTGAAACACCCCCAGTTAAATATTTATTGCAGTCAACAATTCTGTTACAGTTTGGAACAGTACATCTTCTGTAAAGGGAATTTGATTGTCTAATGAAATTAAAATAAAAGAACATGTAATAAGGTTAGGGTTTTTACATGCCCATTTATCAAGAAAAATAACACGAGTCAACACAGGCATTAATAAATAAATGTCATTTTTTTTTATATATGTTTTTATTTTTATTTTTTTAATTCCAAACATTTTTTTGTCACATATGCAATCATATGTGTATTTGATAGATATATTTGTCACGTGTACTTTTCATAAGTATTTTCAAGTAAGTAGCGTGTGTTGATCTGTTAGTCAAATACAAAACACTGTACATTATATTCATAATAGAGGCTTCACCCTATTATGGTATTGATATGATGGCGACTTAAGATGCAGTGTACCTAAATGATGAAAGCATTGAGTTCTGCATGAAATTAATCCCATATATAGATTTATATACAAGTTTAAAATTTAGACGACATGTATGGATTTAAATATGCTCCATGCAAACTGAGTAAATATAGGTCATGTAGCTAGTAAGCAGAGCTAATCAGTAAAATGAGTCAATTGTTATGTAGCTAGTAAGCAGAGCTAATCAGTAAAATGAGTCAATAGTTATGTAGCTAGTAAGCAGAGCTAACTGGTAAAAGGAGTTAATTTTATGTAGCTAGTAAACAGTGCTAATCAGTAAAAGGAGTTAATTTCTATGTAGCTAGTAAGCAGAACTAATCAGTAAAAGGAGTTAATTTATATGTAGCTAGTAAACAGAGCTTACTCAGTGAAGGGAGTTAGTAAGCAGTGCTAATCAGTAAAAGGAGTTAATTGTTATGTAGCTAATAAGCATCAAAACTAGCCAGTAAAAGGAGTTAATTGATCTTTACTCACCTTTATATTCAGGTGTTGGTGATGGTGGAGGAGGAGTTGTTGGGAGTGGTTTGCCACAGGCTCCACAAGACTTTCGGCAGTTTGGAATCATCCATAAAGGATTGGCACCACACTCCCCCTCTTTTGCCCATTGGTCACACTCGGCGGTTTTAGGATGGATGTTTACACAGTTAGCTACAGCTAAATATATTTTATATTAAACAATATGTTCTGACATATATACTCTATTCAAGTTCACATTTGAAAATTGAAAGGTGTCCCTATGATAGGCTACAAACAAACAATGGAATCAAAACTATGCATAGCAAGTTGAATGATACTTTTCTACCATACAGGTTCCCAATTATCAGTTAGTGGGATTAGAAATCGCAATAGTGTTAGATATTTTGAAAACAGAAAGCAGTGATAAGAAGTATGTTAAGAATTATTCCCATTCAGTGTAATTTAAAGGCTGCAAGGCTTACTGTTAAAATTACTACATCTAAAATCAACAACATATGGAACATTTGATTATAAATTTCCTTCATATATTAAATGCAGCTCAGCTGAATTGGGAAGAAGAACTATTTGACTTGAACAAAGTGAAGTTCTGAATTGGACATAGAGACAGCCATGGTTCTAATTAAGGTCATGAGGCAGTCATGGTTCTGATCAAGGTCTAAAGATAGTCAGATTTCTAATTAAGGCCTAGAGACAGTCATGGTTCTAATTAAAATCTAGTGACAGTCTGGGTTCAAATTAAGGTCTAGAGAATGTCAGAGTTCTAATTAAGGCTTAGATTAAGTCAAGATTGTAATTAAGGCTTAGAGACAGCCATGGTTCTAATTAAGGCCTAGAGACACTCATGGTCCTGATTAAGGTCTTGAGACAGTCATGGTTCTGATTACAACCTAGACACAATCATGGTTATAATTAAGGCCCAGAGACACTCATTTTCCTGATTAAGGCCTAGACACAGTCACGTTTCTAATTAAGGCCTAGATACACTCATGGTCCTGATTAAGGTCTAGAGACAGTCATGGTTCTGATTACGACCTAGACAGTCATGGTTCTAATTAAAGCCTAGAGACACTTATGGTCCTGATTAAGGTCTAGAGACAATCATGGTTCTGATTAAGGCTTAGATCGACACAGTCATGGTACTAGTCAAGGCCTAGAGACAGCGATGGTTCTGATTAAGGTCTAGAGACAGTCATGGTTCTGATTAAGGCTGTGACACAGACATGGTTCTGATTAAGGTTTAGACACAGTCATGGTTCTAGTCAAGGCCTAGAGACAGTCATGGCTCTAGTCAAGGTCTAGAGACAGTCATGGTTCTGATTAAGGCTGTGACACAGACATGGTTCTGATTAAGGCTGTGACACAGACATGGTTTTCATTAAGGCTTAGACACAGTCATGGTTCTAGTCAAGGCCTAGAGACAGTCATGGTTCTGATTAAGGTCTAGACACAGTCATGGTTCTAGTCAAGGCCTAGAGACAGTCATGGTTCTAGTCAAGGCCTAGAGACAGTCATGGTTCTGAATTACAGTGAATAGTATACAGAGTGAACAACTGGTTGGACTCTTGAGACAACCTGTGCAATTCGACACTAAATATTATGTCTTCTTCATCTTTCCTTCAATATAATTAAAAATGTAAGTCTTTGTTACAATCCAGGATCAATGACCATGACCTAAAACATCTAAAACGCCAATTGAGTGTGTTGGATATGATCCTGACACCATATAATTCATCAATTCACAATTTTAAGCCTTAGATTAGTATTTCATATACCATACCACAAACAAGCCCCAAAACATCTATCAAACAGAATTGTTCATATCTGCAAGTATTAGCAGCAGAAAGGGTGAACAGATATTTTGCTGATCGTCATATTTGAAGAAAAAAACTTCATACGAAAATGAAAAATGCTAAGTCAATAATGCCAAAACGGAAGCCTATAACTTACAGAGAGTTTTTCTAATTGGGTTAGTTTATTTGTGTTAATTTATCTTTTGTCTCTCGTGTTTTTCAAATTTTGTATGTATGTTTTGTTTACAACCTTGACGTTTCATTTAGGTTGCACCCTTTCTGCTGCTGTTTAGGTTTGAGTAATTGAATCATTATTTATATCAGATTAGCTGCTATTTCTTAATCGATATCGCGAAATAAGATCATGTAAATTTATCATTATAAATCTGTGTGGGATAGCTTGCGCACGTGAAAAGAAGTTTTTAATTTACTTATATCCATATACCCCTGACACCATGTCTGATAAATATTTATATGTGTATGTGTATCACCTCCATTAAATACAGCTAAAATATTACAGTTATCTCTCATCACATTAGGTATTTGCATATATCGCTGAGTAACATAAATCGCATCCGTATTTTTATGTCTGCCTCAAGAAAATATTCAAGATGGGTTTGATTGTTTGTCCAGCATTATAAACAACTAAATAATTGACAAAACCGTCTAAATCACCTACATATGGGGCTTCATCAATATCAGTGAAGAAATTAATATCGGCACCCTTCATATTCAGTAAGTTTGCGTTTTCATTAAAATCTTAAAGCGCATCGTAGCATCGTTGATTATCTACAGATGGTGCAACTGAATATAATTTATCTCATTTAAGCCATCTCATTATTCATTATTAGATTAAGTAATAATTGTGTCTCACATGACCCAGATGGGCCTATGATAATGATTCTGAATTTGGTAGTGCTGGATGATGTTTGACTGGTCCTCGTTTTTGTGTCGCTGAGAAATTAGTGACATTCATGTTGTACAATTATAATAAATATTATGAATTTATATTGTGTTCGATGCAGAGTATCCACCATAACTAGTGGATTAACAACAACAACAACAAAATTAAAAGCACGCACTTACATGCAAGTGTGTAAAATGTGGTACAAAATATAATAAATGTCTCCGCCAGTAATTAAATTACTGGTGGTGGTGGTGATATCGCTGCTTCATTAGGAAAATTACCAGGGACTCCATGGGATACGTATCCTGGAGAGAAACATCTTCCAGGATGTATTTTTTGCGGTCCTGGAACCCTACTTGATATCAAACTTGATGAGGGAGATCAACCAGACCGGGAAAGTATCGAATAAATGCTAGTGATCAAGCATGTCACGTTCATGATGTAGCATATAAAAATAAAGATTTAAAGCAATGACATATTGCAGATGTGAAGTTGATTCCTAGTTAAATTATATTTTAAAAATTCTTTTGGAGGTCAATAGCTAATTGTTGGTTGGTAAGATATGTGATGAAAGGTAAACTAGGGCTAGGGCCGGTAATTAATCAACCGATTATTATAAAATAATGGAACCAATTTATTATAACACAAGATAATATTAGATGGGTAGAGCAGCAATTAGTAAACTTGTTGATGCAGCAAATGTCACACGTTCTGTTGCTGCAAATCAGTTAGGCAATATGGCAAATTAATCTACCACCAACTAAACAAATTCAGCACGCATATTTTGATGTCAGCACTCCCAATAAATTTCATCAGGCAGATATTGTTTAACCTCATGATACTATTAAAATTGGTATAGGTAAATACACATACAAATACGCGTTAACTATAGTTGACCTTGCAAGTAGATATAACGAAGCAGAACCACTATCAATTGAAACAGCTGCTAAAGTTTCAACTGCTTTTGAAAGAATGTATCAACGAGAACCCTTGTGAAATACTCAGTTGCTACAGGTTGATCATAGCAAAGAATTTCTTGGTGCAGTATCATCTCTGATGAAAGCAACATAACTTCGACATCAGACGAAGTCATATCGCAATTCATCGTGATCAGGCAATCGTCGAACGATTTAATGGAACACATGGTGAGCGGTTATTTGGATATTAATATGCAAAAGAAATATCACAAAAAGATATTAGATCTCGTGAATGCGTTGCAAGACTACCAAGTGTGATAGCTGCATTAAATAATGAAATTACTCGTGCAAATTCTATTAAACCCATTATTGCAATACATATTAAAAAAATATTCACCAATCCAGCAAAATGATTTTGCAAAACAACCAGTAGTAGGCAATGTTACCGTAAGCTATTTGTATGTACCTGGTGAACCTGAAGGAGGTAGAAAAAGAGCGACTGATTCTATTTGGAGTGTGACGACACATCCAAATTTCCAGCGTGGTAAGATCCATGGGTAGACCTGCAATCTATAAATTAGATTCAAATGCTCCTGAACGTGGGTTTGAACGTGAACAATTACAAGTAATTCCTGAAGATACACAATAACCACCATCTTCACTTTTGTTAACTAACGCCTCGACTTCGAATACACACAAGACAGGTTAGCATCACATTTTTACGTCTGACCAAGACTACTATTAATTCTATCTACGGTAAATTGTCTTGAATTATTATTTGAATATTGCCACAACATTATTGTGGTACAGCTCACACAATGACTGTTCTGTCGTTTTTGTATTATCATGATAAATTCAGCATAAAGATCGAAGTCGCGTTGTTTGTCACATTATTTATAATTAATGTTTTGTTTACTATATCTTCGACAGCAACCGCGCTGTTATTGTCAGTAGTTTGATTATTATTTTCTGTGAAGTCTATGATAACCCTCTGCAGCTGAGATATTTTTCTATCTCAAGACACTGTGAGATAAGTTTAACCACTCCATTCTATCATCAACAAACCAAACAACTTTATCAGAAATAGTTAATCCTTGAGATGAATTAATTGTCATTGCGTACCCTAGCGTCTATGGAGTTTGATCCATAGCTAATGTGCTCTCAACAACACTGACAGGAACTAAAACAATATCATTTAACACAATATTAAGTTTCTCCGACGATCCTGGTATATCAAGTTCAATATTTTTTTTTGCGTGTATCAGCTAGACGATAAAACAATGGTACAGGTAGATTTTTTTAAATCTTTGAGTGACAAAAAAAATTGTTGTTGAAGTGTATCACGAATTATCTTTCTTTTTGCAACTATCAAACCATCTGGTATCCACAAATTCCAAAAATTGTTTATATGTGTTTCTGAAATTATATCACTAATTATTTCATAAAAAAAACTTTATTCGGTTGTAATCTGATTAAATTCGATAATTAATAACTCTCTTAGTTTTGGATCAAACAATCTGTGATCATCAAATATTTCTTCATAATAACCTACAAACTTGTTCAGACATTCCAACAAATGGTGGTGATTGACATTGCTAATCGCACATCATCACAGCATAATTGCTGTCATTAACAAATCAAGAAATATTATTAATATTTCTTTAGATACTGTACTTATTTTATCCCAAATAATAATAATTGGAATATATTTTTACCTGTCCGTTTAGAATTCCATTTATCTCCTTTCCATCGAAATAATTTATAATAAGATCATGATTTAGTATCTCTTTCCTTCATCTCTCTGGCAAGTCTGTGTGTAGGGGTTAAAACGATGATATCAAAATTTCAAAAAAATTCAGTCACACGAGGTGTTGTACCAGAACCTACCGACCTATTAAGATAAATTGTTTTACGTCTAGTCTCAGTATCATACACTGACGGAGTAGATGATAGTTTAAATATTTGGTTACGTTTGTAATAAATATGATTGATTCTAACGCCGGCAGATTCAGAATAATTATGTAACTTTCTTGTTTTATTCTACATTCGCACATTGACACATCGTTAGCAGTGCTCATATAAAATTGATTCAGCAATTCTCTTTTTATATATAATGAATCCGTAACCACTCTAATCGTGCTTTTAGGAAATCTGTTTATCATCGGTAATAACTTTATTGAAATATATGCAGCATAGAAATGAGTAAATGAGTCACTACAGTGACTCGACATAAGTAGATCCATTTAAATGAGTAAACTCGACTACAGTGACTCGACATCAATGTAGCTAACAATTATAACTATCTATAACTATCAGCGGGCGGTCGAGCTACACGAGCTCGGAAGCGTATATTAACAGCTGATTGCCTGAACAAATCTAAATGTTCCAGTAAAAAGTAAAAGATCGGATATAATGTTGTGAAATCTCGCTGAGATATCTGCAAACTAGTATCATGTATTTTGATGAAGTCCCATAAGTGTCATCAAACGATGATTAGCACGAGCAACGTGATTATTTCAAAAATTTGGCAGAACTTCTTCTGATGTTTCTTAATGTTCATTTGTCCTCAAAGAAACCTCAGAAACTCTGGTATTTTCATGAAACGGATGAATATATGTCGTGGTGCTGACCACTTCCACCCCCTCCCCCCGCTGTAATGATATTTGCCATGTGAATAATCCAGCGGCATTACTTTGAATACTATATGTGGTCATCGTTAACCATGATAATATTGATTTACCACCTTGATTCATGAAAGAAAGCAATGTTTGTTCTTCAACGGGCGATGGAGGCATTACTAGCATCTACAGCGAAAGTTTTGTTTATTTTACTTGACCTGCATCAACTCCCGTTGGGTCGCCAGATCGCATCATTTTCAGTGGATTTGCTTACAAGTGCGAAGGTGTGTTTAGCACCAAAATAATAATAATAATAATAATAATAATAATAATAATAATAATAATAATAATAATAATAATAATAATAATAATAATAAGGACTTTGTAATATTTAGAAGCACTGAGCGCTTTACAACATCTGTACTGATATGAATACGGTAAAAAGGAAAAAAAAACAAAAAAAACAAGAAATTGGAAAACAAAAAATGCTGAAATTATACAAGGTGGGGAACATTTTTAGATCTTTAAGCTTGTTCTTGCAGTCGAAAAAGGTGAGTTTTAAGAGCACTCTTGAAAGGGATCCCGGCGTCTTTGGATGCCAACTGGGCTGGAGTGTATTCCATTTGCAGATACAATTTGTGTCTTCTTGACAACGCAGGACTTGAACCACTGTAAGGCTGTATTGTGAATGCCAAATACATGCTGGAGACGGTGAAGTAATATACCATGGTCTATTGTGTCAAATGCTGCACACAAATCAAGGAGGACGAGGACTGTAATCTTTCCGCTATTCCAAGCAGAGAGAATATGATTAAATACTTTCAGAAGAGTAGTTTCAGTATTGAGGCAAGGGCGATATGCAGACTGTACATTGCGAAAAAGACTATGAATTCAAATGAAATACAAGTTAGGTAAGAACAACTTTTTCTAAGATTTCTTATATGAACGGGAGATTAGAAACTGGGCGGTAGTTCTTTAAATCGTTATGGCCAAGTAATGGTTTCTTCAACAGAGGCTTTACAGTGGCAGTTTACAAAAATGATGGGAATTCCCCCGATGAGAGAGATATATTAATAATATAAGTTAGTGAAGGCAATATTGGGTCTAAGCACTCAAGCAGCAGTGGTGTTGGAGAGCGCTTTAGACACTCGGCCATTCAGGGCCCCTCAAGTGTATCTCTAATGATTTGTACTCTGTCACGGAATAAATTTACAAATAGGTCGAGAAGGTCTACTGGAGAGAAACTCTCCGTGATCTTAGTAAATTATGTAGTGCGATCATTTGGCTAAATGGACTATGCTTGTGACGTTCTTCTTAGTGGCTTCATATATTTCTTTATGAATAGTGAGTCTGGTGGAAATCCAAAGCCTCTCTGCTTTACGGTGGTGTCTTTTAGCAGTGCAAAGCTGGTCCCTAACACTGCTATACCATGGAGAACACTTTTAAATTGATATTCTGCATTTGGTGGCTTGGGCATGTTTTTTAAGCAATGAACGCAGGCAGTTATTGAGTTGTTCTGCTGTATGAGATAAAAAAGTTGTTAGGTGTTCTAGGATGTCATGCATTAGTTTAGTTATATTTATCATACGGAGGTTTTTCGTTGTAGCAAATAAAGGTGGAGGGTTAGGGACAGATACGTCGAGATGGCATATAATGCAGAGGTGATCTGATGCAAGTTCTTGGGAAAGAAGGGTGGATTTCAGCATATTATCATCAGGTCTATGAAGAATCCAGTCTAAAATAGACAAAGTTGATGGGTGGGTTGGTTAACTGACTGTTTAAGGTTGAAAAGATGAATGGAATCTAGAAGTTTTGACGGGTGTGGGTTTCCAGGACAGTCAAAGTGACAGTTTAAATCTCCAAGAGTAAATAGGTTGCCACCTATCGAATCTCCATACTCCCGAAGATTCGGAATCTTCTCTAAAAAGAGAGATTGAATTTGTTTTTTCTATTAGGAGGAGGGCGGTAGAGGCAGAAAAATGGACGGACCTTTGCTCCATTGTGAGTGTTATTTGGACTAGTTCAAACGATGTGCGGCAGAAACTGAAGGCTGGTTTGTATTTAAGACATTTTATCATGTAATTCTTTGTGATGACAGTAATTCCACCTCCGCGAGAGTGCCGGGGAAACGACTTGATGGAGTAATCGGTGGGTGTTAAATCCGCGCATACGGACTCATCGCCTGATGTTTTTAGCCATGTTTCTGTCACAAAGAAGACGTCAATATTCTAGTCGTTAATAAAATTAACTATTTATGCGCGCTTTTCCGGTGGTCCTATTGATTGGGCATTGAATAATGCAATACGCAGTGGTATCTCTGGGACAGTTGACACAACGGTTGACGATTTAAGATTGATTTGCACCAGGTTATTCAAATAAACTGCCGAATTTAAAAATTGTTTAGCTAGAAAGAGCGAAAGGGAGATAACTGGAATTCTGGAATACTTCTTCCTGTTCTACGCCGGCCAGCTTTGAAAGAACGTTTCTTTTTCGCTCCGTTTACATTTAAGTAATAATGAATGTAGTCTCAGTTCGTTTAGTCTTGAGCACAATGTAGTATGAAGAGCCAAGAAGTGGTCATTAAAAGCAATTAATGAGGGTCCATCATAACATAAACCGGTTGACTGGAGGTCACGTGATGGCGGTTTATTAAAAAACAAAGGACGTCTTAACAGTGGAACAAGACAGCTGAGAAATATTCTAATTGTTCTTGTTTCCAACACAAGGAGATGACAAAACACATACAAACTGAACAGCCAATGCATGATGAAACACATTAATGTAGACGAAGATAGACAAGCACATCTATCATGAAAAACAGTACAAAAAACGAAGAGTTTCGTCAAGCCGTTTGAGCGATAGCGGCCATCGTTCCGGAAGTTATATATGTTGGAAAATAAACTTTTCTAACATTACTACAGAATCCAAAGATTTCGGATAGTCGAATTGCATATGAAACATTTTTTTGTTTAGCCATTTAACATTGATCTACGTGCGACAAATCCATAGTTGAAATCGTCATTCATTGATGCAACTTCCGTTTCAGCTGCATTCATTGTCACATTTTTGCCTTGTGAATAATCAGTTGTATCATTTCCAAACATCATTGATGGACCAGCTGACCTCGAGTAATCATCTGATTTTATCACCCAGTATCGTAGCAATATGAACATTTTCAGGACACAATTCAATATTTATTCCATCAATGATGTATGTGGCATTGTTTATTAATGTCATAACACCATTGTTAACAAAACCAGGTCGATCTGAAAGTCCGTAATCTGCATCATCTGCCTTCAAAAGTCTACATTCGACCTCAATAAATGCAGCAGCAGGCAATACATATGTACTTGTAACCTGTAATTCGATTATTCCACGTGCGTTAGATACACGTGCATCGAAAGAATAATATTGATAACCACGCACAAACTCATCTGTGAGAACCGGCGCAACCATGTCAAATGCTGAATGAGGTTTAGCTTTAAACATTTTATTATAATTCTTATCGTCTAACAAGAAGACCATATCCTGCTATCAGACTAGCAGTTATATTTTTGTCTTTTTCTGATAGTGGTACACTAGCCATTTCCGATATATATATATAATTCAGCTGATTATCTTAGCAAGATTTGAAGGCATCAATTTAGTGCTAGGTAATTTTATTGGTTGATGTTTTCGTCGTATTAGTCGTGCTAATCTATTTTTAATTGTCGAAACCGCTTTACTGGAAACATTACCAACAACAACGTCAATAGTTTTCATTCCTAGTTGCTTTGCAGTCGGTGTTGCTTTTGGGGCTATCCTTCTAAATAAAACCCGAACAACATCACCTAGTAAATCACCGCAGATCGCTTTATAAGTAGGCAATCGGGAATTTATCACCCTTTCATGTTCGGTCCACGCTGAGCATTATCAAACTATAAATAATCATCTTATTTGTTATTTATTTATTTAATCACTGTGATAATCATCAAATAGACCGATACATATTAACATCCATGAAACCGCCTTTAAATAATCTTTGTAAAATATCAGCTGCTTCATTATTGATTTCTCGATAATTATTACCAGCTTGTTTTCCTCCAATCAAAATTTATAAACGTTCAATATCAGCATGAATGTTGTTAGGACAAGTAACACGACAACTTCTTTGAGTTGTGATACACCTTTCAGTTGCTTTTCTTCTTCCTTCTTACTTGGTGAAGAACGTATTTCCCACATTTATCTAATTTTACTAAATTTCGTGGGGTTTTTTTAATTTTCTCTTTCTCGTTTAGCTTCTTCATCACTTATTGCTTGAGATGGTTGCTGTCCTAATGTTAATAGTTAATGTGATTCTAGTCATGATAATATTTTAATACATTCATTTACTTTGTAAATGAAATCATCATATCCTACATATTCTTTCCTATCGATCCCATAGCGTACTTTGTAAACCCAATCGTACCAGGTTTCACATTTTTTAAATATATATTTATTAGAGTACGCCGGTTTAGAAAACGCGTTTTTTTTTTTAAAATAACAAATTATAACTATCCACGGCAATAACATTCAATTTTACCTCTTTCATTTTTCTTTTCTGAAAAACAGCATCACCGTTAAATCTATCACCCCCATGTATTTATTTATTTTTTGTTTTAGAGTCTGGTTTTGATATATTCTACCCCTTCATTTCATATTTTCCAGCACTAGATCGGTCAGTACCATCAGCACTAAATTGGTCAAGTATTTCTTCCTTGACTCTACCAAGTGGTTGAGAAGCAGTTATTTCAGCTGGAAGTTCTCGTAAAAGTCTTTTTGTTTTCTTAGTTCTTTTTCCGCTATTTTGCCAGTTGCAACGGCAAATTGTTCTAACGTAGGACAAATACTTTCAGTAGCCGCTGGAATTATTTCAGTAACTTTAGCACCCGGTTTAAGTAATTGTTCTGAACCTTTTGCAAATGCCACTTGAGACTCTTGACATTCTTGTCATTTTCTTCTGACAGAATCACGGACGTGGATATGTTTCTTAATTGCCTCTAGTCCCTTGAGATAATCTAGCTGTATAAAACTCCAAAGATGGTGCCATTATTGCCATATTATAATGATTTAATTACTCAAATCTAAACAGCAGCAGAAAGTGTGCGATCTCCATGAAACGTTCGGGTTGGTAAACAATGCATTAATACAAAATTTGAAAAAAGACGAGCGACAAAAGATAAAGTAACAAAAGAAACAACTAACCCAACTAGAGAAATTATCGCTCAGTTAGAGGCTTTGGTTTAGTGTTATAGGCGTTGCATTTTTCATTTTCAAAGGAAGTTTTATTTGTCAAAAACGACGTTTCAGCAAAATGTTTAACCTTTCTGCTGATTTACTGAACAGGTAGGTATACGTGAAAATATCCCCCAACCCAATTTCTTTTATTACGAAAGTTTGACATGAGCCATTTTACAAAACTAATATATGCTACCATAAAGTCCAGTGAATGATGTTCCATATAATAATAATAATAATAATAATAATAATAACAATAATAATAATAATAATAATAATAATTATTATTATTATTATTATTATTATTATTATTATTATAATAATTATTATTATTATTTTTATTATTATTATTATTATTATTATTATTATTATTATTATTAATGTTCAACATGATGCAGACACCAGTTCCATATCATCAAGCCAATAATCACTAGAAGTATCACATCTGTAAATGGCGGTGTAGATACAGTATTTATTATTAGTATTATTAGTAGTAGTAGTAGTAGTTTGTAGTAGTAGTAGTAGTAGTAGTAGTAGTAGTAGTAGTAGTAGTAGTAGTAATAGTATGCTAAAGTCAAGCATCAATTGCTACTGTTTTTGTTACTACTGGATTGTGTTTTATGTATGTTCGTATTTTTTGGACTGTACATTAGTGTTCTTTACTTACTGCTGCTAGATCCTCCAGTGCCACGACAAGCCTCACAGCAGTTATTTTCCATCCACATTTTGTTGGAAAGACAATCACCTTCATCAGCCCATTTACGGCATTTCTCAGCCAAGTACCGGTTAGAACAGCCAGCTAGTAATATAATATTTATTGATAAATTATTTAAATGTGAATTATGCTTTAAGGTATGTGTACACTTCACTACATGTTACTAGTTATCTCAAAATGGAATGAACAGATACTGCATTATCGGTCGTCAGTTTGACGTCTTCAGTTAGGTGTCAATCGAGCAACAAACAATATGCATCGTTATTTACCTATGAAAACACTTTTTAAAAGATTTCACAGTTAACACCTTCCGGAATATATATATATATATATATATATATATATATATATATATATATATATATATATATATATATATATATATATATATATATATATATATATATATCTCAAACTGACCCAAATATTTTGTTGATACCGTAAGGATCCCATATATTTTAGTATCTGATCGTTAACAGACAAGTTAGTTAATGATATCCTTTATATCTAGACAAGTTAGTTAATGATATCCTTTATATCTAGACAAGTTAGTTAATGATATCCTCTATATCTAGACAAGTTAGTTAATGATATCCTTTATATCTAGACAAGTTAGTTAATGATATCCTTTATATCTAGACAAGTTAGTTAATGATATCCTCTATATCTAGACAAGTTAGTTAATGATATTCTTTATATCTAGACAAGTTAGTTAATGATATCCTTTATATCTAGACAAATTAGTTAATGATATCCTCTATATCTAGGCAAGTTAGTTAATGATATCCTTTATATCTAGGCAAGTTAGTTAATGATATCCTTTATATTTAGACAAGTTAGTTATGATATCCTTTATATCTAGACAAGTTAGTTAATGATATCCTTTATATCTAGACAAGTTAGTTAATGATATCCTTTTTATATATAGACAAGTTAGTTAATGATATCTTTTATAACTAGACAAGTTAGTTAATTATATCCTTTATATCTAGACAAGTTAGTTAATGATATCCTTTATATCTAGACAAGTTAGTTAATGATATCCTTTATATATAGACAAGTTAGTTAATGATATCCTTTATATCTAGACAAGTTAGTTAATGATATCCTTTATATCTAGACAAGTTAGTTAATGATATCCTTTATATCTAGGTACTGTCCAATTGGGCAATTTGTTAAGAAGTAGTAATCCTGTCGTTGTTATTGGAAACAGAAGCAGCCTAAAAGAAACTAGTTCACAAAATATTTAATCTTTTAAATTGCCAAAATTAAAACCATTATGTTGTTGACTTTAAATCGTCTTAAATGAATGCGACAGTTACTTTCCATTAAGTGACTATTTAGGTACTAGTAGCAGCGGTAAGATCTATTTCCACCAGTAATGACGATTTAACTAATGTAATGCAAACAGAGAAGGACACAACGATAGAAAACATAAATAAAATATACACATAATATACACCGATAATTCATAATCACACACTCATTCAATTAGTTCAAACACATATTTTACAAACAAACAAATACAAACACAAGAATGGTTAAAAAGTTTCATTATTATTATGAAATGTAACAATACAAACAACACTTTTAAGCAATAAAATAGTTTAATATTTAAGGGAAGATAAGTTATATGATTAATGTCCAGAAGAGGAAGATCCATCCACAGTTAAATAAATGATCAAGTTATAAGTACAGAAAGAAACAAATCTCTTTAATAAAATAGAAAACTGAATTAGGAGAAGGACTTGATATAACAAAAAAAAAATATTTTTATGTGAAACAAAGAAAGAAAGAAAGGTGTATATAATGTATCCTTGGGGCATCCAGTATTCAGTCTGATGGATAACAGTTTGTTGTAGCTATATTTTGAGCATTCCTGTTCTGTTCATAGAAGATGATGAAAGCTTCTACGACTTCTTTCTAAATGAGATAATTTATATGTACATTATCAACGCTTTCAGCATTTAAATCATGTAAACAATTTTCTACTACACTCTCTGGCACAATATATGCATTCATTGACAATGAAGGAGACAACCTTGTTAATCGCATCTTCTGGATGTACTTAATAATACGCGATGTGAGGAAAGTGGAGACCATTCTGTGAGAATATTCTTGTGTCAGCGCTGGTGGGTCGTAATCAGTTTGGATACATGTGAAGATCTTTGAGGTCGATGAAATATTTATAAATTATTACGGTTCAAAATGTCGATGATTATTGTTGTTGTAGTGTTTAATGACATTTTTCAGCACACGATAGGCTGGCTATACATGGCGGCCAGTATTAATGGTGGAGGAAGAAGACGTGAAAACCCCCCGAAAAAAACACCGACCCATGAGAAGCTTCTGGCAAGCATTCTCATTTACCCACATTGGCTGAATCTGAGACTCGAACCCACGCAGACAGAGGTGAGATGGCAGTGATCCGTAACGGAAAGCGCTTTAGGCCACTCGGGGCCCCTAAAATGTCGATGATATGTTGCACATCAAAAAACAACTGCTATTACTGTTTTCTAGTCATGACCTTGATATCTTACCTTTTGTCCCAAGATTTGTTTGCGAACTTGTGTGGCCTTGGCGAGTCGGAGTGCAGTACGTTATTAAAATCAAATGTTGCATACCAAACAAGTGTACAGAATTTTCGACAAAACGTTTTGACAAAGACTGATGCCAGAATGAAATGGATCAATAAAACAAATGGATGGAAAGATACACAATGATATTATTAATACCATAGCATTTTGTGGCAATCAGGAGAGGTAACTCTTCATACATCATCCTTATATATGCATTAATCAAGAAATTACACTGTAATCCATTACCATGTACAGTCACTACAGCAGCAAATTTACTCATGATTTATTCAAGAAATAAGCAGCTTCAGTACCTGTTGGGTATCATTATGAATTCAGATAAAATTATTTATTGGTGAAGGATGATATATATATATATATATATATATATATATATATATATATATATATATATATATATATATATATATATATATATATATATATATTTCTAATAGTATTCTGTAGTCATAATTTTACGAAAAATATTATTGTCTTAGATTATTTGTAGTTATCTGTACTAACATGCTTTGCACAACTGCACAATTGATTGGTTTCTAAATGTGAAAATGTATGTACGCCAACCACAGTTAGAACCACACACAAAATCACCTTTCCATTTGGTATTGACATGGATTTTCTTCATTGATTATCTCAACATTTAGCATTTAAATCACATTAAACACTTGAACGTACAATATTAAAATTTCGCAAGTTGACGTCATTATAGATGTGCATACATACGTCAAACTAGACAGAAGAAACTCATTATAGCATCAAAATTGTCATTTCTCCAACTAAAATAGACAATATCCATCCATATCGTCCAGCAGAATAATCCAATTACTTGTGTTAAAGTCAACATTTTTCATAAATTTCACCATTCTTCCAATTAAACTAAGGTGATTCTAGTGGTTTGAGCAATTAACACGATGTGGGAGGTCACGGGATCAAACCCCAGCTGCGCCATACCAAAGACTTAGGCACACACCATTAAGAGGTTATTGTTAGGACTGGTAGACCTGGTGGCAGGGTAATGTTACTGGATGGGACATGCTAGATGTCTGCGGCATGATGCCCCAGTGCTAGACATCACTATACACTGCCACATTACATACATCATAGCGATATGACTGAAACTGTGCTTAAGCTAAACAAAATCTGCTTAAAAATCCAAATCAAAACACACATACACATATGTTTAGCATCATCTCAAGGTTAATAAAATCTGATGAAATATCAATAGAAGTATCAGCAGTAAGACAAGAAATGAAAAATATATGGCAGAGATACAAGACAAATTAAAGCACAGAAGAAAATTTAACAACACAAACTTCATATGTAACAAAAGACTGTGATATTAGCAAGTACTTATTACATGTATGTAATACATTTACTCCTCTCACCCAACCCCACACCAAATGGTTGTGCTTACCATACGTTTTGCCTACACCACAAGGCCCGCAGGCACGTGCACAAGCTTTATTCATGAAATTTGGGTTAGTCTCGCACTGGCCACTTTTTGCCCAAACAGCGCACTGCCAGTCATCACCATAGTTGTTTGCACCACAGGTTGCTAAAATAAAAGTAAGTAAGTAAGTAAGTAAGTAAGGTAGGTAGACAGACAGACAAACAGACAGACAGATAGATAGATAGATAGATAGATAGATAGATAGATAGATAGATAGATAGATAGATTGATTGATTGATTGATTGATTGATTGATTGATTGATTGATAGCAATAAAATAAGAATGGAAGTGAATGAATGAATGAATCAATCAATCAATCAATCAATCAATCAATCAATCAATGAAAGAATGAAAAATTAACAGTAAAAGATGAACAGAATGAACATTTCCAAATTACTATAAAATGAAAGAGCATGAAATTCGTTTATCCTGCTTGATGACACTAAGGCTGTCAGGAAACAGGTTTGTATCATAGTAGTTTTGGAGAAGTACAAGCTAAAGGATCGAAGGTAATTGAGCAATGTTAGAACTCTGGACAAATTCCATTTGGGAAATCAGCTGAGTGATTTGGGTTTGTATCATTGTAGTAATGTTACCCCGGGTGACGACCAATCCGGTATGGTAATTTCAGATTTGTCCATAATTAACAGTGTGTCTTGGGCAAAAGTCATCTGGCAGAGCCCATCCCTCTCCATCTCCTCATCCCTAAGGAGTTGCAAGAAGGGGATGTAGTACATCGTCCAACAGTGATAGTACTACTAACAAAAATCTGCAACAAGATCTGGCAGACAGGCGAATGGCCAACACAGTGGACCCAGTCAGTAAATATAACACTCCCCAAAAAAGGCAATCTCCATCTGTGCCAAAATTAAAGAACTATCAGTTTGATCAGGCATGCTAGTAAGGTGATGTTGAAGATCATCTTGAACAGACTGAACCCACAATCAGAAGAAATAATCGAAGAAGAACAGGCACGGTTCCAGAGTGGAAGAAGCACAACAGAATAAATATTCAATCTTCGGTTTCAGGTGAAAAGTACTCACAACATCAACAAGACATCTATCATGTGTTCATAGATTTCAAAGAGGCTTTTGACAGAGTGTGGCAAGTGGCATTGTGGGCCACAATGAAGACGAACAACATGGGTCAAATGTTGACCAATACCATCAAGCAGCTATACACCAAGTCTACCAGTGCAGTAATTGCTCAAGGTTCTGTGTGGGACTGGTTGAAGACAACAGTCGGAGTATGGCAAGTCCGTCTCCTGTCACTTCCGATTTTCAACATCTACTTAGAGCGCATCATCAGCGAAGCCCTGGAAAACCACTTTGGATCAGTCAGCATTGGAGGGCATAACATCACCAACCTCCACTTTGCAGACGACATTGATGGGCTGGCAGGCAGTGAAGACGAGCTTTCCACCTGAGTGAAGAACCTGGATGAAACATCTTCCAGATTTGACGTGGAGATAAGCGCCAAGAAGACAAAGCTGATGAGAAGTAGTGGGAAATAAATCTCAACCAAGATTAAATTCAGAGGACAGAAACTTGAAACAGTGGACTAATTCAAATATCTTGGTTCCATAATCACCGAAGAGGGATCAAGAGCAGCAATAGCGTCACGAGCAGCACAAACAACAGCTGATATGTCACAGCTAAGATCCATCTGGAGAGACAAGAATATCTGTCTGAAATCTAAAATCAGACTATTGAGAAAACTTGTCATCTCAATCTTTCTGTATTCATGTGAGGCCTGGACCTTGACAGCAGAATTACAACAAACAATCCAGACACTTGAAATAAGATGCTTCAGAACCATCCTTGGCATCTCTTACATGGACCACATCACAAATGAAGAAGTGCGTCCCACCATCAGGCACAAAGTAGGCCATTATGAAGACCTCCTCACCTCCTCACCACTGTCCAAAAGAGAAAGCTGAAATGGTATGGCCTTGTCACTAGAGCCAACTGTCTATCCACAACAAGGGAGTGTCCAAAGTGGCAGAAGGAGAAATAGACAGAGTAAAAAGTAGACTGACAACATCACAGAATGTACCAAGAAAAGTTAGGCTGAGACACAGGCGTTGGCACATGATCAAGACAAGTGGAGGTAACTGGTCAGATGTTCAGCACCACAGTGCCTCAACGACCACTCTAGGTCAAGAGACTGATGATGATGATGATGATTATGATGATGATGAGCAATGCTAGAACTCCAGACACATTCCATTTGGAAAATCAGGTGAGTGATTTGGGTTTTTAAATAAAACATAGCTAGCAAATCTAATAGGTCGTTATCATGGTGGCTGAACGTGTTAGATATAATTGAGCATTAATCTTGGATAGTAACTAGAGCCAACGTTTTCTCTCCTCGAATAGCCAGAGAAAAAAGTCGCCGACTTGGGCATTTCATTAAATTAAAGGAGCACTGCTAAAATTTGTACACAATTCATTGACAATCTTCCATTTTACACCATAAAATGTTTGATTGGATGGCATTCTTGCTCGCGAGATTCTCTCCACAACAGAAGGTTTGAGTTGTTTGTTTCAGATGGCTGTTCTGACAAGAGTCTTGCGTGAAGAAAGTTTCGAACATGGGCGGAACACTTGCAACTGTATTTGCTTTTGAAATGAAAAGGTCTGGCCAGAGTCTTTCTAGGTTGATCCATACAAAGGTCTAACAGATCTTTTATCCAGGACTTGTCCCAATAGAGAGTGGGGGTATCAGAATCACTTTGCAATTTTGACCCTGGAATTTGTGGATTATTTTTGATACTAAAACTGTTAAAGGGTAGGTAAATGTTTATCACACTTCCCAGCTTATTGACAATGCAACCAATGCTCATGCATCTGGGTCTGGAAGTGAGGAGAAAAAGGTGGGCATCATGTATTTCCACCTTGTCGCAAACAGATTCATTGCTGATCATCCCCAAAGAGATCAAGTCTGTAGAAAGACTATTGGACGGAGACCAGTCCGTGTGAGTGACTTTATCCTCCCTGAATAGCGTCTGGCAGGAGTATATAGGATTTGTACACTGATGTTAACTTTTTCGCACCATGGAAGAAACTGCCAAATCAGAAAACACAAGCTGGGCGAGTTGGTTCCCCTTGTTTGAGGAAGTAGGCCACCACTACCGAATTGTCTGACATGATGAGGATCAGTTTTCCCCAAGGCAAGCTCATTACAAAAATAAACTGCGTTCAAAATAGCCTTCATTTCCAGAAGATTATCATGGAGCTCCCAATTAACTGGTTCGCTCTTGCCGCTGACCGTTGTTTCTGCTTGTGGTTTCTCCAGAGACACCACTGACATCAGTCAATCCTGAGGTAAAATCACATTGTGGATCTAATAATAACTTATTTATCTATGAGATCGGAGAATGGGTACCACTGAGCTAGCAGTATCATCTGTAAAAGGCGCATAAAGAGACGGTTGAGCAGACGCAAGTCCGCTACTGCAATGAATCATCCATGGAGTTGCAAGAATTATCTGAGTCTTGCTGCAAACTGACTCTGCGAATTCTGTTATTCGTGCTACGCGATCGCGTGGTAGTCGTAACCGATTGAGAAATTTGATACCCAGGTAGATAAAACAGTTGGATGGATGAAGGTCGGATTTGTCCCAGTTGGCAAGAAAACTGAGGTGATGTATCAATAATGCGAGGTCGTTCCTGCCTTTCAATAGAATATTTTTCTTTTGAAGATGTCAAAATAAGCTGCCATCGCTGTAAATAAAGTCGACCGAAACAGGGTAATGAAGCAACTCATAATCTTGGTAAAAACCCAACGGTTGATATTAAGGCCAAATGATCTGAAAAACTATGTCGCAATAAGAAACGTGAGGGAATTTCTATGACGCTAGATGCATAGGGACGTGAAAATATGCATCGTTCAGATCTAGACTAATGAATACTCGTCCATCGTGATGGTTTGGATTGATCTCGCGATCTTCATCTTGAACTTGGGTGGTAGGATATATTGCTTGAGACGACTCAGGTGGATGATCGGTCCTAACTTCATGTTGTCCTTCTGAATGAGAAATAGTCTTGAGGAAAACCCCAAAGACTTTGACTCATGCACAATCTCCACTGTCCTTGTGCTGATAAGTGACCGTATCTCATGTTGTTGTAAAAAGGCATATTTCACCTAATCTGATGTTATGTATGTGAGAAAGGATGAAAGAGCGGGTAAATAAACGAAATCCGAAGCCCTCCCGAAACATTCTGGATCACCCAATCGTTCTGAGGGAAACGCGTGATCCAGTGAGATTGAAAAAAACTGTAGACGGATGCCTACCGGTAGACTGGTTACGGGAGGTGGGGTTAAGATGTCACTGTTGTCATTGGAAGATTTGAAAGTGGAGAAACTCGCTCTCTCGTCTAAACGGCACTTTCTTCCTCTAGACTGATTTAATTTTCCTCTGGTATTGTTCTGTGATCTCGAGTGAGTCTTCGACCATACATATCCCTTATTTATATTCTGCTGATCATCCCTTATTAGTGGTTGTGACGGGTTGTTATCGACAATGCTGCAGAAGGTCGGGCAACAAGTTGGAGGGACGGTTCCTAATCTACTTCCTCAATCTTTCCTCCGAAGAGTAAAGGTGACACACATGTGATTATTCTTAAAGCCAGACTGTCGTGTAGCTCAAGGGATATGATGCACACATCATGTCTGACCAGAACCAAATTGGAAAAAGAGGCCAATGCATGGGCCATATAATGATGTGCTGCTCTACTGATCACCAGAGCAATTAAGGCTATGGCTTCCCAGGCATGGTCATTGTCCCGTTTTTCATTCAGGCGATAAATAATTAATGAAGCCAAGCCCAGCATAGAGCGAGTAGCCACTGCATTCATATCTTCTTTTGGAAGCAGTCATAAGGACATTCTTGTCTACTTTATATAATTATGGCGGGAACATGTAAACTGCTAACATATTCTGTCTAGGGCAGGGACATTTGTACAAAATAAACGTCTCAGTGTGTTTGTACCAGCGGTAAAGGAATGACGCGGTTACTTGGTTTTCTGTAAAGAAAGCCTTGGCATTACCCGGATGACTAATCCGACCCTATATCCGATAATTAATTTATTTTATTTTGATTAATTGGGGAAGTATACGGAACGATGGTTTATATTTCTTGTCATCCTAATCTACTGACAAATTAACATTATAATTCGTCTTACCTGTTGGGAAGCGAAGGACACAACGAAACATAAAAAAATCTTCTGTGACAGCCTGGATACTAAACTCCGTCCTTTCCAATATATGATCGGGGTAAATCTGACTTGGGACCCGATCTCCGTCGATTGTGAAACTGTATCAGCGTGCATTTCGGGATATACCAAACCAAGAGGTAACTTTGACGCTTTCCCGTCATCTTTATCCAGTTTATCGACTCTGCCAATAGGAAACGCTGTGAACAGTTGAATGGTTGGGTCGGCAGGTCGCTTGTGCATGGTATGGACGAACGGTTGGCTTTTCAAGCCAAATTTCGGCAGGGACGCTGTGATACAAATTCATATACTGTGTTAACCGGTATCGTTATTGCCAAAGGACGGTCTGGACGAATGGATCGCTATGTCAAAGACTCACAGAACCATAAAGAGTGTCCCTTATGGTAAATAAGTCCGTGAGTATGAATATCATCCAACCGAATGACTCACACCAAGCTTTAGTAAATAATAGTAAATACATAAAGATAGGCCAAGTCAATAACATCTGTATGACGATCAGCGCCGGATTAAGCACCGTGGAGGCCCATAGGCAGTCAAACTTTTGAGGCCCCAGACCCACGGTCACGGTCTCATGGGAGCCCCTGATTGGGCCCATAAAAGTCGCGGGGCCCATAGGCAGTTGCCTACTCTGCCTAATGGGTAATCCGGGACTGATGACGATTGCCATTCGGTAAGCAATGGTCTAAAACTTGAATCAGACAACTGCACTATTTACTAACTTCTTACAACAAGCATAACAATAAGTGTTAATATACAGTGAGACGCCAAGTCAATAACACGTGTATAACGATAGTGTGATTACTGTGTGGATAAACATTAAGACTTAAATCAGAAACGGCATTATAAAAACTTGTAATAAATTACTAACACTAAAGCGTCAACGCAAAATGCAACTAGTGCTAACCAGCTGACAACTCGTTATACTGATATTACGTTGAGACGCCCAAATCAGGACCACGTGACTAAGATGTGGTCGCCATTTTTTTGTACGTTATTCTAACACAGCCTGTAAAGGTTAAATTGATCCAAAATATTGGCGAAAATGTGAATTTCAAGTAAATCACTTGTTGTTAACGCAATAATAACAAACTATGTCTCCAAATTCGGTCGTTTTAGCTGATAAGAATATACAATTTTTGCCAGGATATCAGGAAGACTCTTCGTGCATATTGCTTGCACGAGCGAAGCTTTTAAAACTGACGACACCTAAGGGTGACAACGGGAGGTAATACGCAAGAGTTATTGTCCTTGGTTTATAGGAATAGATTTTGAAAAGGAGGTTTCTTTCTTTGTAGTAGGGTTGGATTTAGGAGAGAGCAGACATATATCCAAATATAATGTGATTGGGGAACGCGTTTGAAAGAGAGATATATTTAGCTAGGAGGATGATAATGAGATCGTAATAGATGCCTCTACAGAATACCCATACAATAACATAATTTTGAAGCATTTGTACATTAATAAACTTTATGATGATTTCTGTATTCTGAAAAATTACCGTCCAAACCAGGCTGGCCTTCCATGCATGTCTCAGACCCATCCTTACATACACAGCGGCAGTTCTCGTCCACATAGCCGTTGTAACAGCGGATGGTGGTAGGACAGCCGGCTTTAAGTGAAAAACATTTTTTAAAAGACAGAATACTATGTCGAAGTTATTAATGCGTAAAATGATACCTTAATTATATCAGTCTTCTGTTATAAACATATAGCATTAATATCCCTGTATGGTTATATTTTATCTTATCCAAACTTGGCTGGATCATTTTTCGCAAGGTAAAAGTGTAATCAGCACCGGATTAAGCACCGTGGAGGCCCATAGGCAGTCAAACTTTTGGGGCCCAAGACCCACGGTCACGGTTGGGAGCCCCTGATGGGGCCCATAAAAGTCGCGGGGCCCATAGGCATTTGCCTACTCTGCCTAATGGGTAATCCGGGACTGAGTGTGATTTTCTATCCACAACTTTTCCCTGTCCCATTTTCCACATTTCCTGGTGTATCAATGGCCCATACGTAAAGCCTGATGTAAACTGATGAATAATTACCACATGAATAATTTCCATTACCACATGAATAATTACCACAAAAGTCATCAAGTTTAACACAATATATCAACAAAGAGACACTATGATTAGTGGATACATATAAACTCTTTTATCTGTGACGGAAAATCAAAAAAGAATTGTTGATATGAGTGACATTTAGACATTTTCAATCAATTTTTTATCAATTCACTCCATTGATAAGCTACATTCCGGTCCATATTTTCCACAAATATTCAAAATTAAAGTTGATATATTGTTTATAGTTTGTGTTATACCTTTATCCAGATCTTTAGCTTACCTCGATAATGTAACTAAGAATTGGTATATTTTAAGACTAAATATAATATAAGCATATTTAGTTTTAAAACGTCTTACATGACAATTTAAAAAGAAAGAAACAACGAGAAACTTCGATTCAAAATCATGTAAACTTCTTTACTTCTCGAAACTTGCATGGTATATCGAGATTTGTACAAATAAAAAAAAAATAGACGAAAAATCTACGATATTTTTCATGGATAAGAGGTGAGGTGGCTGAACGAGAGGAACACATGCAACTTCCGGTTTATTTTAAAATGAAATATCACATTCTCAAAAGGTAATACATGTACTTAAAAAACATCCATGTGTCATGTTCGTGTGGTCTTTCGAGCTAATTATATTTAGCTGTTGACAGTGTGCCATACAGGATGTATGTTTTGAAAATGAGTGTATCTTGTATTCGATGTGTGAACTTCAGAGGTCAAATGTCTAATTATTCCATGGGACAGGGTTCCTAAAGCTGAATCTAACTAACGATAAGTGGGAACTGGCTTATACATCAACCACTGTTCTCAGTAATGTATCTTATAGTCGCAAACACCGTATCTGTCAGTAAATGGGGCACGCTGCATATGATTGTAGGCAGGCAATTTCGCGCAAATCATATATTTTGGAGCCTGTAACTTCGGTTCGGTACAATGCAGAAAAATCAATGATGGCTTGGTAAATGGAAGGATTTATCAGGAGTAACAAGCCATAGATTATTGTCGTGTGTCTTCAAAGACGGATTAGCAAAAGGAAATCGAGGGTCAGGTGTGGAACGAAGGTTTTGGAAGTTATTAACATTGTCTCTTTTATAGTATAATAGACAGATTCATATGTCAGAACGGGTCATGGGGGGGGGGGGGGGGGTAATATGAGATAATTTAGTACATTTGTCTGTTTTATAGTATAATATACAGATTCCTATGTCAGAACGGATCATGGGGGTAATATAAGATAATTTAGTACATCTGTCTGTTTTATAGTATAATAGACATATTCATATGTCAGAACGGGTTATGGGGGTAATATAAGATAATTTAGTACATATGTCTGTTTCATAGTATAATATACAGATTCCTATATCAGAACGGATCATGGGGGTAATATGAGATAATTTAGTACATATGTCTGTTTTATAGTATAATATACAGATTCCTATGTCAGAACGGATCATGGGGGTAATATAAGATAATTTAGTACATATGTCTGTTGTTTTTTCTTTAAATCGCTGTGACTACGTCAAGCAGCCAATAATATCATCAACGAAAGTCCAATTCAGTTGAAATAAATGTGCACACCTCCCTTTTTAATAGGGTGGCCGTTTAAGTTTCCTTACCGTGGTCTGACCTTGAACACGTCGTTATGTTTTAGTTCCAATCTTTGTAATAAAAACACTCTCTACCTGAACAGCTGTACATTTTGTTGACGATCTCAACATCTGTGTACGACAGTTCCTTCATGTAAACAGCGCCTATCTTCTCCTCTATCTTGGCATCTTTGACTTGAATTGTTTTGGATCTCCCGTCTTTGGAAAATGCCTGTCAATAAAGTGTGGACAAGTTTTTGAGCCATATGCTTTATAAGGTCCACGCTTAAATACTACAACACCATACACTAGCAACATCACACACTATAAACACCATGCACTACACTACACTATCCGACACATACACAAATAATTTTGTTTTCATTTTACGAACAAATGCAAGTAAGCGGATTACGACAATTTCATTTTTTTAAAAATAACCTTTCTTATTGTAAAAATGGTCATGAAGTTTGCTTTTTTCTGTTATAAATTTTTTTAAAGTCAGTATTTAACACTTTTATGTAGGTTTCTCTTTGCATTCAAACATGTCAATAAAACAAGTCTTCTCTCGGTTTTAGTATTGTCACATAAATTAACCTACCTAAAAACATACATTCATGCATCCATGCAAATACATACATACATACATACATACATACATACATACATACATACATACATACATACATACATACATACATACATAATTGTTGTGAAAAAGTAATTAAAGTCGCTTTTGATGGTAAGAGATTAGTGGGCGCTCAGCAGTTATTACGTAATTTTGAGAGAATGACGTATGTTAGTTGAAATTGTTTGCTTTTGAAACATGCACAGTGAGTGGAGAGAATGTTTGCATACCTTTATGCTGCTTTGACATAATATGGCTGACAATTCTTTGGATATGGTACTCATTGAAAACATGATTTAAACACACTGTTGCTTAAAACGATTGTTCCGTTATTCTAAACAAATCAGCCTGAATTAGTCTAAAGTACACTATCTTTCGCACCCATTGTGCAATAGATGAATTACCAAATATATAAAATGTACAAAAAAGTTATCGCCTATTTTTTTTTACAATTTACCTCTAAAGTCCATTCAGTGCAAATGACCAAGTGGAGTTAGCAGTTTTTTAAAAGATGAACATCTGGAGTGGAGCGAAGCTGTATACTCACTAACCCATATTACACCAATCAAGCATAAGCAAAATAAATGAAATTAAAGGTTCATTGAACAATATCTAAGCTATACAAGGTCTTTTTTTAAATAGCCAGTATAACCAGCGAAGAAACCCAGGGACATTTTTTCTTTAAATTTCTAACAATATGCAAATTACGAAACTGTAGAGCGCCACCTTATTTGTCACAAGTCTTGTTTGATTAGACTGCAAACGCCATCTTAGTGCATCCTGTGACGTACCGTAACCCCATAATGCATGACGGATGAGTATTCGTACGGTACATTCATCATATCAACGGCTTCCTCGTTGTACTTATCGAAACAGAACTCCAACCCACGCTGTACGTTTTGCCATTGGATAGTGATGTAACTGTCCCGTACTGGTAGCTGGTGCTCGTGCACTAGACCAATCGCATGACCTATCTCGTGGAGATATAGGCCTCGCTATGAAAGCAAATTTTGAAAATGCAAACATGTGAAGAAACAAAAGTAAACATTTTAAGAGTTGCAGAAATGTGAAAAAGAAACGAAAAAATGTAATTGTCAGCAATGACGTCATGGCTACATAATTTAAACTTCACGCTCACCACAGAATGTAGCTCGCTGAAATAGGTTTAAAATATCTACTTTATTATAATATAATCATTATGTTTCACTGGAATAAAACAAACTTGGTTTCAGTTAATTATCTGTATGTAAATGAAAATTCATTTCATACGTTTCGTTGCTTTTCTCCGATGCTGTTATTACACTAAAGAAAGACAATCAACATGTGTCATCTGTTGATAGCGTGGATTGCATTCATTCCTAGAGTTAATAGTTTCACTTTTATGTATGGATCGTAATTTTTTATATATAAAAAATTGATAATGATAAATGCAATCTATATCTTCTGATGGAAGTACAGGTTATTTTGCGGTCCCTGAAGATTGGATTGCAGTCGATATGTACACGAGGATAAGTTTGAAGAAAGTACCAGGAGATATTAATGTTGAAGCGATTATCACCAAAATATCGGTTCGATAAACTCTGAATTAAATTAACAATACTTAACTGAAGTACACTGAAACAAACTTTAAAAAATTAAGTGAAGTAACCTAAACCAAACTTAACATAAGCAAATTAAACAAACAGTAACCTAAACCAAACTTAACATATGCAAATTAAACAAACAGCTTAACCCAAATACAACAAGGCCAAACAAACTAAATAAAGTCAAAGTAAACCAAACTGCACTGAAATAATCTAAACTGAACTGAAACAAAAACTAGACCGAACGAATCAGAAATAAAGGACTTACCCATCTACAACCATTCTGGTCTAGGTTTAGAGGCTGCTCACCACGTGTCATTCCTAGCTGGGAGTTGCACCTTGATACAATACGAATGGTGTGATTCAATCAAAAAAATGATCAATTACATGTTTTCGGATATGCACTAACATACCTACGAGCAAACATGACTATTTCATACCAAAAACGTATTTTTAGTAATTATTATTAATTATTGAGTAATTAAGGGTAAAGAGACGGACCCAAGATATGCAATTGATGGAATTTCACTTCAGACATGTGTTCAAAGAGAGATGCCTATGTAGTGATGCAAATTTATCTACAGCAACAACATAATTTGTTGCAGCTCATGACTGATATAAAATTCTAAGAGCTTTGTCTGCTTGCTGCCATTAGGCAGAATTGACTCAATGATGGGCGTGGCCATCCACAAATATAGTTCATGCAAATTTTCTGTACTTGCTAATGAATTGATGGCAATCCAAAACCTACGACCTCGCTTTGGCCTGAAAGGTTACAGGGGGTAATGAGGTCAGGTGACCTTGGGCTATACTTTGAGCCTTTATCGTTAAATAAGCGACTCTGCTATCAGGAGATTTCCAATGCTGGAAATTATCCTTGTGCTTATGAACTCTGAGGTCCAATTTGTTAAGAGAAACAGCTTAGTTCCAAAGACGTGGCATTCATTCCTACAAATTTAACGACTTAATGAATACATCTCATGGAAACAATTTTAAACCAAGCACTATTCTTTCAAAATCAAAAGTATGTTAATATGTGTTTTTCTTAACCGTAACATTGCCGCTGCTTATTGGAAAACTTCCGTTGTCAAATTTTCACTTCAAAGGTGCATAGTTTCGCACGTTGTAAAGATATTCAGTTTTGGAGGTAAGTAAATGTTGCTTGTAGTCCGCAATACAATAATTAGTAAATAGAAGGGATCGGTTTAAAACAAAAACAAAAATACACCGGAACTTGGGAAGTTTGCTTGTGCTCGAGACACTGCAAACTGTGTGCAAGTTCCTTATTATTAGGTAAATAAAAGACATCACAGGTGAGAAAGGGTCGTGTACTTCACTCTTGAATTAGTAAAATTTTCAGCAGAACTATGCACTCAGTTACTGTCTTGCGGCTTTTGTCAAACCTTACACCGCAGTTCAATGATTGAATTGTTTAAGGTTACAGATCTTTAACATATCTAAATCATTATTAGTTAAACATTTACTGACATATATAGGCATCATCCACTCACAGGAAATTCAATCGAAGCCTCCGTGAATGTTTTTTAAAGAAAGAAACATGCACTAGAAATGACAGTACTATTCTTCTTTTGTTCTCTTTCTTCCAGACAAATTTTTAGAATATAAATGGCCGTGCAGACAACTCGATAGATAATTAAAATGTCTTAAGAGGAATAATTTGTAAAATTGATAAAATATCAATATGAATTAAGGTCAGATGTATTTTATTCTGTGTGTGTGTGTGTGTGTGTGTGTGTGTGTGTGTGTGTGTGTGTTTCTGTGATTTGGAAAATCTCAACGTATTAGAGACACAAACGTGAAATAATTCAAGTAGTGTTATGTACTCAGTACTGTTCAGTTCTGTTCTGGGACAAAATGTGACAACTGAAAATGATATCTGAAAAGACTTTAGTTCAAAGAGATGGGCATTTCATTGTTTTAGAAAGCAAATGATCAATATAAAAAACGAACAACAGTATTAATATGTAGAGATGAAAATAATATGTCCCAGTACTAGTAAGAAAATGAGAGTGAGGTGTTTGTCGGGAGCACAATTACTGACGATGACGTTTAGCTCAGCTTTGACAAGCCCAAGAACATTCTGCTCACTTGAAGGATGTGTTTGGATAAGACATACCAGTCTATGTAAAAGATTTATGTCTCGACATAAGTGCATCGTGAATCTGACTTGGATGCCGATTTCTCAGGCTATCACTGTGTTTACTTTTCATGTTTGTGTTGTAAAATTGGTACATCAACCATCGAAATTGCTCTAGCACAATAGAAAAGTTTGCACAGTTTGATGCTCTTTTGGTTCTCCTGTTTGTGTTGTAGAATTGGTACATCGGGAAGTCAAAATCCGCAAAGTAGATGCAACCGAATTCACTAAATATCCCATTATAATGCCTTACTGTATACAAATCTTGTCTCAACAATAATTTCTTTTCTTTTAAATTCATTTAAAAAAAAAAACTTGGAAGGTAACTTTAATGCTACGAAGTGCATACAAGTGGACTTTTATTGGATTCAAGACGAGTCAAGGTCGTAGCTACCGTAAGAGTATGCCAAGTACATGGGTCCGTGGAGTATGCCAAGTACATGGGTCCACGATTTTTTTGTTAGACTATATACTTAACAGGGACCCACGAATTGTTTTTTTACACTACAGATTTAGCAGGGACCCTTCGGTACACTTTACATAGGGTCACCCATAGGGTCCCTAATATCCCAGCTACGCCACTGGGACGAGGGACTGCATATTACAAAAAAGGTATATGGTAACGAATTATATTTTCAAAGGCATTTATACAAAGGTATAACACATTTAATAATCAACAAGGAATTTTAAAGATAACCCCATCAGATGTATTTATAAAGCCCAATTCCACCACCTGGGACTTGCTCTTTACTTCTAAAGTTATATTTACTGAAGCAAGCATAAAATTCTAATACCAGGATTTGTTACAAAATATTTTTAATGATGTTCGAGAGGTATTGAACTTAGCCCCTTTCCGAAAACAATACTAGCTGCATTTTGCATTGGCCATGCTTGAAAATGTACTAAAGGCTATTTGTTTATATTATGTTGCTCTTTTTCCTTTTATTTCATAAACCTCTCCGCTTTATCCTTGTCATTGGTTTTCACATATATAAAAAAAAAATTAAGAAAATTAAATTAAAATAGTTTGAAGTAGGTCTTAATGAATTACCCAAAAATCGAGTTATACTCGTAGTTTGACAGAAACCGTTTAAAAACTCTAAAGCGTATGCCGATTTGACCATACGTTTTTTAATGCAAATATCAAATCGACCAGGAAACTTTACATGCTTAAAATAACCGCTCCGGTGGCCTGGTGGTTAAAACGTCCGCCGCGGAAGCGGGAGATCGTAGGTTACATCCCCGGCTGAGTCGTACCAAAGACTTACAAAAATTGTACTAACATCTGCCTCGCTTGGCGCTCAGCATTAAGAGGTTAGTGTTAGGACTGGGTGGGGCATCATGCTACATGTCTGCGATATGATGCCCCAGTGCTAGACATCACTATAAACTGCACCACTGCAAACATCGTAGTGATATGACTGAAAAATTGTTAAAGCTACGTTAAAATCCTAATGAAACAAACAAACAAAATTACATGCGTAATACTGATATATGTGGTGTGAAGTGGTTTACAAATTATATCAGCCCAAATAAATGACAAATTCAAAGACTTACGAAACATAAGATGGAATTATCGGGACTATTGAAGAGCTTTTATATGTTTATTTAAAAACAGTATTTACTTAAGATGTAAATTAAAACTGAACAAGCCATACTTATCCTCGCCCAGTCAAAATTATTATTAAGTTTATATAAGGGAGGGAAAAAATTACTTTTCAAAAATAAGAAAAATATCCATACCCTTGTCCGTTCTGAAACCGGACTAGATTCTTATCAGCAGAAGTAGAAGGACGAAACTTCAGACACGTGTAACGTTCCCACTCTGTCATCGCCTGTCGGATCATGTATTGTTCTTTCAGGTCTGTTCATGCAAATAGTGGCAAAAACGACTTGACTTTTTTATGACTATTTAGGTAACTCTTGCGTTAAATAATATACATTCGTGTGTAACAAATTCCCTATGACATGATTATCTCTGATTAGTGGTTGGGGTTAACACGAACATCGGAATTAGTGGGGTGTGGGGTGAAATGCATCACTGTGGCGCAATTAAAGACTTATTTTGAGCATTGATAGATAAATGTACTAAAAGCACAAACGGATCACTGTAGACTAGATTGATCTATTTAGTTAGAATAATTTAAAACCCACTCTTCGCATTTATAATAATGAAACTGCCAAAAAGAGGAGCTCCGTGGTTTTTTATGTATAAGGATTTTGTATGTCCAAAACAAAATGTGTTACACAATGAATACATTTCTGGTTCGACTAAACGAACTGTTTGTTAACATTGTCTCATCAATGTTTGGTGTAATAATGACGACTGTTTGTTAACATTGTCCCGTCCATATTTGATTTTAAAAAATGACGACTGATTGCTAACATTGTCTCATCAATGGTTGATGTAATAATGACGACTGTTTGTACCATTGTCCTATTCGTATCTCATATACAAATAACGACTATTTGTTAGCATTGTCCCATCCATATTTGATTTTAAAAAATGACGACTGATTGTTACCATTTTCTTATATATGTTTAATATAAAAATGACGACTGATTGTTACCATTTTCTTATACATGTTTAATGTAAAAATGACGACTGATTGTTACCTATTTCTTATACATGTTTAATTTAAAAATGACGACTGGTTGTTACCATTTTCTTATACATGTTTAATGTAAAAATGACGACTGATTGTTACCTATTTCTTATACATGTTTAAAGTAAAAATGACGACTGGTTGTTACCATTTTCTTATACATGTTTAATGTAAAAATGACGACTGATTGTTACCTATTTCTTATACATGTTTAATGTAAAAATGACGACTGGTTGTTACCATTTTCTTATATATGTTTAATGTAAAAATGACGACTGATTGTTACCTATTTCTTATACATGTTTAATGTAAAAATGACGACTGGTTGTTACCATTTTCTTATACATGTTTGATGTAGAAATGACGACTGATTGTTACCTATTTCTTATACATGTTTAAAGTAAAAATGACGACTGATTGTTACCGTTTTCTTATACATGTTTAATACAAAAATGATGACTTTTTCTTACGATTGTCCCATCCATAATTGATATAAAAATGATGACTGTTTCTTAATATTGTCCCATTCATATTTGATCTAAAAATGATTAATAGTGTTGTCTTAGTTCATCATGCCTGCCAAAAATTACTTACTGAAATGGTTGCTGACAAATCTGTAGGGTATAGTATTAGCTGTCCATCGCAGGGCTGGATTCCTCGCCGCTTTACGCTTCTGTCTTGCACTTAAAAAAACAAAAACAACAACGTAGCCTTGTAATATTGAGATGAAACAAATTATTATTGATTAAGTCTGCATATGTCAGAATTTTAAAATAAATATGCTACGTTAGTGCTTTTTTTCAATACTACTACTACAACTACTACAACTACTACTACTACTACTAATAATAATAATAATAAGAAGAAGAAGAAGAAGAAGAAGAAGAAGAACAAGAAGAACAAGAACAAGAAGAAGAACAAGAAGAAGAAGAAGAAGAACAAGAACAAGAACAAGAAGAAGAAGAACAAGAAGAACAGTAATAATATTAATAATGATAATAATGATTATGTCAGAATTGAATTTTATACGGAGTTGTTCCTTTTGTCAGGCTTTAACTTTCTATGGAGGTGTTGATTATGTCAAGCTTTAACTATATATGGAGGTGTTCATTATGTCAGACTTTAACTTTCTATGGAGGTGTTCATTATGTCAGGCTTTAACTTTATATGTAGGTGTTCATTATGTCAGACTTGGACTTTATATGGAGGTGTTCTTTATGTCAGGATTGAACTTTATATGGAGGTTTCTTTATGTCAAGCTTTAACTATATATGGAGGTGTTCATTATGTCAGGCTTTAACTATATATGTAGGTGTTCATTATGTCAGACTTTAACTTTCTATGGAGGTGTTCATTATGTCAGGCTTTAACTTTATATGTAGGTGTTCATTATGTCAGACTTGGACTTTATATGGAGGTGTTCTTTATGTCAGGATTGAACTTTATATGGAGGTTTCTTTATGTCAGGATTGATCTTTATATGGAGGTGTTCATTATGTAAGGCTTGAAATTGATATGGAGGTGTTGATTATGTCAAGCTTTAACTTTATATGGAGGTTCAATTATATATGTAAAATGTTTGATAGCAGTGCACGGTTTCTAACACATAATAGTTAAGCATAAATACAAAAATCAATTAGTATTTTTAAGCTCTAGTGATTTTTTAATAAGTAAGTATGCAAGGATCAAAGATTAAAATTTTAGTTTAAAATATGTATCAACTGAATGTTGTTTGTTGTGACAGTCTCTCTTTGTAATGGTGTATATATGTGCATGTTTCTGTTCAAATATGCGTATCATACTTGCCGCCTGGCACATGGTAAAGTCCGATGTATTGATCTTCGGTCAACATCATATCCAGTTCACACAGAATAAACCCATCTGTCGATATTAAGTTGCTGGCAGCTGAATCAATATAATAAAATTAGATAATATACTAGTAGAGTCTCGTATAAACAGGCGTTGATGAGCTGAAACTTATTGCTACCGTCAAATTGCAAACATTACTTCTTGTTTTAAAATTGTAAGGCCTTCATATCATGTTGCATTCTATTCAAAATTGAAAGGCCTTCATATCACAATGCGCTTTCTGTTCAAAATTGAAAGGCCTTCACATCACAATGCTTTCTGTACAAAATTAAAAAATGCCTTCGTATCATTATGGTTTCTGTACAAAACTGAAAGGCATTTTATATCATTATGTTGTTTGTACAAAATTGAAAGGCCTTTAAATTATGATGCGTTTAGACAAATTTGGTGAAATTCTTTTTGATGATTATTGAGACAAAGATCGTAAATGGATTATATTCTTTTTGTAGCGGTGTCCATATTTGATGGTGCATCGGGATCATTAATTTAGCTTATGAAGGTTTCTAACCATTTATTTTGGGCTCAATTTTCGTAAAATTATGTTGAAGGTTTTTTTATGATGAAGTCATTAGAAGATTTTTAGCAACCGCATCCATGTTTTTTAACGGATTGACATTGTTTATTAAAGTTTGAACAGTTTTGTGTAATTAGGTCTAGTTGTGTTGAGTTTTTTCAGAAGTTGTTCTCTCTTTATTATCTTTAAATAAGTTGGCAGTATATTTTAGTAGCTTGTCATTACATACAGCTGTATATGAATATAAATGGCCTCTGTGTCACGACGCTTTCAGTAGAGTGTATTCCAATTATGTCCACATAATTGATAAAATAGGTCATTCAAAGTAATTCTCTTACATGTATGTAATGGTGGCAATATTTGAAGGCAAATTAAAAGCATGTTCAAATTTAAATGGTCTTTATGTCAGCTTGATTCAAAGTATTTTTGGTAAATTCATAGATGGAGCTGTTGCTTAAATGTAGATTTCTATTAATTAAGACTGTTTTAAGATAATTTGGCATTATTTGTACAAACTCAATATACATTCCTGCAAGAATATTTCGTGTGAAATTGGGCGAATTTCATTAAACAGTATTTGTAGAAACTCATACGAAATTTTGTATCTATTGTAAGCAAAGTCGGCTACATTTGATAGTGATTGACAGCAGTTCAGTTCAGTTATTGTTTTTAGAAACCTTAGCTTAAATAACACAGGTATGCAGCTAAATCTCGTCCGAAATAAATGTAGTCAAACTTTATTAATTCTGCGTCACTGAGAACGAAAATGATGATTAAAACTGTTGACTTGCCCTAGTTTTAATGATATAATATTTGGTCAGTATTTACGACCCTTGACCTGGGAATGGTGGATGATAAGTGAGTTATAAAGGGAAGGGATTTCAGTTTAAACCAGAAATGACTAAAATACATCTTTGATAGGATCTTTGAATAAAAAATATGACTGGGTTTGAACAGTACTTGCCTTTTAGGCAAAACAATGAATGACACACTCTGAAGTTGGTATTGCGTCATACATGATATAAATTACATTATGTTATACATAGAAGCCATGGATGATGAAATCATAACTAAACTTTCACCACTCTGCTATATCAGCTCTAGAAATAATATGTATTAATATTTATTTGTAATATATTTATTTATTTAAATTAAATATGTTTATTTGTAATATTTATTAATATTTATTTGTAAGTGTTTAGTTTTGCAACGGGACACATTTTATCTTTAGCCAAAGTGAGCAGAGATGTCTCGTAAGTGGCCAATGCAAATAACCTCTGTTATGTTTGTGACGAAGTGACTTTTGCATCACAAAATCATAGTATAGCCACTATGACTAAGAAAACTTAGTTTGGCTGCAAAACTTAAGACCGGAACAAGAGGTGGGTCCCACACATATGCTGCAGCACCTGTGCAACAAATCTTCGCCTGTGATTGAAGAGGAAAATTAAATATACGCCTTTTGCAGTGCCATTTATTTGGGGAGAGCCAAGAGGTCACATCAGCAATCGTTACTTATGCATGTTGCCTCCAGTTGGGAAAGGTGTGTCAAAAAAAACAAAGTGGACAGTGCTTTAATTATCCAAACATTCCATCAGAGCAATACGACCAGTACCTAATGGAGGATGATTTCCAGTTCCTAATGCACCAAAATCATTCTCACTTGATTCAGACGATGAAGAGAAAGAGGATGAAAATTCAAGTCCTGAACCATCAATGTTACATGATCCATATTTTCGCCCATCCTCCTCCTCTGAACTACACATCAATGTGACCTAAATGACTTTGTCAGGGATTTGGAACTATCCAAGAGTACAACATAGTTGCTGGGCTTTAGACTACAGCAGTGGAAGGTGTTGTTAGAGCTTTTCCTCTGCCAGGTTTCTCCTGGCCGGTGACATTAAGGTTTCCATGTTTCATGGCCGTCTTGTCTCATTCTTTTTCATGGAAAGTGATCTTGTATACTGCAATAAAATTGATAGTGTGAAGGCAGCCCTCAACAATTCTCGTAATCCGGATGAGTGTAGCCTGTTTACTGATTAATCGATTCCAGTTGACCGTGTAGTGTAAGCCCTAATTTAATTAGCTTTGAAATATCACTTGACAGTAAAAGTAATCAGATATCCTACACTCGGCTAGAACTGATACAAACCAACAGCTGGTTTATGTTATACATTCACTAGGGATTAAGTTCCATGGCAAGTATACTCTCAGGGCAGTCTTTACTCCCCTTCTTAGCCTTATTGATGTCTTATATTTAATAAATGGTATAGAACGCCATATGCAGTTATTCAATAACAAATAACATTGCAGGTCATGCATGCCATATGAATGAAACCTATGAAGACATGAAACAACGTATGAGGTGCATACACTATGATCAACGTTAGTAGCAGTTTTGTGGCGATTGAAGGTTCTTGCTCTCTTGCTTGGTCTGCAGACTGGATGCACACATTATTGCTATTTTCTATGTGAGTGGGATAGTAGTGCGATACATTCCCACTACATCAAGAGAAATTGGCCACTCCGACCGTCATTGGAGCCTGTGAGGAAAAGTGTTCAGCATCCACCACTTATTGAATCAAGGAAGCGTTTGTTACCAGCCTTACACATCAAGCTGGGTATGTGAGTCTGATCAAGAACTTTGTTATGGCCATGGACAAAATACAAGCAGCTTTCAAGTACCTCCGTGGAAACTTCCCAAGGTAAGTGAAGCTACGATAAAGGAAGGTGTATTTGTTGGTCCTCAAATTATTGAACTTCATCGAGATTCATTTAACCGTGCACTGTGTGGCAAGGAAAAGTTGGCATGGAATGCTTTCCAGTTAGTGGGTCAGTTCCAGTAATTTCACCAGGACATTGCAACAATGAAGAAACGCTATCAAGGCTAATGGAGACCATGAAAGCTTTCAGACTTTCGTTGGACAGTGACTAGAGATGCTCCATTGAACGAATACATGAGACAAGGCAAGAAGCGCAGAGTACACACAGAATAACAAATACCAAGGGGATGAATTCAGTAAAAATAAATATTATTTTCTGTTGAGACTTAAATACTGTTTTGAGGTGAAGTATACTTATTAACTGGTATGGGAAAATATTTATTGAGTTTTGCATAAGAAGATGCAAAACTACCTGATTGGCTCAGTTATTATAACGAAACTTTATGTGATTAGATTTGCCAATGCATGTTGCACAGTGCAAAGGAGAAACTCCATATATTACTAAATGTTGTAAGGCTGCCGACATATTCATTTTAACGTTTTGAAAAGACATCCAGAATTACATGGCTATAAAATCATACAAAACAAAATCGATTTATCACAAATACAATTGGATGTAATACCAGCTTATTAGATCAGTTAGTGAAGTGATATCTTAAGCAAACTTGCTGACATTTAATTTAAAACATTCAGTGTTTTTTTTAGTATTTGCTTGAAGTCTTTTTTTTAGCTTTTAAAACACAGGAACCCAAGCCATAATTATTGACATATCGGCATTATAGTTTTCGAACGGCGACCATATTTGATGACGGATTGGCTTGATATATGTGCACACCTGACTTCATGTCAATATGCTTTCTGTCCAAAGTCCGTTCAGTTTATTTTCAGAAAAAGGGAGACTTACTTTTTCTTACTGGTGAATCTACCATTATAAGCTGTAGAGGTTTATATCTACATTGGTTGGCGCTTTTCCAATCAGGTATGTCTGAAAGTCTTTGGTTTGTCAACACCGCCACATTTAAAGACCAACTGGCATTACTGACATAACATTTGTGGGCATTTGGGAGAGAATGTTTTCATTCAAAATTTGGTTAAATTCTGTTTCGTGGGTTTTTTTCGAGTTGGAGAGGGTCCATTATTATTAACGGTAGCCATATTGGATGAGAAAATGGCTCGTTAGTATTGTAATATTGTATGTATGTATGTATGTATGTATGTATGTATGTATGTATGTATGTATGTATGTATGTATGTATGTGTGTGTGTGTGTGTGTGTGTGTGTGTGTGTGTGTGTGTGTGTGTGTACCGTACGTACGTACACGTACGCGTGCGTCTGTGTGTGTGTGCGTACGTGCGTGCATGAGTGCGTGTATGTATGTATGTATGTATGTATGTATGTATGTATGTATGTATGCGTGCGTGCCTGTTTGTGTATATTTGTTTGTGTATATTACGTTACACTGAGCTCAGTGGTTAGTGCGCCAGTTTTGAATCCCACCATCAAATAAAGCTAGACTAAAGCTGGCACTTTTAATCCAATATCTTCAGCTCTGAACAACCTACCATGTAAAGCTCCAAACCATTTTCATAAAGGATAGACTAGTCTATGCCAGACGGATGGACAAGGAACACCAGTATTAAAATAAACAACTCTAATCAACAGTATCTGTCAAGAAAAGCGAAAATTATCTGCTGGCGAAAAAGGTAAACAAACAGACAGAGACTGATATACCCCCTATTCCTCCCATGGCCGTCAAGATGATTTGATCTATGGTTAGGTTGGTAGGTGCCTCAATCCCTATCATGTCCATGGAGCTCATGTTGTACATGCTCTTCAGCTCCTCCATTATGACTTGACCACGGCAGGACCCCAGTAGCCAAAACTGAAATGATGCATAATATATAGTTGACGTGAGTGCGTTTCAGATACAGAAACAACTAATAATTCTTGATGTGTTCGCACGATTTTTGTACACTTATGCTTCATGTTTGAATTGACATTTCGAATTGTCATTTTTTCACATATATCGAAACATCTTTAATGCAAAACTTCTTCATTTAAGTCAGCCTTTAAGTGTTTAATACTTTCAGTAACGTTTATAATTTGAAATTCGCTATGGTGTATTACTGCAAAGTCAAATGTCACACATGTTCTTCAGCTCTTTGTAGTTTTTGTAGTGTCTGGCACACAATTCATCGAACTTCTGTTACTCGTAATGATATCCACATAACAGCAATTAAAATCATGAAACCGACCAACGTATGTCTGTGAAATAGTGACAGTGTTATGCTGCGGCTTTGGACTTCTGATGGGGTTTCGGTACTTGAACACCTTTAGTTTGCCATCTGTAACGACGTTTCCTGTTTATTTATTACACAATAATTGAGCACCATCTCCATGACTGGTGTTGACCCTAACCCTAAAATTTGCACTCTAGCTTAGAAAAGTCAATGTACACATGACTGACCAGATATGAGTGACTTCAGAAATGAGTGCTGTCAAAGTCTACTTAATTAGCTCACAAATCATCTGAACCGTAACAAGCAAAGATTTGTAAATAGGAAATTATTGAACTAAAGTGTACAGTCCAATCAAGTTAGAAATGGTAGAAAGTCTAATTCAGCTGGTAAGCAGTCCAATCCTGTTTGAAATTGTTTTGTAGATAAAACATTTCAAATATCATATCTGGTTTGATACTTGTGGGAATTGAAACAGAAGCAGGTGTATCTCAAATAATTTGTAGGCGTAGTATAGGATAAAACTATAAACACTGAAAAAGCATTGTTATTACTTTATTTTATAGAGAAATTATACTTTCTAATGAATTAAGTTTCACTTTCATCGTAAAAATACAGCATAAAAATATCAAAACCAATCCAGCACCAACCTAGATTATTATACTTCATAAAAGTTACAATGCCAACGATTGGCGCACAAAATGTCACATGTCAGATAACAAAACTTTCTATTTATCTCGCGTAAGTTTATATCCCTCGTGCAATCGCATGATTTTGGTCGCCCTCGTGTTATCGTGTTTCCTTGTATTGTTTGCTTAGGTATAAAAATCAAATTGTTCTACTTGTTTTGGGGTAACGTAAAATTTGTTCACCTGCAACAAACCATGTTTCACGAGGGCATGCCCATCTTCGCTAGTCAAGGTTCCGATATGTTAACAACATTGTCCGGCGTTTGATGTAAAATTATTCAGCCCCCCCCCTCTCCCCTTTCCCAGAGCAATTAATGTATATTATCACAGGTTGAATGCTAGTCTAAGGGTGATTTCATTGATGCTTCTGCTCATATCCGGTATTGAGATGGTCATTACAGGTATATTTATCTGTATAGTGTCACGGAATAGTTGTGATATTGTTGTTCTGTGGACTTACACATCTCCATAGCCGTGGCGTATACTATCTATATAACTGATACAAAGTACAACCCGCAAAAGCATAACCAAAGCAAGACAGTACCTAAACACACGGGCATTCACGTTCCTTTTAACCAATTTACTAATGAGCAAACGACATTTCAGCCGTGGATAAAGAAGCCGTTGTACAGGAACAAAAAAACAGTCTTTCTAGTCAATGCAACGTATAATCCTTAGTCTTTGCACTACTTTTGTGTTTGAAAAGGTTGTAGAGAAGTTTGAAGAAACATTTGTAACGAATATTGAAGTTATCAGATATGCTATATTCAGCTGATAATGCGACATTACATAATAAAAATTGGGCAGTCACGCTGGATGACAGACGGTGAACAGATTGCACCAGGCATGCGCAGCCCGGATATGTGATTCTTATAGCCATAACCTATGATGCGAATAAGCGAACAGCTTTACAGTAATGCCAATCCTGTGTATCGTTCCTCTTGCTTCTCATCTAAATACATGTATGAGCAAAACAATACACAAGACGCAATTAAGTTTTTAAGTTTTTCAAGAATTTCGTCTACATGTCTTTTTAAACTGAAACACACCATATTTACATCGATGTGACGGAAACTGTGATACAGATACCAAATGAGAATACTTTTTTCCTTCAGTGCTAATATGTCACTACTTTTTTTCGCGCATGAAAACCAATCACTGATTTTTTTTTCCACGCAACGTGTCATCATCGTCATATACTTGTTAACCGGATAAAAGATTGTGTGTAATCCAATTGTCTATTCCGGTTTATTAGTAGCAATTGACATATATAGTATAGCATTTACGTAGATGGTATCTGCCTTAACTTAGTTGATGATTGGTGTCTAGCGATACATTTGTATCGTTTTGTCTTTAGCTGCAATATTAGACAGCATGACTACATGTCGTGATGTCCTCGCCTACAAAACGCCAGTTTTTATATTCCTGGCGATGACGTAAAGACCTGTACCCAGTAAGATGTGGCCCAGTTTATACAGATGAACATCCACTAATATAGTATATATTTTCTCTCTCTCCAATTGTCTCATTGTCAAATTGTTCAGAGGGATTTAGCAAGTTCAAAAACTGCCACAAAGTTTCTAATGTTGGTATCATTGAATAACATCATCGAAACACGTTCGATATTAGGTATGGAGAATCCTATAAAGAACAATATGGCCATAATCCGTATTGTAAAGGACACTAGGGCCATAATCCGTGTTGTAAAATACACTAGGGCTATAATCCGTGTTGTAAAGGACACTAGGGCCATAATCCGTGTTGTGAAGGACACTAAGGCCATAATCCTTGTTGTCAAGAATACTAGGTCCATAATCCGTGTTGTAAAGAACAACGTGGTCATAATTCGTGCCGTAAAGGACACTGGGGCCATAATCCATGTTTTAAAGGACACTATGGCCATAATCCATCTTGTAAATGACAACATTGCCATCATCCGTGATGTAAAGGACACTATGACCATAATCCGTGTTGTAAAAGACACTATAGCCATAATCCGTGTTGGTGATCGGTATTTCATTAACTATTATGAAACAAAATTGCTCCCGTTTGATGACATTAAGTGCAAACTCAGTGTTATATAATCTAGGGTCTATAATATTATAGGTGGAGTGGGAAAATAAGTCAGAATGGGAGTGGAGAAACCCAACTGTTATTGGGTAACACACATAATTTTGTACCCTAGTATACCACGGTATTTCTAAACATACCGCCCTATGTTATACAGCATACCACATTTATCGAAAACGGTATAATGTTCCGTGTCTGAGGCCTGACAAGTTTTCAAATTCCTGTCCGTCCAAATATATATTGCTCTGATATTTAGCAAAATAACACATTATTAAATTCGGTATAGTCCTGGAAAAAAGATAAATATCTCTAGGTAAAAGAAAAGAAACAATATTAGCTAAATTGCAGCCTCTTCCTATTAGCTAGTTAGCTCCTTATCGTAGACGAATTTGCTATGTTTGTGATATTTGTGGTACACGTTGTAATCGAAAAACTAACTAAAATGGAATGATTTAGTTTACACTAGGAACTTTACTGACATACAAGAGCTTGTTGTTACAATTATGAAATCTTGACATCGAATCCAAGAAATTATAAGGAAACTGCGAGTGTGATACCCGTGTGTGTGTGTGTGTCTCTCTTTCTCTCTCTCTCTCTCTCTCTCTCTCTCTCTCTCTCTCTCTCTATATATATATATATATATATATATATATATATGCATGCATGCATGCATACATACATACATACACGCACGCACGCACGCACGCACGCACACACACACATACATACATACATACAACATACACACACACATACATACATGCATGCATACATACATACATACATACATACATACATACATACATACATACATACCCACATACACACACACACACACACACACACACACACACACACACACACACACACACACACACACATACATACATACATACATACATACATACATACATACATACATACATACATACATACATACATACATACATACATACATACATACATACATACATACATACATACTTGCATGCATTTGCTCAATAAACTAACAAATACTAGCTGTAAAATTCGAACATAAAGCAGCTGCTCTCCTAAAGATCTTAGGATAATTCGTCATCTTAGAAAGGAATACATGTACTTAACACATCTTAGAAAGGAATACATGTACTTAACACATCTTAGAAAGGAATACATGTACTTAACACATCTTAGAAAGGAATACATGTACTTAACACATCTTATAAAGGAATACATGTACTTAACACATCTTAGAAAGGAATACATGTACTTAACACATCTTAGAAAGGAATACATGTACTTAACACATCTTATAAAGGAATACATGTACTTAACACATCTTAGAAAGGAATACATGTACTTAACACATCTTAGAAAGGAATACATGTACTTAACACATCTTAGAAAGGAATACATGTACTTAACACATCTTATAAAGGAATACATGTACTTAACACATCTTAGAAAGGAATACATGTACTTAACACATCTTAGAAAGGAATACATGTACTTAACACATCTTATAAAGGAATACATGTACTTAACACATCTTAGAAAGGAATACATGTACTTAACACGTGATAACAGTAAAAAAAAAATATGTAAATTTTCGGTACGAAATTTATTTAAAAAGTTGGATTTGTCCCGAATATCTTTCACAATATCCCATTTAGCCATCGCGTAGGCATAAATGACAAATGTCAAATATCTATGTGATTATAGGATCATACATAAACTTAATATTTGTAATTTTAAGATTTAATTTGTGACAAACTCGGTTTTGTTTTGGTTGTAAAATATAATAACATTTTTATTTTGTCATGAAAATTATACTGTTAATATCATTAAATTACTAGGTAATTATCGCACCTTTATAGCTATCGGAAACTACCGATGAACAGGTACAGTTAAAATATACCGTAGTACATATCAGTGAAAAAGAATTAGCGCAATAAAGCGGAATATAGGGATGGACAATACCACTCCGACCCAGCCAGCTTTTGCACTATCCGAAAACTGCCTGCCGGACCGGGGGTTTTAGATAAAGATTTTGTATCTTGCCGGGCCAGAATCGTCGCCCCCGCACAGTAATAAATTAATTTGTTATAAAACATAACAGGTTGTAATGGTTGAAAGAAATAGATATATAATATAGTGGGGTGGGGAAATAGGACAAAATGGGTGTGGAGAATTCCAACCAGGTAATAACTGCTACGGCTAGACATTTCCCTGCCGATTACCTGGACCCAGTATCCAGCAAGGCAAACTTTGTGAACGCCATTTATTGCATCGCCTCGTTTGAGAAACAAAATGCTTCGTTTTGGGTAACAAAATGCTTCGTTTCGGGTAACAAAATGTCTCGTAACAAAATGCCTCGTTTTGGGTAACAAAATGTATAGGTTACTAAGCAGACACTTCTCTCTGCGGTGAATGAATTTTGGAACATGAATTTTGTTATCAATTTTTGGGAGACTCGGGGTGTGGAGCGAAGAGATTTTTTAAATATAGTACTATATCACAACGTGGGTTATTATACCACATAGGTTTTAGTGTATTGTGACTGATGATATAGGAAATAATAAGCTATATTTTCTTCTGAAAATAATTTTATTCACAGAAAATGTCCGACTTTTAAAAACTACATAATTTCTCAAAATTTTGCAGTGATTCTCATGTGACAGATCAAGAAAGTTTTGTGATTTGTAGAAAGTTGTCATTAATGCAGATGGAGAGTATATTTGTATATAACAATGTCTATAGTATGGATAAAGACACACACGCGCTCACACGCACACACATATTGTACCTGTAGGAATAAAATTGTAGAAACCTTATAACTTTTCTTGCACGGATTTTTTTGTCTAGTCATTCGGAGTCGGATTAGTTTTAAAATAAGCAATATGAAACCAAAGCAATCTATTTGGAATTTAAGCAAATAGAGTTCAGCGACGGGCAATTACCGTCGTTGTGTGTGAGTGTGTCTGCGCAAGCGCGTAATAGTTCGCCTTTTCTCTAGATTTCATTGAAATATCAGTGTCTTAACAATAATTTGACCAAAAGGTTTGCATCATTGCAATTGATGTTTACAGTGACCTTAGCTGAACTAAGTGTTCAGCACGCATCTCCCATGTGGAAGCCAAAACGTTTAACAACAATTAATGCCACCCCTCCCCGAAATGTTGACAAAAGGAAACTTCAGACCATAGCATAAAGGTAGCTTTACCTGTAAAATAATATATCCAAACATTTGAATCTTCGTCATTATCACAAAAGACTTCATTTCTACAAACTCTGGCCCATTGTCCCGTACCTCAGATCTCTTGACAGTGCAGGATGTAACTATCGGATATTGGTATGAGTTCCACGTCAGTGAAAGGGAACGGCCTACTTCACCATATCTTCATCGTGTCCATATCCGATTTACTTTCCTGTATCATATCCCAACTGGGATGGATGTACTTACAAAAATATATATGAATAGTCACAATAAATGCAACACAGAAAACCGTTTAGACTTTTTACTTATTCCCCTAATGAATCCATACGACTATCTTACACACAAAGCTTGAATATACTAGCAATGGTTATAAATTGAGCATGGGTTGAATAAGCTTACACTGGAAATGTATCATTAATTGATATATGTATAATCCTTATTAGGTTTTTTTTTAATCCGATTTTTAATATTACTATGGTGTAAAGATGATTTTCTTCCAATCGGTAATATGTGCCACTCAGTTAATCTCTCAAGTTTAACCCTTTCTCGAAGCACGTGCGCTTTGGAAACTTTCCTTCTATGTGTTTGCCATTCAGCAAAAGTAATCATTTGTTTGTATATTAAGTCATTATTAAATGTTACTGGGTATAAAATAACGCTTAATTCATTGCTATTATTTTTGTACATATGATAGAACGAATATTCCAAGAATGTTTCTTTTTTCTTAACATCGATTTCTAATGATTGCTGTATCGATCATGTAATAAATACTTATCAAAGAGAACAAGTACGTATTTAAAGAAAATTGTCCCAACATACAGTTCCTTTGTTAACATATATAAGCATGTAATTCTCTTTGAATTTTCTTCCTTTAATTATTCATAATTCTGGTTGAAAAAACAACACAAACGCTAAGGTCCTGTGCAACTAGTTTCGCATTTTAATCAATCACCCGACGATTAGGTTTACTTATACTGCATCTAGTACGCAGGTTTCAGTTTTAGATGTAAATGTAATTTAAAAAAATAGGGATTACTCTATCTCTACAAATATTCATATCAAAGAAACTAATATCCACCATTATGTGGAATATTCTTCATGTCATCCCATGTCATGTAAAAACGGTATACCATATAGCCAGGCCAAAAGATACAGACGTATTATTTCAGATGATTGTCAGTTACAAAATTCTTTAAATAAATTACGAACTTATTTCCAAAAAAGAAATTATCCTACATATATAATTGATTCTGCGCTGAACAAAGCCAGAAATCTTACTCAGAATGAAGCTTTAAAAATAACATAATGTAAAATAGAGATGTAATTCCTTTCACAATACAATATAATCCTTCATTGCCTAATATAGGTCTTATAATTAATAAATATTATAGTCTCCTAAATTTATACAATAAAACTAGCATTAAATCACTTTACAAAACTAAACCAATTCTCGCTTTTAGAAGACCCAAGAACTTGCAAGATTTTTTAATCTAAACAGAAAGAAAAAAATAATAATGAAATACGCTTTTCGTCATCGAAATGTAACAGAGGCCGGTGCTCTCAATGTGCAAACATAAGAGAAAGTATTTCTTTCAGTAGTGCTAATACAAAAGAGGTATTTTCTCTACGTGTAAACACAAACTGCATATCAACCGATGTGATTTATTTAATAACCTGTACAAAATGTAGCATGCAATATGTTGTACATGCACTTCAACAAGTTTCTAAAAGAATAAATAGTCATCACTTTGATATAAAAAAAAAGTATAGACATCCTATGTTCTCTAATATTTCAACACACTTTAATACCAATAATCACTCTTTACTTGATTTTTCTTTCATGCCAATAGATATTGTGCATAGTGACATGAACAGACTCATAAAAGAAACTTATTGGATTCATAAGTTAGATACTTTGTATCCTAATGGACTTAATGCCAGTGCATTATATACAATTTAATAATTTAAATTGATATTATTGTATATCCTTCATAGTAATATGTATGACTGTTTGTCTCTAGTTTATTTTATTTTATTTTTTTTAATCATTTATAACATACTATAGTATAGTGGAACACTTTAGGGTCAATGGGAAAAGACATTACAGCCCCCCACTCCCACCCGGGACGTATAGGGTCAACACTTTTTAAATCACCATGGGAACATTTAGGGTCAGTGGGAATTTAACATGGGGAATATTGGGACTGTACAGCGACAAAAGAAAGTGGAGTTGTTGAAAAGGGTCAATATGAATAGAACAGGCGTGTTGACGTCACGGTACTGAAGATAGATAACAATCTTGCAACAATTGTAGGAAATGGTGTGCAATCGGGACCAGAGAGTGTGACAACGACATGAAATATATAACACATACAAAATATAATATACAGTCGTAAACAATTGACAAACAATTATAAAACTGTAACTATTAAAAAAATTGTTTATGCAAGAAAGCATCTTTACGAGGCATATGAGTGGCATAGGGCATCTTCTCTTTCTCAAACGTCTTCTGACTTCTGGTCCATTGATAAGAATTCTAATCAAACAGCCTTGTCTCTCCACATAAATTCTTCTTTTCCACACACTCGTATCGGTGATCCTAATAATTGACCACGTTGATTTCACATACATGAGTATGTCTGTGTGGAACAGAATTGATGATACGAGAGTAGACGATTCTACGTTTGTGACGAAAACAGGTGAAGCGAATGTAGTGAACCGCGGTTATTTATAGTGGAAGAGTGGATCGAAACCGATTGGGTTCTTTCACCAATCCTAACACGCGTTGCAAAGTTCAGTCACAGTGCGGAGAATGTATGTGAGACTGTCTTCCATCTTCCAATCCAAAGAGGGTGGTATGTGACGTCACATTCTCTACATAGGTGCGCTTGCGTCTGTGTGCAGAGAATCCATGCGACAGTTTTCAATCATGACGGAAACTCAGAAGACGATAAATTGGGGTGTACCGGCTGTAGAGACGGGAACCAATAGGACATGAGTGGCTACCAAAGTCAATACAATTCTACTTCCAGAAGAGACAGATTTTAATTGAGATTTAGTTGATTTCCTCTCTTCTTCGCAAGAATTTGCTCCGTAATCAGTACCTTCGGTACCTTCTCCTTCCTTACCACACGTCGATGATTTTCAGCAGAGATAGGAAAAAGATTTGGAGAATGTTTTTGCAGCAACAGAAACAAGCAGAACAAGCTTTTGTCTTTCAACAGCAGACGAAGCAGAAGTAAAGACAACAGGTCTAGGAGAGAAGGAGGATAGTGAAAGTCAAGCGGTGACGGAACTTTTAGGTATTTTGGCTGAGTTACGGAGTCTGAATCAAATGTATCGGACTTTTTTATTACGACCCAAGAGGAAAAGACCTTCCCGTATCAAACAACCCAACTATGGTACTACTCCTGAGACAAAAAAAAAAACTAGTGATTTCCACCAAGTCATCCAGCCAATTCAGAATTAGACCTCGGTCATGGCAAAGGCTTAAGGAAGTTAAAGCTGTTTTTGCCCCGTTCCTGAGTTTCTCTTTTTTTAATTAAGAAAACAATCACCCAACGGTTCTTTTCAGGGCCACCCACAACTTTCGAAAAGAGATAGTATTCATTTTGCCAAAATCAATTAATGCTCAAAATTCCCTTTTAAATCCTTGATGCATGTTTGTGAGTGCGTGAGAATGTCCTTATTCTAAAAAATCATAACCAAGAGACACTTACACTTTTTCTGTCTGATCTATTCTGGTACAAATTTTACAATTCAATTCAAAACACAAGACTGTAACACACGTTCATAGATTTCTACTTTTTTTGTTCACTCTGGTTTTTGAACTTCTTTACTGTCACAGGTTTTTCCTTTTCTTTCTCAATTTCGTCTCGTCTCCTATTTTTGTCTTTCTGAACGTTTCAGTGTTCTTCATATGGAGAGGGCACCTCTACTTTTTCCTGTTCGGAATCCCTCTCCCTTTCATTCTGTTTTTGTTGTTACTTAGGGCAGTTTTGAGACCAATGTTTTTTCTCTATACAATGATAACAAGTATCTTGACATTTGTCTCTTCTGGCCCTCGTCTTGCTTTTTTTCACGGTCCTTCCCTTTCTTTAAAATATATAGCAAGTTTCTCGACCTTTATCTCGAAAGGAGCGGGAGTAGTTCGTCGGTTGGATCTCTGAAGGAAACTTCGCACGACACGTCGCAAAGCTCTTATCAGAAGTTCGACTTGGGTAGGCTTTTTAATCGTTCTGATTTGTTTGGCTCTATTTGTCATCAGCTTTGTCTTCTCAGCGCTTATCGCCATGTCAAATCTGGAAGATGTTTCGTCCATTTTCTTCACTAAGATGGCAAGCTCGTCTTCACTGCCTGCCAGCCCTTCAATGTCTGCAAAGCGTAGGTTGGTGATGTTACGCCCTCCAATGCTGACTGTCCCACAGTGGTTTTCCAGAGCTTTGCTTATGATACGCTCTAAGTAGATGTTGAAAAGCGTTGGTGAAAAAAGACAGCCTTGACTTACTCCGACTGTTGTCTTGAACCAATCCCCCACAGAATCTTGAGCAATTACTGCACTGGTAGCCTTGGCGTCCAGCTGCTTGATGGTATGGGTCAACATTTGACCCATGTTATACTTTTTCATTGTGGCCCACAATGCCTCATGCTACACTCTGTCAAAAACCTTTTTGAAATCTATGAACACATGATAGACGTCTTGCTGATGCTGCGAGTACCTTTCACACAGAACTCTAAGATAACATATTTGTTCTGTTGTGCTTCTTCCACTCAGAAACCCTGCCTCTTCTTTAGCAATTATTTCTTCTGCTTGTGGGTTCAGTCAGTTTGTTAACGATGATCTTCAGGCATCACCTTACTAGCATGGCTGATCAAACTGATAGTTCTGTAATTTTTGCACAGCTGGAAATTGCTTTCTTCAGGAGTGTTATACTCAGTAACTGAGTCCACTGTGTTGGCCATTCCCCTGTCTGCCAGATGCAGATTTTTTTAGTAGCTCTATTACTTATTCAACACAATTCTTGATACGTTCAGCTAAGATTTTGTATACTCCAGTTGCCATGCCATTCTTCAGTGCTCTTATTACTGACTCCACCTCTTCTTTGCGAATGGGTAAATCATCATCAGGTATGGTAACTTCAGATTTGTCTTGCATTATCAGTGTGTTTTGGGCAAAAGTCGTCTGGGGGAACCCATCCCTCTCCCGATCAAGGAGTTGCCTGAAGGGGATGTAGTACATCGTCCAACTGCCTTAGGGTCTCTACTCCGGATTGTCATTCAGGGTTTACTCCCCTAGCCTTTGGCTAATCAAAGCCACCCTGCAAGGCAGCAGGAGATTTGTGTATGGGCGGGTGCATCCATTTCCCGAAAAGATAAAGCATCTGTCACTGCCCGAACACACACACACACACACACACACACACACACACACACACACACACACACACACACACACACATACATACATACATACATACATACATACATACATACATACATACATACATACATACATACATACATACATACATACATACATATAGACAGACAGACATATATGTTTCAAATGTAGTCATTTGACCTATTGCAGTATTGTAGTCAAGATGAAGAAAGGAGAAGAAACTAAGAGACAGAAACGTGATTTAACACTTCGCGCAGTAGCGGAAGTGTTTGGCTCAAATAACTGATGCCAGTGACTTTGAAGATGACATGAGTGAGCCCAAATCCAGACCCAGAGAGTCTACACCCAAACAAAGTTGACCAGCATACCCTCAAAAGTACTACCACATTGGAGTGACGGAAAAGCGTTCCTCTAGAAATCTGGAACTGCTGCTTACACGTACACGATGAAGTTTAAAGATTTCAAGCCCAACGTACCGTTGGAGAAGCAGAAGGTTTCATCACCGAGGTGTGGGATTCTTTGTTAACCACACTGAAACGACAAAGTGAAACCAAAGAAGACGATCGCTTGAGACTTTCCAACTATCAAGACAGTTTGAAGTCCCCGGTTTGGATGGAGTTTAGTAGCACTTCAAAATTGACACCTCCCAAAGTCATCGACAAGATTCAACACGTGCAACAATCTAAAGAAAAGTTTCACATCACCGATAGAAAAGCGACAATGTTCATGACCCATGTTTCTCTTCCCATGGGAATTGAATACTTAATGGTAGACGAACTTGGCACCAAAAGGAGCCTCGTCTGAAATAACAACACACAAGACCAGATATGTTTAGACACGAACGTATGCCGAGACGAACGACACGACAGAATGGAAAAGAGTATGGGAGAACATTCGACAATCGGACCGAACCAAAGAACGAAGTGAGATAGAACTCATATTTCAGCAAAGAGCCTGGGAGAACATTTGATAATCGTACCGAACCAAAGAACGAAGTCAGACAGAACTCATATTACAGGAAGCAGAGATATTCAAAGACACCCTGTGGCATTCATGAAATGCAAAAATTGCAAGACGTCTTAGTTCCACGCTACACCTTGAAAGTACACCTTCAAGAAGTGCGTGGACCTCAATTGTTTCAAAGCAAAAACTTCAATGACGGAAAATACATTCACCTATATTACTATAAACACGTCGATGCTATTATCAGTATCACTGGCTTTCTTGGGTACGGTTATTGTTGAGAGAAATGTGACTATGGGTATAACAATCGAGAACAACGCATGCATTGTGGATCGATATGCTCAGGATGTTTGGCCTTTCAATCCGAGTTTAAACACATCGTGGAAAGTTAAAAGCTGGTGGACCCACTAAATCCACTGAACAATTTGTACGGAAGATAGACGAATGCCACCTGTTTGATGTACCAAGCCGATTAGGAGAAAGTAGAATAAATCAAATACTTGTACGTGTGTTCGCTGTATCCATATGTGTGTAAATATCGACACTATCCCATAAGGCACCCACAATTGTTGACAGAAGCCATTGACCTTGACAACATTGGCCAATACAAAGGATTGATCAAGTGCAAGGTATGTTTCCTTTGTTTCGTACTTTTGCCGAAACGTGACCGAACATGTCAGCGTACTCAGGAAGAACGCGCCTTGACAGGAACGTGATTCAGCGTGGAATTGTTTAAAGTTCTGGACCAACGGTTAGAAATTTGCAAAATGTACCACTTTTGTAAGACACAACAATGCCACAAGGGCGACGAGACACAGAAAAGCATTTTCGCAGACTACGTGGATGCCGTTTTGAAACTGAAACAAGAATCCTTCCTGGTTCCACATTCCTGAAGACCAAATATAAGGCATCGCTTTAAGACCACGTTGAGAAAAACGAAGGAAGGCGATCGTTTGCCAAAGTGATGTTAAATTGCTTGTCGGGTAAAATGTCTTTACCCAAGGCAGATCATTTATTCAAACCTTCCCGCTATTTTCAGATGATTCGCGATAAAACTAAATACTTGAAACGTGTGGAAGTTGTTCATAATGACTTGATCTTAGGCAGTTACGAGGAAGAACTGGACTTTATAGAAGCCGATGAATTTGGAAATGTCATCATTGCAAACTACGTGACAGCCTATGCTCGCTAAAGTCTGTACGAAGTTTTAGAACCGTTAGGAGATCGTGTGGAGACCGTTTACGAGCCTGGACGGATGAGCACCCCAACGACATGATTTTAAGGTTTGCTAGTGGCGGTCCTAACAATTACGGATAGGAATACCGAGTCCTACAAGGAGAATGCACACGGAGTGTAAAGTGAAAGCATTGACTCTCAATTATCGCAACAGTCCAGTGGTGATCTTTAGCGTATTGAAAGAATTGAACAGGATTAAATTTTTTAAATGACCACCTACAAACCGCACAAGATTGTACTATGATCCACGCACAAGTCATCAGTCGACCCTTGGAAAACGTCTATCAAATTGTGCACCAGAAGAGAGTTTGGCTTCCCAGCCACTCCACTTTATCGTACGGTCAGGTCGATATTGGTCAGCATATTGAGAATGACATTATCCAAGACAGATAGTTCATTGTGACTACAAAGACCAAACGAGAAAGATGAATACTTTTAAACAGACATCATTTAAATTAGGTAATTGTAAGAAAAACAGTATATTCGCTTAATGTTACTAGTTATTGGATGGATAAAACTGACATTTTGACCTTAAGGAAACTGTAAGTGTCCATGCGGTTAACATTGTTATTGCGTAGGAGTGCGATGCTGTACTTTGCGACTGCATAGATACGACCTCAGTGATTTGGCAGGACATCATGGGAACTTTGCAATGACTACTACTACTACTACATCTACCATGGAAAGTGATGATGTGCGTGTGAAACCTGGTGGGTGCGAGAGCGAAACCACTAGTTATTGTGGACTTTTTACTTGATGTCAATCTCTACGCGAGACCATGCGTCTACCACCCTACGAATGTCATGCAACACTACATTAGAGATTTCGCCGTACCCTCATCGAAAAAACAAAGAAGAATATAAAGACGAATATTTGTCCCTTGCTCGTTTGCCTGATTACTGTGACTTTGAAAGTCGATTCCAAATCTTCAAAGCAAAATAGACAAAATAGATTTGACGTCTCTCTATCCCTCACTCAAAGGTCACGTTTTTGTACCCCAGAGGTCCCTTTTATATTCTTATTATAAATTATAAGGCGGGTAAAACACTTCCCAGGAGTCCCAGCGTAGATCCTATTTTTGTGTTTGCAGAAAGTCCTATCAGGGGTAAAAATTCCTCCGCGTTGCAGCACCGTCGTTTTCATTTGACGAATCGATATTTTCTTTTGGACTATTTGGTGAAAAATGTGTCGATGTTTGGCAAAGCATTTGTCTGATATTTAGACTAAGGTATCGTGCCTTTCAAGACATTCAAACAACATTCGCACACGGTATCGATGACATCTTTGGACGCGGTTTGAATGAATTTGAGTAGAGAATATTTGGACAGGACGGACAACACATCACAATGTTTTGGATAATCGAGGAGGTAGTCCTTTCCTTTGGGGTGTGAAAAATGATGTTTTCTAGGGGTGACATCATTGTTTGTTCGTTCCAAAGTTACACTGACGTCTATGACTATCGTTTCGTCTGTGTTTTTGAAACTTGCGAATACAGCCTCCTCTTTTTCTTTGGATGACTACATCTTTATGGTCTGAGTGTCGATGCGAGACTCAGCCAGTTGCATCAATGCCACTTTATTTCAAAACAGCGTTTGGTTTGATCTGGAATGAATGATGTCTTGCATTAATTGACGTGCCGTCACCGTAAACCATCGTAAGACTCCTATAAGACTGGCCTATAAGACGCGAGAAAGCAGTTGTAGATTTTTGTCGTGACTGATACCCTAATAGATACGAATCAATTTGACGGGAAGATGAGATTGATGGGACGTCACTTTGACGCTGTGTAATACAAAGCCAAAGTGTCCGAGTCATTTTTATATATGTCTGTTTTTGTTGTTAAATCAACTACGGGGACGTATAAACGACCGGTCCTCAGTTTTAGCACCAGTCGTCAAATATATGGGTACGAAATAGCAACTAATTGGGGGTGATGTGTTATAAATCAACGAGTAAATATCCGTGTGGGGTTTGAGTGGCATCATCGTACGCATGAGACAGTCAAGGTGTTCCTAACTGTTATTGAGACTAATGGTGCGATGGGCTTTACTTTGTTGAAACTAATTTTGTGTGATGTAAGTTATACTGGTATTACGATGACGCCCTTTGCGCGTAAACCACAGTTTAATTTCTTTTTCGTTTTGTCCTAACATATCTCAGAAATCGACCAGACTGGTTTGACTGGGATGAGACACGATCCCGTTGTCGTAGCTAGAAATGCCTTCCACAAACACGATGAAATCGCCTTGGTCAGAGTGAAATAAAGTGGGGAGTAAACCAGCAAAAAAAAGCAGAAGAAGTGATGAGAAAGGTGTTGGAAGTAGAGGTTAAAAAGATTAAAGATACCTGGGCAAAGGAGAGAAAGGAATACTAAATCAGAAAGGAACAAGACAAGAGAAAGAACAAATATGAATTTGAAAGACAGATCAACAATTGAATGAAGGTACCGGAAACATTTATATCCATGGGACAACTTGACTTGATTCCAGAGACCGAAAAGAAAAAGAAGAACGTAATCGTTGAGAAAATCAGGAACTGGTGGAACAACAGAAGAAGAAGAAGAAGAAGAAGAAGAAGAAGAAGAAGAAGAAGAAGAAGAAAAAAAAGAAGAAGAAGCAGAAAAAGAAGAAGAACCCATCGTCCCTATTCAAGACCACTCATATGCCTCAAAAAGATATGCCTTCTTGCCTAAACAAAAAACATTTTAGTCGCTTGTATAACTGCTTGTGAATTGTTTGTAACTGTACATTGTATGTTGTATGTTTTATATAAGTATTATGTATATGTCCCACTCACTGTTCCCTATTGAGGTCAGCCTAGTGCACACCTGTTCCTACAATGGTTGCAAGATTGTTAACAATCTTCGATACCGTGACGTCACCACACCTACTCCATTCATATTAACCCTGTTCCATTATTTCCCGTGTTAAATTCACATTGACTCTAAACGTGATTTAAAAAGTGTTGACCCCAAACGTTCCGAGGGTGGTTGGGTCTGTAATGTATTTTCCCATTGACCCCAATGTCTCCCACTGTACTACTCATACTTTTATGTTTAACAGTATGTGCCGGGCATTTACCATTCAGCCATGTTGTAGTGAAGTCGCCATTATATGAAGTGATGAAGTGATGAAAACATTTCATATACATACTGTATATTAAGTCATGCAATAAAGTTACAGGCAGTTGAAGTCTTGTGACAAAATGCTTTGTACACATACAGGAAACCCTAACACATTCTGAAAGAACACATACACGTGAATTGCCGATATAATATTTCTTGTTACTTCTAAGACGAATCCCTGAGAGACGATGAGAACAGTAACGTAATCTTACAAATCCGTGTATTTGATTTTGAGAGGGTCTTAAATATTTGAAAGACTTAAACTAAGCTTGTTCAAACTTTGTCAAGTTTGTTTTTATTTTAGTCGATTATAGAACGTGGTACAAGCCGTATAATGTCCCAGGGTATTCCACAGTACGTCTCCTGGGATCTGCAAATGGGTTCCTTGAACTACCTCCAAAATATACTGGTTTTCATGCTGATTTTTCGGAATTAATACTCGTAGGTAATAATAGCAGAAGGTGATATGAATTAAAGTGTTTTAGCGAGCTTAATTGACAACGTCATTACTGTGCCTGAAGTAATTGTTTGCTCCTATTATATATATATATATATATATATATATATATATATATATATATATATATATATATATATATATATATACCGGAGAAGGTGGATAATTAACATTTAATTAACATCCTATTATATATATATATATATATATATATATATATATATATATACCGGAGAAGGTGGATAATTAACATTTAAATAGCATCGAGGTCTCAGTTAGCAATGCCGACAGTCTAGGTGTAATGATAACTCAAAGTAAAGGTCTAACAATTTAATAAATATATCAAATGTATTCAATAATTTATAGACAAATTTCGCAATTAAAATTTGTTTTAAAAAAAAAAACAATCGATGACCTATTTGCAGTTGCCATTTATTAATCCATCACACGAAGTGCTTAAGTGAGAGTTTTTCCTTTCAGTGTTTACTATGTTACTCGCTTGTCAATCCATTTACGCATCTTGTTTCTCGTTGGTTACCTTGACTACATGCTTTCCTGACACTTGATGATACACTATCTGTACTCCATGTCACATGCTCCTTCCGGCGCTGCACATCCGCACAAACTGCTAACGTCACTATCTACGCCTACCACTTTCCTCTGCCCCCTCCCCCAAATTGCTAGATCCACGTGTTTTCGCCACATTCGGCTCCTTTCTAAATTTGGTTGCGTGAAATTTTTTTACATTGCTGGTTGCGTTTTTTTGGGGCCGGTTTCTGATTTGTGTCGCCGTAATTTGGGGTACATCAAATCGCTGTTAAATTATCAGCATTCAATTTCAAATTGGCGTTAGTGACGAAAATGTTTAAAAATCTTAATGAATCCATTATTCTGGATGTATCTCCATAGATTGTTATCTCAAATACTTTAAAAAAAATTTTTTTTTATTCCGGAACAGGAAGAACGAAGCGCGCATCTAATTCCAAATTTCAATTAAGCTAGCATATCAATAGCATATACATGTATATGCTGGTAACTGTAGCCTGTAGGGTGGAGGCTCTATTATCACTTTATCCTTGTTATACTGTTGATAAATTTAATCGGTTGAAATCGTAGTAGTTCATTCTTTATTTGCTAAATATCTTTTTTAGTTATAGTTTAATATGGGTAAGTGGTCACAGTATGAGAAACGATACACCAAACACTTTGGCATTGAATTCAACTTGCTGCTGCACGACACCAAAATTGAGAGATCTTTGACAGACCAAATAAAAGAGCGCAGTCGTCATTATCTGTTGGAACTACTAAAGGAACTGTGTCAAAGATTGCCGGCAAACAGTGGCGTCGCTAGGGGGGTGGGGGGTGGGGGTGCGGGCCGCACCGGGTAACACCATCTCAGAGGGGTGACACCAAAAGGAAAATTTTCAATAAAGTAAGTTTAATGTAAAAATAACTATAACTTAACGTTGTTACAGTTCTTAAATACTTTTACCTTCTGACCTTCAATTAATTTGTTTTTGTTCTTGTCATTTTTATACTGTGGACTTATTTTAAGATGACGAAATCCATGGTTGAAGTCTGGAGAGGTGACACCATGAGTTTACCGCACTGGGTGACACCAACCCTGCCGGTAAATGTTGAGCAGTCTGAATCTGTAGCTCATCTCGCAACTTATGTCGTCCTGGGAGCACATAAGTTGTCAAAGTTGTCCTTTTTAACTCTGTACATATACAAGGGAAATTTTGAAGACCTGGAGCAGCAGTGGATGCGAATAAGTTTAATCTCTTGGCCACTCTATAGTGATAACGAAGTTGAGCAGTTTCGGATAACTGTAGCAAATTATACGGACGCTTGCGGAGTTTTTGAGTTTCTACAACTGGGACATTTCGCTTTATATGTGTTGGCGTTGCCGTACAGTAATGCAGCCGTCGAAATAACTTTCTCTCAAATGAATCTGATAAAAACGAAACTAATAAACAGGATGGGGCAAGACATGATATAAACTTTGTTACGCATTCGAAGCTATACGAAGCGCAACGGGATCTGTTGCTACGGATTTGTCCCATCTACAGCAATGCTGAGTAATTTCAATTCAAATATTTATGCGATAATTGAATCTGCTGATCACGACGAGGATGTTCTACCTGAGGAATACTTTGAAGTTACAGATGAATAAATGTTTGTAGTAATACTTAATTGATGGTATTTAGTTCTTATTTACTCTTCAGATTTTAATATCTCTATTGGGCGGTTTTGGGGCTGCTTTTTAAAAATACACGTGCGGGAATTTAAAAAGTATCTGGCAACATTGTTTCCCCCGTCTCGGATCCTAGGATGTCGACTTTAACAGCCACCCAGGAAGCTTCCTGAGGAATTAGAAGGGACATATAATCATATCTCCTGACTCTAATCTCCGGAAAATTCACCACAATCTCACTGACCTTTCATCAGAATAATGGTGAATAAATACCAGGCCAACTCAAGCACTCACATCGAAATATCCCATACACGTTTTAATCTATAATGATTGTTAACTTCTCGATATGGTAAACTAACATCATCAATATCAATCCTACGCATTTTCTACCCTACGAATTATAAAATATACATACAAATATCCAAATGCCTAAGCATATGTGCATAAGTCCAACAATCTACATCCGTTAATGTTGCATGTTTTTTAATAATTCGCAATACTCTACGTTACGAAATATTGATAAATCAGCTATAAATGAAAGATTCCATGCTAATAAATTAAATGTACATAATAATGTATCAATCTTACAAGACCTGTTTCAAAAGTAAAACTTATTGGGCGAAGACATGTTACCTCAAGAAACATTTGTTCGCAAATCACAACCTCTTATTCCACTATAATCCCTTCCTGTCCTTTTAACGCATGTTCAGGATGGAATCTTGATCAATGTTCTCAAGTAGAGGTACAGATCTCTCAATATCAAGCGTTTCGTGGAAACAGTTACATATAAAGACCAAAGTGAATTTTGTCAAGGTAAGTTATAAATGTAAGCAGATGTTTTCAATGGTTTGCTATGTAAACGTTATTATCCCGTTAGTGATAATAAATAACATTATCCAAAATACGGACAGCACATGGGTTAACTTAATTTTAGCAATATAGAATACAGATCAAGTCTGAAATACTTTACCTTGTGTTTACCTGGAATAAAGACTTTTTATTCACTTACACTATCTCGATATCTCACGAACCGAGATTGATGTTGTAGCTGAGCGATATGAAAGAATCGGAGTAGCTATCGCCCTACTAGGGGACAAAGAATCTTAATTGACAAAGCAAGCACACAAACTACAACATTCCATGCAGACGTTGCTTGTATATATTAAACACCCCACAACTGCTCACCGATCGTGATTTTTACTGTGGATTGAAAAACCGTAAGGGACAATAATGCTAGAACCAGGCAAAACATTCTCGAACTTACTGCACTTCAACGAAGGGTGGAAGTACCGTATATCATCTTCGCAGAATTTGAATGATTCAACGTTATGGTGGAAATCTCCGTGGATATGATGGCCATTTGATTATACAAGCAGTGACCACGTCATCAAACCCACCAATAAGTATTATTCCAAACAATGTTGTGAAATACATATTTTATGAGACTTTTCTTAGATGTTTAGTTGGAATGTTCTATAGATCAGTCTCATAAACTCAGGCTGGGAACTCAGGAAGATAGCAAGAAGAAAAAGGTTGAGTCCCCAGATAAAGAGTGTCACCAGATGATAGAAATGATGAGGGAATTCAGGTACGGAATCGTAGCTGGAATAAAGAGTCAGACGTCAATTTCTCTGCTGATACGGAAAACTTTATTTATGATGTTAGTCCACTAATGTCGTTTTTTTTTTTTCAAAGAATCTTCTCCAATAATTTTATGAAAACACTGTCTCAAAAGAAATAGTCACTCATAACGGTGTAGACACGGCTACATCTTTGAGAGAGAGAGAGAGAGAGAGAGAGAGAGAGAGAGAGAGAGAGAGAGAGAGAGAGAGAGAGAGAGAGAGAGAGAGAGAGAGAGAGAGAGAGAGAGAGAGAGAAGAATAAAGAAGGCTCTCTTAAAAGCGTGCCGTCACGATGTTAAAACAGCTACACTACATCTGAAATTAAGAGTCAAACATTCATTCTCTGCTGACATGGAGAACTTTATTTAAATAATCAACACACATATATATTACTACATTCTAGAAACACATCTAAAAGCTTTATAATAAAAGTTCATGAAATACATATTACATTTTCCTATTAAGCTTTCCAACTTCATTTATTCGTATAACTTCTGCACCTTAGAATATTATACAATAGTTAATTCTCAATCAATTTCAAGATAGCCGAAGTATGAAATATAATAACTGTAATTAATGCAACAATTAATTTAAAGAATACATTTTACTTATCTTAAAGTAGAATATTGATTTAGAATATATTGCTAGATATTACTCTTTCTTACTTAAGAAATACTTTATTTCAACATTAAATCAAAGTATGAAGTTGGTAGCTAATTCAACCTTTACCATAAACTTACATAAATATAATTAAATATGAACATAAAACATTATATTACAATATATTATAAATAAAAGAATTCAATAGTAATGTTACACACAAAAGAATTTTACCATTAAAATCTCAAGCATTAAAAATACTTATTTCTTTAAATAGGTATAAAACATATACAGTGTCCTTACCTGAAATTAAGAGTCAAACATTCATTCTCTGCTGACATGGAGAACTAATCTGACCTGATCGCGCATCTGTATTTATAGTGTCAGGGTCAGAGGTCATACCCCCATGCATCAGTCAGAAAAGATGTTGACTTACTTTCAGGTATAAACCAGTTTCGACCGGCTGAATCCAATTTATTTTACGTCATAAGACCTACTCTATAGTTTATTTATATTCGTTTCGCGTCGTCACACCAAATATGGTTAGCCGTTAGTTGGAAGCCATCTTGTTTCTGTATCGTCTAGAGAAATCTTAATTCACCTTCATTAACCGAATTGAACCTATGCCAATTCTAGGTCAGAGACATATTTTTAATGTTGGTACTTAGAACTGTAGCTAGGCAAAATTCATGTATTATGTATTTTTGTTATATGTTTCCACACAGTTTATACATTGGCAAGCTTTAGTATCTTGCTTCTTCTACACAACACATCGATATACATTGCCTAATTTCCACTTGCTCAACAACCCTTTCTATTCTGTATAGTTGTACTTCAAAAACAAGTGAAATTACCTGTAATATATTTTAGAAACTACTTAAATATAAATAAATAAAACATTACTTTAATACAATTCAAAGAAAATATCAATCTTTATTAATTTTACTAAAAGTTCAATCTTAACACATAACAGCTTGGTTTCACAGTTACAGTTCATCGAGTCGTTAATGCTTCTTAATTCGTTCATGGACAACGCAGTAAGCAGTAACTAACGGTTAAAATTTTAAAATTATCCGTCGATACAGTACCACACAGGAACAATATAAACAAATAAAGAGGTTAAGGCAACAATCTCATTTTTTCCACAAAGGAAGAACAGTTTGAGTGGATAAGAGAACAGGTAAATATGTGGTGCCAGCAACAAACAAGACAAAGAGAAGGCCTTGGTGGAGTGGGTTACCCTAAAGACGGCGAAGATCGGTTGGAAAACCTCGTAGGATCAGTTCTTGCGGCCGCCAATGCATCCGAAGTTATTAATGAGGCCACTACATCGACTGTGGTCACAACTATGACGTCATAGAAGGAAAAAGATAACGCGCGTTGAAGATATTAATGATGTATAGTACGATTTTAATAATGAATTATGAGGCGATTTTAAACGAAATTTATGCTGCGATGCAACAGGTTGTTTTAAATATAACGCAGAGCGTTACTTCAAATAATAAAATCTCATGAACGAAACCAGAATTCAGCGTGACGTGTTCAACTCAAGTTACCTCTGGGGAATCACGCAAACATGAGATTGCACAAGCGTCGCTGCGAGTTTATTACAGTTGGCTTAAAGAACTTAACCGTTTGAAGGTCTGTCCACACACACTAGGTAGTGGAACACTTGGAATATAGCATGACCTCAATCAGGTACGTACGATATTATTTCAGTCAATGATGAGATCCGACAAAGAATTTAAGTGTTTGCTGTAAAATATTTTACGATTGCTTTCACGTGAACGTTAAACAACTTAAAATGCGAGTCGTTGATAGTATCCAAAAACGTTTCCACTCTCCGGTTAAAAATTTTGGTATTGCAAGCGGTTGAATCGACTTCAGCAGTTTGTGATTCGACAACTAAATACTGTCAAGCTAGGAACAACAGAAATTATGCCGATTGATGTTCGTAAATCATTAATCAAGCCGCTCAACAACGATTGTCATATTCATTGATTGCAAATCTTGTATTGGAAAGTGGATTTCAAAAGCGGCTCTTTATAACTAGATATCAGACAAAATCAATAATTTATATATGTTTCACCATGTGTTGGTGTATCCCAGAACAAGAGATTTTAAGTATTATTCATACCTGGCCAGGTATCCCCATAAACTAAAAGTAGAACTGCAAGTGCATGACACGTCTTAGTTTTGTTTACTTTCGTTTGAGGTATTCTTGGAAATTTGATGCAAAACTTGTACAGAATGATGCTGGTGGTACAGAATATCCTACAAATATCAGACTTGGAATCGTTGACAACGGAGCCATGTCGTTGTTCAATAACCCACGTTATTTCATCGATAGAAAGGGAATCGAATCATTTCTCGAAAACGCTGGTGTTACCACAACGTTATTGGACTTGCCATATGCAACGATGACTACACGAAAACAACTGGCCTAGCTATGATGTTCACCAAGGATATATCTCATCTGGTAATGATTTAAATGACCACACCTTGGCTCTTCATACTACAATGTGCTCAAGACTAGACGAACAGGGACTACATTCATCATTACTTTAATGTAAAAAAAGAGCGAGAAATTAAACGTTGTTTCAAAAACGGCCGGCGTACAACAGGAAGAAGAATTCCAGTTATCTCCCTTTAACCCTTTCCATCTTAACAATTCAAAAATTACGCCGTTAATATAGATAACCTGGTGCAAATCCCTATTAAATAGTCAACCGTTGTGTCAACTATCCCAGAGATGCCACACCCTATTGCAATTTTCAACGCCCAATCAGTAGGACGACCGGAAAAGCGCACATAAATAGTTAATTTTATGAACGATCAGAATATCGACGTCTTCTTCCTAACAGAAACATTACTAAACATACAAGTAGAACTTCAGGACCTATTTGCAGATTCATCAGTGACAAGGTACACACCATTAGAGATAAGCCTGACAACAAAATTTCAATTGACTCGTCGTCACCATACAGTTACGATACAGAATTTCAGCGACAACCGTTAGCAGCAATTGAACCTGTCTCTATGGATTAAGTACAGACAATTGTGATGAAGAGTGCACCAAAGTCATGTGAACTTGATACAATTCCAACATCACTGCTGCTTGAGTGCTTAGATCCAATATTACCTTCACAAACTGATGTTATTACTACCTCTCTCTCTCTCTCTCTCTCTCTCTCTCTCTCTCTCTCTCTCTCTCTCTCTCTCTCTCTCTCTCTCTCTCTCTCTCTCTCTCTCTCTCTTCTAAAGGGAAATCCCATCCTTTTTCAAAACTGCCATTGTAAAGCCTCTGCTTAAGAAATCAGCACTCCGCCATAACGGTTTAAAGAACTACAGCCCAATTTCTAATCTCCTGTTCATATAAGAAATCTTAGAAAAAGTTTTTAGCAATGTACAGTCTCCATATCGCCCTTGCCATAGTACTGAAACTACTCTTCTGAAAGTATCTAGTGACATTCTATCTGCTTTGGGTAGCGGAAAGATTGCTGTCCTCGCCCTTTTAACTTGTCTCCAGCATTTGACACAATAGACCATAATATATTACTTCACTGTCTCCAGCATGTATTTGGCATACAGCCTTACAGTGGTTCTAGTTCTACTTAGTTAGCAGGACTCAAATTGGATCTGTGAATAGAATAAACACCATTCCAGTTGATCTATGTTGTGGTGTTCAACAGGGGTCTGTGCTTGGACATGTTCTCTTCATTGCAATCACTCATCCGCTCTAAAGTGTCATAGAGCATCATCCAGCTGTATGCTGATGACACCCAAATATACAAGTCTAGCCACCCAACTGAAGTTGATGCTACCATCCAGTGAGTAGAGAAATGCATTTTTATATGAAATCATAGATGGCATGTTACAAACTGCAGATGAATCATGATGAAACTGAGGCCAATCTGATCACAACACAAAAACATTCTCATTCACATCCTTACCCCACACAATAAATATCAGCAATACCAACATTAAATTCAAATAGTTAGTACGAAACCTAGGTGTTACTCTGGACAGTACTCTTACATTGCACCAACATTACATGAACAAATGCAAGGCTGCATGTCTTAAGCTGAGACGCATCAGCTCCATTCGCATATATTTTTCACTTTTGTGTTCATTAGTACTTTCAAGGCTGGACCACAGTAACTCAGTTATGTCTGGTTCTACTCAAGAAGCTTCAAAACGTTTAAAACACAGCTGTTCAGATCATCATCCTTAGATTACCCTGATCAGAGCACACTTCCCCGCTGCCCTGTAGATACATAATGGGTATGATCACTAACGGTCTTCCTTACAATCAAATATCTATTATTACAAACAAAATAATAATAATAATAATAATAATAATAATAATAATAATAATAATAATAATAATAATAATAATTTATAATTTATAATTGTTTAGGTAAATTTTCATGAAATATAATCACAATGAGATTTCGAATATGTAGCAAAGGTAATATTTTTCTGTGAGAGTCTTGTTTTGAATTTCATAGTGGAAACTAGTTCATCTTCTTCTTCACCCTTTCTTCATACTTACATTTTTTCTATGAATGACACTTCTTCTTCTTATTCTTCTTGTTCTTGTTCTTCTTGTTCTTGTTCTTCTTGTTGTGTTCTTGTTCTTGTTCTTCTTGTTCTTGTTCTTGTTCTTCTTGTTCTTCTTGTTCTTGTTCTTCTTCTTCTTCTTCTTCTTCTTCTTCTTCTTCTTCTTCTTCTTCTTCTTCTTCTTCTTCTTCTTCTTCTTCTAGCTAGTTTTAATTAATGCTGAAATCCAAGAAACTGAACCTGGGTGAATTCCCTTTACAATGTACTTACTTTAACTTCTTTTATGCAACGTTTTCACACTTTATTTATTCTGTGATCGAGAATGATTTCAACATGGTACAGGTCGTCGTCTTTCTCGTTATTCTGGTAATAAAACGGTTTCTTTTAAGCCTACTCCTTCATATCTTTTAATTTAGAGTTTCGAAATGTTGGTACTATTTTTAGTATAAGCAAATCTTTTTTCAAAAATTGTTTTGCAGATTTGTCTAGTAGTTATGGTTTTAATCTCTGACATTTTAGTCTCATATTCATTGCGGGGGGGGGGGAGGTCTAGTGTCTGATATGATATGTGACAGTTTCGTACTTTTTGCGTTACTTGTAGTCATTTTAATTTTAGTGCCATAATGAACTGCATTTCTTTAGTATAGATATGTATAACTTAAGAACATTATGTGCAAACCGTCAAGCTAATCTGAGGTATTGACAATACATTGTATGTGAATCTCAGATATGTGCATGTAGTCACTAGGCAGTACTCCCTCAAAGAGACTTACTTTCGGTCTGTAAAAGTGTGGGTGTTGAAGGTGACAACGATTGTCTGTATAAAATTAGGTTATAATTCATATTACTACTTTCTGTGCGTGGGTGATGGTCAATAGATGTAAGTGCTATTAGGGGCACCTTATGTTGGTCAGTATGTTTGTGCTGTGGTCATTATGTGTGTGTGCTTATCAGTAATCACGAACGATGGTCAATAAGTGTGGGATATAGTTTGTTGTTCATGTGCTGTTCATTAACTGTGGGTGCTGGACAGTAACATTGCCTTGGCTAGTAAGCATGGGTTGTTGTCGCGGTAACACTGCTTATTGGTTATAGTAGTTGGTATTGGTTAGTCAATATGGGTCTGGTCAGTAAGACCGTGATGGTCAGTAGGTTTTGATGATTGTCAGCAGTTGTATCCACTTGAGAATGGACGAGTGTGCGGTGTTCATTCAGACGGCATGATTGGTAGTAAGTGTACGTTATGGTCAGTATTTGAGTGGGTGTTGGTCAGTCAAATGGCTTCTTGGTTAGAAAGTGCAGGTATTGGTCTGTGCATTCATCAGTATGCAAAAAAATGAAACTGTAGAGTGCCACCTTTACAACACGGTAGCCATATTTTGTTGGACTAGTCTATTTTTAGAAAACACATGTAATGTAACTTGCCATCTTCAAAAAGCTCTGAATAATTCCGTAAATTCCCGTAACTTTGAGAGTCACCTCTCTTTCAACATCTATATAAAATAGTAATAAAAAAAGATATTTTGTTTTTAAATAATAAAACTATACACTACAAAGATTGCATGTAGACAGCACTGTTTTTATGACAATGGGTTTTAAAAAAAAAACACTGAACATGACAGTTTGCCGCCTGTCTAGTTGTTAACATCAACAGCTTCCATTTAGTTTGAAACGCGTACTTGATAAACATGTTACGGTTCAACCGGCGACAGTCAGGTTTTAAATTAATTATTGATGGAGAATAAAATTTACCCTCTGCGATTTGTTTTAATGTCCTTAATGCTCTTCGTCTAAAATATCATTTTTCATGTTTCTCATGCAACTTTGTAAAGAGGCGCCATGAGTGACCGAATGGTCTAAAGCGCTCTCCGTTACGGATCACTGCCGTCTCACCTCTGTCTGCGTGGGTTCGAGCCTCAGATTCGGCGAATGTGGGTATGTGAGAAAGCTTGCCATTAGCTTCTCGTTGATAGGTGGTTCTTTATGGGGGGAGGGGGGTCCAGGTTCTTTCTCCACCATTAATACCGGTGACCATGTATAGCTTATCGTGTGCTGAAAATGGCGTTAAACACTACAATAACAACTTTGTAAAGATATTTTAAAAAGAAATGAAATAAATCAGTTTGCTTTAATAGCCAGAAACTATTGTTTACTTTGATATAGTGATGACACGTCATGTAATCAATGTGACATCATGTATGCAGTTAGTATGATTTAATAACATCAGCCTCCTTGAATTAAGGTGGTTCAAAATGGCAAATTTTTTTACATCCGATGTTATTGTTTTTTTTTTTTTGTTTGTTGTTTTTTTTGTTAGAATGCCACTGGGAAAGTACATTCCGACTGTGTACGAGATTGGCATCACACTCTGGTGATTTATTACTTTCGTATTATTGGTATGTTTTTGTTTGGTTTGGTTTTAGTGGTTTTTTCTTCTTCTGTTTTGTTGTTTGTTGCTGTTGTTGTTGCTGTTGGCTTGAAGGGTCGGGGGTTGGTGGAGGGGGGTGTAGAGAGAGAGAGAGAGAGAGAGAGGGGGGGGGGTGTAGGGGGCGTTTATCCCGGAATCAAATGGTATCATCTACTAGGGAGTGAATTTGTTGCAACACCAGTTATAAACACAGGCGAGGAAGTGTATTTGCACCGACTTATGTGTATCCTGTAATGCGAACATAAACAACAGTTGAAATGAGCAGCATGATAAACAATCTGTCATAATAATTTTATCCCTAAATGTTGATTCAAGAGTTTTGACGTAAATTGAAGTTAATACTCAACTAGAAAATACATAGAGAATGATTGGTCATGTGACATTAGACGTTGGAGAGCAGGTGAGTTTGCATTGAAATTTATCACTATAATAATGTAGACCAGGAAGTTGGTCTGTAAGCCTTTTTTTTTTATTTTGACTTGGTTTATGGTTTATAGCAGTTTATGAAATGCCATAAAGATGAGTCACTCACAGTAGTCATTACATTGTTCTCGTACATATGTTGATCTAAAATCAATCAACAATTTGCACCTAAATTTTATATGACTTCTCGTAGTATTGCGGTACTTTGTTCTTATTGACACGTTAGACCAGCAAGTTGGTCTCTAAGCCTTTTTTTTTTTTTTGACTTGACGGTAAAAGCCGTCAATTCAAAATAAAAAAAAAAAGGCTTAGAGACCAACTTGCTGGTCTAATTGACACGTATACTTTTGCTGCTTACTTATAATTTGTTAAGTTTCAGTGACTTTCACTCTTTATATTCATTTTTAAAAAAATCATAAATTGAAGCACGTAAATGTAAATAAAAAGATTAACGTACCATAAGGGAACAACTCTCTATTATCGTGGCATTTGCCTAACTTACATATGGTAGCATGCAGGTATTATAATACACATACAATACAACTTCTCTATGAGAAGAAATATCCACATTTGTACTGTCATAATATTTACACAATAAACGAAATGATCTAATGATAAAATTAAACACACATTTAATTCTAGTGTTATTCCATGAAAAACAACATTATAAATTAAAAGCAATTATTATTTAACTTTATTTGAATTTTAAATGTAATGTGGGCAAAGAAATGTAATTATAAAACAGCTATTTTTAATATTAAGTTTGAAAATTACTGATTTTAAGAATGTTTAACTGTTTTTTTAATTCTTATTTACGTACTAGAAGTATGATCATTTTGTTAATTTTATTCCATATTGGCTACCATGAAATGAAATGAAATTGCAACCTTAAGCTTGTAAGGAAATGTATGTCACCATTAGTATATGACCGATAATCATGAAAAATCAGACGATACACTTGATATATTTCATATTCAAGACCAATTTGTCTTTAGCAAGTTCGACTCAGGTTTTTTATATAATGTTCAATATAATTGCATGCACCTTATAAAAAACGATGTTCATTCTTTTTCATTGTAAACTTATAAGTTTTATAACAATTGTTAACATTTTAGAGGAAATTATGCTATAAGATATTTCCTTCCTTACTGGTTTTTGTGTTTTGGGGGATTGAAGTTTTGCTGCCTAAATAATGGTGCTTTGTTGCATGTTCTAGTGTTGACTAACATTAGAATGAGAAGACAGCATTTCCTGAATATCTCACAGACTTGGCAGCCCAAATCAACACATTCAACAGATTAAAGGCATTTTGTTTTAGTCATACTTTAATTACTTTGATGTCTTTTTTCTAATGTCTTTTCATTTTTTGTTATATCATGTATTGTGTGAGATATTTGGCCCCGAGTGGCCTATTGGTCAAAAACGCTTTCCGTTACGGATAACTCACTGCCATTTCACCCTAGCTTGCATGGGTTCGAGTCTCAGATTCGGCTAATACAGGTATGTGAGAATTCAGCAAAATCACAAAGTTCATATTAATGGTATTTATAGATCTCCAGGTGTCTGCTACACATGATTGGTTATATCAGTGATATTGTTCCATCCTTTTTTGGGATGTTAGAGGTTTTATAGCAGTTGGTGCTTGTATGCAATCTGACTATTTGCTTGTATGCAGGCTGATTATGTGCTTATATGCAGGCTGATTATGTGCTTATATGCAGGCTGATTATGTGCTTATATGCAGGCTGATTATGTGCTTATATTCAGGCTGACTGTGTATATGCAGGCTGATTATATGCTTATATGCAGGCTGATTATGTGCTTATATGCAGGCTGATTATGTGCTTATATGCATGCTGACTGTGTATATGCAGGCTGATTATATGCTTATATGCAGGCTGATTATGTGCTTATATGCAGGCTGATTGCATATATGCAGGCTGACTGTACTTATATGCAGGCTGACTATGTGCTTATATGCAGGCTGACTATGTGCTTATATGCAGGCTGATTGCATATATGCAGGCTGATTATATGCTTATATGCAGGCTGATTATGTGCTTATATGCAGGCTGATTGCATATATGCAGGCTGACTATGTACTTATATGCAGGCTGACTATGTGCTTATATGCAGGCTGACTATGTGCTTATATGCAGACTGACTATGTGCTTGTATACAGGCCAACTATATGCTTGTATACCGGCTGACTATGTGCTTGTATGCAGGCTGACTATGTCACTATGTGCTTAAATGCATGCTGACTATAGCCCTAATCTGACCACCTGGTTTTAATCTCATTAGGGATTAATTTAAATATAAAAATATTCTTAGTATATAATTTCACTGTATTTATCATGCATCCTCATGGTTGGATCCAAGGACAGAACTTTCCACTCTGTCTGGTGTACATTAATTTCTCAGCCCAAAAAGGTATTTGTATTGGATAACAATCTTCACCAGTCTGGTATATATTTGGTCTTGACATGTGTTCTGTCATAGGAATACAGAGTGTATCATAGGAATACAGAGTGTATCATAGGAATATAGAGTGTATCATAGGAATACAGTGTATCATGGGAATACAGTGTATCATAGGAATACAGAGTGTATCATAGGAATACAGAGTGTATCATAGGAATACAGAGTGACTATGTATTAGATGAGAATTAATTACTGGGTTACTTGGTGCGTATGTTTTAATGAAGAAATGTTTATAATATATTTATATTCCAACCTTCACAATGCGGTTGTTGCATAATAAGCCACATTAATAGTGGAGCAACTCCGTTATTAAGCTTTTGTTTCCTCTCTGTAGTTTCAACATTGTTTTGCATTCAGAAGTTCATATACTAAGATATTAATTACACTTTGGTCTCTTGTTTATTTCTTTTTATTCTTTATTTCTAGGCACTGGTGTATGATCTCCATGGCTCAGCAAGAATAGAGGATGGGCCCAAAAGGGTAATTGTTGTCTTCCATAATTCTGCATCTAGCAAGATGTTTCACCTTTTTTTATTTTGATGTTATAACGTTATGAATTTTTCCATAGAAAGATTTTGAGAGTTAAAATGTACGTACATCCCTGAAGATGTGCTTTGCAAAATCATTGTATTATTGTTCCAGCCAGAAATGTCTTACAGACGGGGAATATGGACATTAAGAGGGTTTGCACCTTTTACTGTAAGCAAAGTTTTTGGTTAGAAGGATACTTTAATTTTTGTCATATTGATGTTCATTATTTCCAAAACAGTTTGCTTTATTTCTTCTGAGCTTGTAGTTATCATGTAGAATTTCTAAGGACAAAATGGAGGCTTATAATGTGGACAGATTGTAAATAATAAAAAGAGATTAACTATTAAAAATGAGAAAGTTTACAATTTGAAGTATGCATAGTGGGGTGATTACTTTCTATGTTTTATTTAATTCATGAGTCAGTAATCGAAATTCTGACTCTTCAATTTTCATGTAGAAGAGATTGGTGTTTAATATGCACTAAAAGAGGTTACTGGCTCTAGTACTCCTTGTGTAGAATATTGGTGTTTAATATGTACTAAAAGAGGTTACTGGCTCTAGTACTCCTTGTGTAGAATATTGGTGTTTAATATGCACTAAAAGAGGTTACTGGCTCTAATACTCCTTGTGTAGAATATTGGTGTTTAATATGCACTAAAAGAGTTTACTGGCTCTAGTACTCCTTGTGTAGAATATTGGTGTTTAATATGCACTAAAAGAGGTTACTGGCTCTAGTACTCCTTGTGTAGAATATTGGTGTTTAATATGCACTAAAAGAGTTTACTGGCTCTAGTACTCCTTGTGTAGAATATTGGTGTTTATTATGCACTAAAAGAGGTTACTGGCTCTAGTACTCCTTGTGTAGAATATTGGTGTTTAATATGCACTAAAAGAGGTTACTGGCTCTAGTACTCCTTGTGTAGAATATTGGTGTTTAATATGCACTAAAAGAGTTTACTGGCTCTAGTACTCCTTGTGTAGAATATTGGTGTTTATTATGCACTAAAAGAGGTTACTGGCTCTAGTACTCCTTGTGTAGAATATTGGTGTTTAATATGCACTAAAAGAGTTTACTGGCTCTAGTACTCCTTGTGTAGAATATTGGTATTTAATATGCACTAAAAGAGTTTACTGGCTCTAGTACTCCTTGTGTAGAATATTGGTGTTTATTATGCACTAAAAGAGTTTACTGGCTCTAGTACTCCTTGTGTAGAATATTGGTATTTAATATGCACTAAAAGAGTTTACTGGCTCTAGTACTCCTTGTGTAGAATATTGGTATTTAATATGCACTAAAAGAGTTTACTGGCTCTAGTACTCCTTGTGTAGAATATTGGTGTTTAATATGCACTAAAAGAGGTTACTGGCTCTAGTACTCCTTGTGTAGAATATTGGTGTTTATTATGCACTAAAAGAGGTTACTGGCTCTAGTACTCCTTGTGTAGAATATTGGTGTTTAATATGCACTAAAAGAGTTTACTGGCTCTAGTACTCCTTGTGTAGAATATTGGTGTTTATTATGCACTAAAAGAGTTTACTGGCTCTAGTACTCCTTGTGTAGAATATTGGTATTTAATATGCACTAAAAGAGTTTACTGGCTCTAGTACTCCTTGTGTAGAATATTGGTGTTTATTATGCACTAAAAGAGGTTACTGGCTCTAGTACTCCTTGTGTAGAATATTGGTATTTAATATGCACTAAAAGAGTTTACTGGCTCTAGTACTCCTTGTGTAGAATATTGGTGTTTATTATGCACTAAAAGAGTTTACTGGCTCTAGTACTCCTTGTGTAGAATATTGGTATTTAATATGCACTAAAAGAGTTTACTGGCTCTAGTACTCCTTGTGTAGAATATTGGTATTTAATATGCACTAAAAGAGTTTACTGGCTCTAGTACTCCTTGTGTAGAAGATTGGTGTTTATTATGCACTAAAAGAGTTTACTGGCTCTAGTACTCCTTGTGTAGAATATTGGTATTTAATATGCACTAAAAGAGTTTACTGGCTCTAGTACTCCTTGTGTAGAATATTGGTATTTAATATGCACTAAAAGAGTTTACTGGCTCTAGTACTCCTTGTGTAGAAGATTGGTGTTTATTATGCACTAAAAGAGTTTACTGGCTCTAGTACTCCTTGTGTAGAATATTGGTGTTTATTATGCACTAAAAGAGTTTACTGGCTCTAGTACTCCTTGTGTAGAATATTGGTATTTAATATGCACTAAAAGAGGTTACTGGCTCTAGTACTCCTTGTGTAGAAGATTGGTGTTTAATATGCACTAAAAGAGTTTACTGGCTCTAGTACTCCTTGTGTAGAAGATTGGTGTTTAATATGCACTAAAAGAGGTTACTGGCTCTAGTACTCCTTGTGTAGTGCATTCAGAGCAGCTTCCAGTAAAGTTGAAATAGACCAGGTCAAATATATGTGTTGAAACCACAACATAACATCACCGTCATTCATTACAAGACTTGTGATGTCCATTATGTTGTGTCTTATAAACAGAGATACCTTCATGTATATTTTACCTATTACATGTGTTCCTTCATGTATATTTTACTTATTACATGTGTCCCTTCATGTACATTTTTCTTATTATATGTGTCCGATGTGCAAGTTTTCATCTTTTCAAATTCAGCCATATTGTTACTTGACAACTTTTTGTACATCATATTTGACATGGAGTATATTGGTTCATTGCATTATTTCCTTTTGAATTAAAATGACTTAAGCTTAAGTTGGCGTTTTAACTTTTATTAATAGAATGTTTGATACTTATTATTTTAATGTTTGTTTTAAAAAAAAAACAAGTTACCTTTTGTGTAAGTGAACTTGAAACTTTACCTGTTGCATTAATGTCTTTTTAATGGTAAATGTCTTCTTAATGGTAAATGTAATTAGTGAAAGGAAGAAGCACTGAATTTTTCAGAGTGGTCTGTGATTTTATTTTCCAATTACATTTATAGACTCTGACCTGAACATTTATGAGCTTCAGATATGGATAAAATTCTGGATGCTGTGTGGAACAAACTATAATCGAAAACACTATAAAAGACTTACCGTATTTTCCCGCATATATCCCGCACACGCAGATAATCCGCACCCTCATATAGCCCGCGGGTTTTGGGGTTTTGTGTAAAAAATCGTTGGCATAACCCACACCTTTGTATAACCCGCAACCATAGATTGATGAACTTTTATGTGTATGTTCACATTGTCTACCATCACTGTTTTTAGAAGGACCGAATTCGTCAATGCTCACACGTGGATGATGAACGATACTACAACTAATAAATTTTCACTCACCCGCCCAACATGCAAATTTGTATTTACGCTATCAAGTCAGTCGGCCCCGGTCCATAATCATCCCTCTGCATCAGTTCAAGTTAGTCACCCTGCCTCCACTATATTCCGGCTGGCAGTTGGCAGATTTGAATTTTGAAGCCAGGTACTTGTGAGCCGGATATGCGATGGTGTGAGGTTCTGAGGCTGAATGCCACAATTGTCAATTTCGAATGTAGCTCGCATGACGTCATTTACCGGTAACTATTCAGGCTCGGTACACAGTGCTTGTGCGCGTAGGCTGTCTATAGGAGCTGTGCCTCAACTACAGGCTACATAAACACGGACATTTCTAAATAATCTTGTATTCTTGTGAAGTGTAGATTCGAGTTTAAATAATTTCTTTCTGTTTAATTTAAAAAATGCCGAAACGAAAGTCTTACACAGCTGACTTCAAGCTAACTGCCATTGCGTATGCTGAAGTGCATGGCAATAGAGCCACAGGCAGAAAATTTGATATTGATGAGAGTGTAATCCGAGGTTGGAGAAAAGAAAAAGGAACGTTGGAGAAGATGAATCCACGAAAATGTGCTCGTCGCGGACCTAAAGCAAAATGGCCTCATCTTGAAGCTGACCTGAAGCAGTGGATCGTGGCCCAGTGGGACAACAACCGACCAGTCTCGACAGTTGCCATCAAACTGAAGGCCAAACTCATGGCGGCAGAGAAGGACATTGATGATTTCAAAGGAGGAGTGAATTGGGTATATAAATTTATGAAGAGGAACCAATTGTCAGTCAGAACACGAACGACCGTCGGCCAACGTCTACCCGAGAATTGGGAGAAGAAGATGGGTGATTTTCATGAATTCGTCGCCAAGGAAATTCAGGAGCTTGACCTTCCCCATTCTGCCATTATTAATATGGATGAAGTACCGATGTGTTTCGACATTCCGGCAACAAGATCGGTGGACGAAACACGTTTTTAATTTTTATCACTAAAATATTAATTAATTCAAAATATGTAAAATTAGGTAGTTATTTCAATTGAAAACAGAAAATATTGATTATGAAAACGTGACGGATACGAAATTTTAAGTTTTTATCCCGAAATGTTCATTTGGTCCCGATACCGTAAGTTGTTGTAAAGTCACCGTAGTAGCCATAATATCCAACCCTAGCAAAACAAAACTAGAACAATATATAAGTTATGTAGTTGTTTTTCAAACAATATATTGAAATATTATTATGTGTAAAAAAAATTGTGATATAGCCCCCACCCTTATATAACCCGCACCCCCCCCCCTTGCGGGGTTTGTAAAATCTGGTATAACACGCGGGATATATGCGGGAAAATACGGTACATGTTACTAGCTACAAAAATCCAAACTCTTACAAGAGCTACCACAAAGAAATCAACAACTAGAAATATGTTATGTCAGACCTGCATTCTTCAAACTTCGTAAAACAGTACCAACCAGCCCCAATTGAATCAATCATTGCAAACAAATGAAGATTCGTGCACTTACGAGTGACTCATTCATCAGTCCACATGCTGTTCCAAGATTTCACTAATAATAGCAACACTTGTCATATTTCCAGGATCTTTAATTAGAAATCTCCTTCATCACACACTTTGTTCAAACCGTACCCATTATTTAACTGTATCATACTGTTGCATACCATATTACTTTGTCCAAATTAGAACTGATCAAAGTTAAAAGTTATCTGTATGAAAGACAGTATTACTTTTTGTTTTTCATGACATTAATTGTAACAGTATTAAAATCTAACGATTTTGTTCTCATTTCTCATGTGTTGAACTTGTGTACTTAGAGTGGATGGCACAGCCCATTGCCCTCGTGAACATATTCATATTAATGTGCATGTACAAAAAGAAGTAGCTGGCTTGAGGCACTCATGATGCAATACTTGCAACTTGTTGCAGTTATAACTTTTTCTTGATTTTTTGTTTCTTTTACTAGAACAGCATATTAAGCTAGATTCCACTTAGATAATTATTCAGATTTATTTATACAGCATATTATTCCACTTAGATAATTATTCAGATTTATTTATACAGCATATTATTCCACTTAGATAATTATTCAGATTTATTTATACAGCATATTATTCCACTTAGATAATTATTCAGATTTTCACACAAAAGTACAGAACTGATGCAGCCTAAACAGATATGTTTTTCACTAGTTTTAAAGTTTGGGTAGGTATGTTGGATTTTTTTAAGCATATATATTTGAATAATATATGTAGCAAAGTCTTGTGTGGAGATAAATAATGCAACCCTTTGACTGGGATTTCCTTGCATTGGTGCAAACCCCAACATAGATTCTATTATACTACAGTGTCATGAAAATAACATCACAGGACTGTGTGCAAATGATAAATAGTGCATGACAAAGTTATACAGCATTCAGTACAAAATATTTTGCAAATAATAAATTGTGTACCTATTGCGAACAATTATGGCTACAGTACAGCTGCAGAAACAGGTGAAAATTGGAATGTGACTCCCTATTTTCATCAAGCCTGCCTTGACAGAAGCTCAAAATTGTGATATTGTCTGTGTCCATTCACATCCTCATTATTCACTTTTTTTATTTGGTCAGTTTTCAAGTATAGACACATATAGTTGGTCAGTCATATCTGTTGTGGAGACATGTCTGCTACATTGCTTACCTTTGTATAACACCAGTCTAATAGTTATAATAACCTGTCACTGTTACCTTGCTTACCTTTGTATAACACCAGTCTAATAGTTATAATGCATTATCTGTCACTGTTACCTTGCTTACCTTTGTATAGCACCAGTCTAATAGTTATAATACATTATCTGTCACTGTTACCTTGCTTACCTTTGTATAACACCAGTCTAATAGTTATAATACATTACCTGTCACTGTTACCTTGCTTACCTTTGTATAACACCAGTCTAATAGTTATAATACATTACCTGTCACTGTTACCTTGCTTACCTTTGTATAACACCAGTCTAATAGTTATAATACATTACCTGTCTGTTACCTTGCTTACCTTTGTATAACACCAGTCTAATAGTTATAATACATTACCTGTCACTGTTACCTTGCTTACCTTTGCATAACACCAGTCTAATAGTTATAATACATTATCTGTCACTGTTACCTTGCTTACCTTTGTATAACACCAGTTTAATAGTTATAATACATTATCTGTCACTGTTACCTTGCTTACCTTTGTATAACACCAGTCTAATAGTTATAATACATTACCTGTCACTGTTATCTTACTTATCTTTGTATAACACCAGTCTAATAGTTATAATACATTACCTGTCACTGTTACCTTGCTTACCTTTGTATAACACCAGTCTAATAGTTATAATACATTACCTGTCACTGTTACCTTGCTTACCTTTGTATAACACCAGTCTAATAGTTATAATACATTACCTGTCACTGTTACCTTGCTTACCTTTGTATAACACCAGTCTAATAGCTATAATACATTACCTGTCACTGTTACCTTGCTTACCTTTGTATAACACCAGTCTAATAGTTATAATACATTACCTGTCACTGTTACCTTGCTTACCTTTGTATAACACCAGTTTAATAGTTATAATACATTACCTGTCACTGTTACCTTGCTTACCTTTGTATAGCACCAGTCTAATAGCCATAATACATTACCTGTCACTGTTACCTTGCTTACCTTTGTATAACACCAGTCTAATAGTTATAATACATTACCTGTCACTGTTACCTTGCTTACCTTTGTATAGCACCAGTCTAATAGCTATAATACATTACCTGTCACTGTTACCTTGCTTACCTTTGTATAACACCAGTCTAATAGTTATAATACATTACCTGTCACTGTTACCTTGCTTACCTTTGTATAACACCAGTTTAATAGTTATAATACATTACCTGTCACTGTTACCTTGCTTACCTTTGTATAGCACCAGTCTAATAGCCATAATACATTACCTGTCACTGTTACCTTGCTTACCTTTGTATAACACCAGTCTAATAGTTATAATACATTACCTGTCACTGTTACCTTGCTTACCTTTGTATAGCACCAGTCTAATAGCTATAATACATTACCTGTCTGTTACCTTGCTTACCTTTGTATAACACCAGTCTAATAGTTATAATACATTATATGTCACTGTTACCTTGCTTACCTTTGTATAACACCAGTTTAATAGCTATAATTTACCTGTCACTGTTACTTTGCTTACCTTTTCCAGGATATATCTACCCTTATTTACATTATAAAGTTGTATCCTCCAATTAAAACAAAAAATTCTAGAAATCTAGAAAAGTAAGAATACAGACCCATTCTGACTACCAGGTCATAGGCTGATGCACAGTGGTCATCCACTGTTTGTTTTTTGTGTGTGGATGCTGTATTATTTAATCAGCTTCAAATCACTTTAAAAATATTTCTTTCTTTAGTTTCAAGATGTATTCTGGCATCCAGATCTGTTTTTCCATATAATTAGAGATATTTCTCTCGGCTCTGGTATATTTAGTAGTTGTACAAGTTTTCTTGTAAGATTTGAGGAAATTTTGTCTTGTTTTTTTCAGTGGTGACATCGGTTATACCCTTCTTCTTTAGTCATAAGGTAGATAGTAGCCATTCTAGCTGGCATCCAAATTTTATTGCCATTGTATCCTTAATATATAATATTTTGGATATTTCCTTTACTATATGGTGTGTATCATTTTCTGGTGTTTTGTTATGGCAAATATAATGTTGCTGATTGTGGACCCACATGGTCTGTTTGTATGGAGTCAGTTCTTAATCCTTAATTCTTCATAAAAACTTGTGCTTCTCGTACAGGTATTATGCAGTTTAAGGCCAGATAACCTGATCTAACTGTTCATTTTATCATGAGAATGCATTTAAGGTTCATCAAAGTTTCTAAAATTTCTCTTATCGCTTTTGAAATATGTATTTTGCCTTATTTTGTGTGAAAAATGTACAGTGGTCCAACACTATACAGTACTGTTGAAGGGACTCGGTAAGTGTAATATGCCATATGTGATGTTGCCTCATTTTAATGTAGGGTCAGTAAGTGTAATATGCCATATGCGATGTTGCCTCATTTTAAGGTTTGCTCAGTATCAAGCCTACATTCATCCCCAAGATATGGTCCAGACCTCACCCATGTTGTATGAGAGGCCATGCTGTAAAGAGGTACTTATGGAGAGAGGGATCACTGTTTCAGTAATATTATTGATTCAACTTTACCAAACTTTTTAAGTTGTTCCTGTGGCGGGAAAAGCTGCTTATGCTTGCCAGGCATTCAGCAAATCAGAACGAGTACCTTGTTGTACGTCATAAAGATGGTCGAGTTGAACACGTGAAAGGGTAAGTATTCATACAAGATTCTTGAATTAATTGTCAGATGAATTTAAATAAAACAATGGCACAAAATGGCCCTTTTGGGAATTAATAAAGAATAACATAAATTGTCATGGTCCATAAACCTAAAGATTGTAGTTCATTATTTAATCTATGTAGGATGGCTAATTTAATAAATTTCACATTGTCTCAACATTACGATAACATTTTGAATGCATATCAGTTAGTCCCAACATTTAATACATATCACATACCTGTCAACCAGTCAAGATGAAAACTTGTATGCCTGACCAATAAAAACTTTACAAAGACCACAAAAACACTTACAAAGACTTACAAAGTAAAAATAGAAAAACCTTACTCGAAAAAATGTATTCATACATTATATATGATGAACAGTTTTAAAACAACAAATGCCATAAACAAACTAATTTTACACACATTTACATATTATTTACATCTATCAAACTTCATTGGATGCATTTGTTTTTCAGTGTGATGTAACACAAACACACACATTATTCTATCCAACACATGCAGCCTGTGAACTTTTCAAAATGTAATCAGGGGTTTTAAAGTCTAATCAGCAGGTGTCTGTGTTTATTGTACACTGTAAAAATGTTGTTAGTGTTGTGTTTATTGTACACTGTAAAAATGTTGTTAGTGTTGTGTTTATTGTACACTGTAAAAATGTTGTTAGTGTTGTGTTTATTGTACACTGTAAAAATGTTGTTAGTGTTGTGTTTATTGTACACTAAAAATGTTGTTAGTGTTGTGTTTATTGTACACTGTAAAAATGTTGTTAGTGTTGTGTTTATTGTACACTGTAAAAATGTTGTTAGAGTTGTGTTTATTGTACACTGTAAAAATGTTGTTAGTGTGTCTGCATTCAGGGACTTCCTACAATCTCTATGTTTTTCATCATTGAAAAAGATCTCTCCCAGCATGAATTGTTGTGAGGCAAGGTAAGTATCGCTGAATAACTAATTTTAGATTTGGTAAGTGGATGCCACCATCTGGCTGATAATATCCAGCCAGTAGCTAAAAGTGCTCCTTTTCTGGCAATTGTAACAGAATTACAAACTTTAAAGAAATGTAGAGTTTTATAAGGAAAAAAAATGCACAAAATGGTTGTACAGCTGAATACTAACAAATATGGAGATTAAAAAATGTACAAATAACGTAAACGATACAAGTTGACAGGTATGAATTATCAGTTAGTCCTGACTGTTGATAAATATCAGTTAGACCCAACATTTTGATATTTTCTTTAATACATATAACCTGTATCTAGCAGTACAGGTTTTACTTGTATTTATTGAAGTTGATTATTATTGCAGTTATTTATTATCACATAAGGGGCCCCGAGTGGCTGATGGTCTAAAGCGCTTTCCGTTATGGATCCCTGCCATCTCACCTCTGTCTGCATGGGTTCGAGTCTAAGATTCGGCTAATGTAGCTTCTCGTGGGTCATGGTTCTTTCCGGGGGTTTACCCTGGTTCTTCCTCCACCAATAATACTGGCCGTCATGTATAGCATATCATGTGCTTAAAAATGGCGTTAAACCCTAAAAACAAAAACAAACAATTATCACATATTTGTTATATCTTGCAAGGTTGATATAGTGTTTGATAGAGATATTCAATGCATACCGGTACATCTTTTACCACACACAGGGATTGGAAAGACGTGTCTTTGCTAACTTTCAAAATGTTTAAATATGGTGAATCAAGCTTATTATAAATCCCATTTCATTCATATAGTATGCTAAAAATACTTAGGAAATCATAAAAGAAGGGATAATTAATCTATGTAAATAAATTGCAAACATGTTTTGTTTCAAATCAGGGGAAAGAACTCATTTCATAAGTCTTTTTGAATATGTCAAGGCCTCTATGTAACACTGCACAGTATCAGACTTGTCCTTTCCTCGAACTCAGAGCAAAACAAATATGTAGTTTGTTGTGCTTATCACATTATATCAAATTTAAAAAGTCTTTTGACAAGTTAATCAACTTGTTACAGAAAAGTGATGGTTACTTGCAATGGGCAGATCCATAAAGTGGATAATTTATCCTTTAGAAAGATAAATGTCTTCTTTCTTGTGAAACATTGAGAATCAATACAAAGTTATGCAAAACATGCATTCAAAGACAAAATAATGTAAAACAATATTCAATGACCAAGTAATGTAAAACTGCATTCATTGACCAAGTCATGTAAAACTGCATTCATTGACCAAGTCATGTAAAACTACATTCAATGACCATGTCATGTAAAACTCCATTCAATGACCATGTCATGTAAAACTACATTCATTAACCAAGTCATGTAGAACTCCATTCAATGACCAAGTCATGTAAAACTACATTCACTGACCAAGTCATGTAAAACTACATTCAGTGACCAAGTCATGTAGAACTCCATTCAGTGACCAAGTCATGTAAAACTACATTCAGCGACCAAGTGATGTAAAACTACATTCATTGACCAAGTGATGTAAAACTACATTCAATGACCAAGTCATGTAAAACTCCATTCAATGACCAAGTCATGTAAAACTACATTCAGTGACCAAGTCATGTAGAATTCCTTTCAATGACCATGTCATGTAAAACTACATTCATTGACCAAGTCATGTAAAACTACATTCAATGACCAAGTCATATAAAACTCCATTCATTGACCAAGTCATGTAAAACTGCATTCATTGACCAAGTCATGTAAAACTGCATTCATTGACAAAGTCATGTAAAACTGCATTCATTGACCAAGTCATGTAAAACTAGCAGCAGAGAGGGTGAACAGACCACGTTTTCAAGCAAAAATAAGGCTTACAGATCATGTTTTCGAGCAAATTATGGCCTATAGACTACGTTTTCAGACAAAAAATAAGGCTTCCAACGAAATCTCATTTAACCAAAAAAAAAGTCTCCATTTTTGCAAAAACGGAGATTTTACGATTTTTTTATCAATTTTGCTCGCAACGATGTGGTCATCCACCCTCTCTGCTGCTACAGGTTAACAAAAAATAATAAATGATTTCAACCGAATATTTGATCCAGTCCGATACGATATCGTGTCCGAGGATCATGTAGATTTATTGTTGCGAATCCGTGCGGAGTCGACTGAGCATGACTAAAGAAATCTCGAAATTGATTGAAGTCCATATCAGAGCACCATGTCTGCCAAATATTTCTAAGAGTATGAGTATCAACTCCGTTGAATACAGCAAGAATATTGCAATTATCTCTGATGACTTTTGGAACCTGAGTGTAGCGTTGAGTGACATATATCACGTCAGTGTTTTTGTGACGCCCCCGGGAAAAGATCCTAGCAGGATTTTTTTGTTTATCTAACATTATATCGTCGTATACGACTAAATTGTTAATATCTCCATCAATATCATCAATGCTCGGTGCTTCATCGATATCGGTTATAAACTCAATAATACCCTCTCCGGATTTTTCTACCGCGCTGTCGTTAAAATCTTTTAGCACTTCATAACATCGTTGATCATCTACGCTAGGGGCAATTAAATACAACTTATCCCACTTCATCCATCTCATTATTAAATTGAGTAACAATTGCGTTTTACCGGATCCAGATGGCCCGATTATAATCATCCGGATAGAGTTTGGTAGCGCTGCATGATGCTTAATTGGTTCTCTTGTTTTAGTCGCTGAAAAATCAATTATATCCATATTTCTATACATAAATTATGGATCTATATTGTATGAAGTGTAAAACGCGTACTAGCACAAATGATGTGACGACGGTTACAACTAAAAATAACAGATCAGCACTTACTGGTAGATGTGCAACATGTGGTATTAAAAAGTTCAGATTTGTTTCTACAAAATCAAAGATTTTACAATCCGGAGATGTTTTTAAAAAAAACGAGGAGGTGATATATCGCAGCCAAATTGGCAAAGCTCCCTGGAACCCCATGGGCAAAGTACCCCGGAGAAAAGCACCTTCCAGGATATAGCTACTGTGGACCGGGAACCAGACTTGATATCAGACTCAATAATCAAAATCAACCCAACCCCGGTGAAGAACCAATAAACGCCATTGATAAGGCCTGTCACCTTCATGATGTTGCTTATAAAAGCAGCAATCTGCAACACAGGCATCTCGCAGATGTGAAATTAATTCATGCGTTAAATGCTATTCCTGATAAATCCTTCAAAGACAAATTGGCTTCATTTTTGATAAAATCGGCTATGAAAAGTAAATTGATGTTAGGTGCCGGTAATTAATAATATGGAATCAATTTATTATTCCCCAAGAGGATACTGGAGGGGTAAATCAGCAGTCCATAAACTCGCTAGCGCTGCAAAAGTGAAAAAAACCACTGCGGCTAATTGGTTATCCAAACAGGCACTGTGGCAAATTTATCTACCACCGCCTAAACAAATTCAATTCTCGCATTTTGATGTGACCGCTCCTAATGAAGTTCATCAGGCTGATATATTATTTCTGCCACATGATCGTGGTTACAAATACGCTTTAACCGTAGTTGATATTGCAAGTCGATACAAAGAAGCAGAACCGTTAAAAACAAAATCAGCCACTGAAGTCGCTTCTGCATTTGAAAGGATTTATCGACGAGGTCCTCTGCACTGGCCAAATCTATTGCAGGTTGATCCTGGCAAGGAATTTCAGGGTGCAGTGTTATCAATAATGAAAAATCATAATGTCACCATCAGACGGGGGCATACTGCGCTACATCGCGATCAGGCAATTGTTGAACGGTTTAATCGGACACTTGCTGAACGGTTATTTGGATATCAATACGCAAAAGAATTCATCCAAGAAAAGCGATCCCGTGAATGGGTTAAAAGATTACCATCTGTGATTACTGCACTGAATAACGAGATTACTAGAACAATCAACATGAAACCTAGCAACGCTATTAAAAAGAAGTCTATACCCGTACAACCACAAAAAGATTTCAAAGAACCAATTCTTGGTAGTAATGTCACTGTTAGGTATTTATATGAACCAGGAGAGCTTGAAGGGGGTAGAAAAAGGGCTACTGATCCTATTTGGAGTGTTACTGCACACAAGATATCTAGTATAACACGATCAACTGGTAGACCTCCAGTCTATAAACTGGATTCAACTGCCCCTCAACGAGGATTTACTCGACAACAACTACAGGTAATTCCCGAGGATACTCAATTGCCACCGCATGGTCTTAACTAGCACCGTTGCGTCTATTGCACTCAAGACAAGTCAACATCACATTGTTTCTGACATGACCGAGATTGTTATTTTTTCTGTCTACGGTGAATTGGCGAGGATCCTTATCCGAATACTGCCAACGCATTATACAATTGCAACTCGCGCAGTGATTATTCTGTTGTTTCTTCAGCGTAATTATTAATTCAGCATCAATATCAAATTCTCGTTTTTTTTTGTCCTGTTGTTTGTAACCGGAGAGTTTTTTATCAATAATTTTAACATCAATATCATTTATTGTGGTGTCATTATCATCGAAAACAATTCTTCGAAGTTGATTTATTTTTCGTACTCTGGATACTGCGAGATAGACTAAATTCGACCATTCGATATGATTATCCACCATCCAAACAATTGTATCCGATATAGTCAATCCCTGTGAAGAGTGTATTGTTGCTGCGTATCCTAGCGTCCACGGGGATTTATTAGCACGCAATGCATCTTCAACGACATTGATATCAACCAGCACAATATCATTTAATACGAGAATTTGTTTTTCACTCTGTCCTGGAATATCAACTTCAATATTCTGTTTTCGTGTATCCGATGGCCTATAACAAAGGGGTACTGGAAGCGTTGCAAATTTTTCTTTATGCAATTCAAATAACTTCATTTGAAGTGTGTCCCTGACTATTTTTCTACTTGCAATTATCAAATCATTTGGTCTCCATGTTTCCCAGAAATCATTCATTGGAGTTTCTGAAATCACTTCACGCGCTATTTCGCATTGGATTCTATCCGGTTGTAATCTAATTAGCGCTTTGAATTCTCGTAATCGTTCATCAAGTGATCTATAATCAGTGGTAATTTCTTCATAATAGTCTACAAAACCCCTTAGCCATTCATGTGGAGATGCACCGACAAATGGTGGTGGTTGGCCGTGATCACCGCACATGACGACTTTTGTGTTTTTGTTTAACAACCACTCGAGAAATGTTTGTAATACATCTAATGACACTGTGCATATTTCATCCCAAATTATGATTTCAGGAATGAATTTATCACCCATACGCTCAGGAGTCCATTTGTCACCCTTCCATCGAAAGAAACTATGGTAAGTACAGGCATTTACCCCTCGCTGTATCATCTCTCTGGCGAGTCTGTGAGTCGGTGTTAGCACAATCATGGTTGACCGACGAAATAATTCAATTGCACGAGTTGTCTTTCCTGACCCACCACAACCGTTTAAATAAACTGTCTTGTATCTACATACTGGATCAGATACCGGTGGTGCATTAGAAAATTCTGATTGAATTTCAATACGGTTACAACAAAGATATTTATCATCCATGGCAACGTCTGCGGATTCACAATACTCATGTAGCATCTCCTTTTTAAATCGCCAACGCCCCCAATTTTCTTCGGGATCTGTGAATGCCGCTACAACTGATTTGTATTTATTGTGTATATACATCGAATCAGTGGCCACTCTAACCGCGGTATTAGGAAATCTATTTATCATCGAAAATAGATTAATAGAAGCATAGGCTAGCATTGAACTTCTCAAATGTGTATACTGGGAATTATGTCCATCACAGTAGGTAACAACCGTACCTAATTTCTCACCATTGGATAGAAAAGCATCCTTACGGGATACAAGTTTTCCCTGTTTCATTAAATCCGCTACAATAAAATCGTATTCAGCGATATCTATGATCAACCGCGAAGAATATTTTGCATTGTCGTATCGTCCACCCTGGGTAAATTTACCGATTATTCTTCGTCCGAGATCCTTTGCTTGTTCTTTTTTACTTTCAAATAACTTCTTAGACCAATTTATGATTTCTTCTTCACTGAAATCTGGACACTGTTTTCGTAGTTCGCTGATTATACGATCTAGATCGGGTTGTGGTAGCCAAACTTCTTTCTGAGCTCGATAGCATATAATAGCCTCGGAAACAATCAACGATATTAGCATACCACAATCAATCATATATCTCAATAGCACTATTGGCATCCAGTGTTTTTCAGATAGGTGTCTACCGAGCCAAACATAACTACACGGATGTAACCCTGTAGCTAATTCGAATGATATCACACGAGCGAATCCGGTTAAATCAAAATCAGGTAATGGCCCATTAATCGCAACACGAGTCATTTCATGTGTGGGGTGTCCAAATCGTTTGAAGTAGTTACTACATTCCCCATACCCGAGAAAACTTCCGGGATAACACGCGGCTATATCAATTGAAATCATTCCATCACGTGAGTATTTCGTATTCCACAGTCCTCCATGACCAAATTCGACGCAACTCAATTTAACATCCTCGAGAAAATCACTTCGTGTTGGACGCCATGAGTTTTTTTCTCTTGCGAAGTGAGCTACCACTGATGGAATAGTAAAACTATCCGTCAATAGTTTTTCATGGGAATTCTCCGGTGAAAAATCACTAGCGATTTTTCTCATTCTGTTATCTAATTCTTCAACGCGATATAATTCGCCATTTGGTCTTACAAATTGATCAAATCCTATTTCGGGATCTTCATCACTTCTAAGTAACCACACTGACACAGGATCATCTTTACACAACGCATGAATAGCATCAAATAATCTCTCTTCATAGAAAACATCCCCGGAAAATTCCTCGGGGATATATTTCACGGTTCGTTCTCGTGGAAATACTGTTACCGCAGGTGTCCACGCGTGTTTGTTATGATCAATAATCTGTATTGGGGCTCCTCGCGATTGATATTTCGGTTCGTATAATACTTCTCCGGTTATTGTTGTTACTGATATTGGGAATTTTAATGATGCTTCTAATTTAGCTATATCAGAAATCTTTGCACCATGCTGTTTCACTGTCAGTTCCCACTCGGTTATTTTCCTACGTCGCAGATCAGTTAGTTTATTTCCCCGGGACGCATTTGTGAAATGTTCTATTATTCGTTCTGCTACACAATTAAGCCCTGACGAATATTTCATAGGAGCTAGTTTTGCGATATCGGGTTTATCATTTAACGGATATATCCCATAAACCATTGCTGTTACGGGATAAGATCTTTCGTAGTATGGTTTGTCAATGCCGGTTAGAATTCCTGGTTTGGAATCTCTACTCACAATGACAGCTTTTTTATTCTTGAGGATTGGTTCAAATTTATCCCTAATAATCCATTTGCCATCGACTTCGATAATGAATTTGATTCGGAAAAAATACCGTTTTTCCCCAACACGTGAAATTATCACTGCTGCTTTTTCATCAGTCATGGTAGCGTCAACAACACCATCAATTCGAAATGTTGACCAACAATAAGATGCTCCATCACGCTTAAATTCATTAAAACAGTCTCTGATTTTACTAATCATGGCTTTATCAAGAATTGTATTCTTTGGTGTATTAGAAACTATATCGAGATTGAATTGAGCATCCTTCCAGGGTAATCTCTTGGACGTTTTTTTTGGTTTATCGAGATTAAATTTAGGACTAATTTTTAATAATCTCTTAAACTCTTTCATGTTTCCGTCTCTTGGACGTTTTTTTGGTTTATCGAGATTAAATTTGAGATTAATTTTGTTACGTTTTTTTGGTTTATCGAGATTAAATTTAGGACTAATTTTTAATAATCTCTTAAACTCTTTCATGTTTCCGTCTCTTGGACGTTTGAGATTAATTTTGTTACGGTTTTTTGGTTTATCGAGATTAAATTTAGGACTAATTTTTAATAATCTCTTAAACTCTTTCATGTTTCCGTCTCTTGGACGTTTGAGATTAATTTTGTTACGTTTTTTTGGTTTATCGAGATTAAATTTAGGACTAATTTTTAATAATCTCTTAAACTCTTTCATGTTTCCGTCTCTTGGACGTTTTTTGGGTCTATCGATATTAAATTTAGGACTAATTTTTAATAATCTTTTAAACTCCTTATCAGCATTGAATTCAGCATTTTTCGAAGGCGTTCTCCTTAATTCCCTCATGCTATAATTAAAACAAGCATTTAAATGAAGAATTTATATATAATGAATCACTGCAAGTGGCTTATGATTGGATCAGTAACTCCGTGTAACAAATCATGCAGAAATGAGTTTTGTGGGTATCATATGCAAAGCTTTCGACGTGGAAGCCTTGGTCCGTTACCTTGTATTCTATGTGGAGTTGGGGTCAGGGGAAAATCTCAGTTGTGTCTAAATTGCGGTGGTAAGCGATACAGGGAATTGAAGCGTTATTATGATAAAAGAATAAAAAATGGACAATCAATCAGAAATTATGACCCTGACGCTGACAAAGTCAGTATTCTTGACGCTGACAAAGTCAGTATTCTTGACGCTGACAAAGTCAGTATCAAGGATAAAATCATAAGAACTCCTCAAGACTACATCGAAAGATTTATCATTAAACCAAACAATGAATTAGACAAACAATAGTATTATGTATACGAATGAACCAAGAATTCAGACAACACCCTGTGATCACAAATTATGAAGCATCCAGTGATGGTGTTGTAAGAAATCGTAGACTGAAGAAACCAGTTGGTGCTGACAATGGTATGGGGTATTTGGTGTTCACTGTTAAGGGAAAGAAAACTTATCGCAATCATCGTTTCGTGTACGAGTGTTTTTATGGATTGATCGAGGATGATTTTGTTATTGATCATATCGATTCTAATCCAATGAACAATTCTTTATCAAATCTGCAGGTTATCACACAAAGTGAGAATATCAAACAAGGAAAGACTGGAAAATGCTCAAAAAAAGCGAGACCTTTGAAATCTTTGAATACGATAACTAACGAAGAAAAAATATTTCAATCAATATATGAAGCCGGCAAGTATTTCGATATTTGTGGACCCTCAGTACGATATGTTGCAGAGGGGATAACCAAAACGGCGATTTCAAAAAAGACAGGACAGAAAATTCGATTTAGTTACGTCTAATGCGTCATATTTTTCATTTAGAAATATATCATTATTATAGAATAATGAATTCTGAAAACATGAATAGCATTTTATCCGAGATTTCAAAATTGAAAAGTTGGGATATTGAACTATCAGATGGGTTAAATCCTGATCAAATCATGTCTGATTTTCAGGATATTGAATACGGAGTTAACAACAATAAATATATGCTACCAAAGAAGTATGCGCTCATCAAGAGAATTCAGAATTCTATTCGGGACTCTCTCGCATTTTCCAGTGACGTAAGTGTGTTTGCTCCGTTGTATACCATCGTAGAACGAATACGAAAAGAATTGGGGTACGAATACGAATTGAAAAAGGAGGTTAATTCTAAAGTTAGAAACCTACGGGCGTTAATTCAAGAAAATGAACAATTTTGATTGACCATTTATCATTATTTGATTGTGACCGTCCCTCATAGAGATTTTAATTTTTTTTAGCATTTTTTGATTGATAATGTCAAAAACAGTGAAAATATTTCACACTGAATAAAAATTGATGGACGGTTCAGATTGATCAATGGAAAAGTGGGGAAAGTGTGATATTATTTATTTTTATAAGGATTTCCACACTTTCCTCATCGATGATAACGCCCTTAAAACGCTTCCATGATCGTGTTAAAAATCATCCGACATGTCATTGATGGGAAAAGTGTGGTATTAATTGTTTTGCAATTGAAAAATTGTTTGCGATTTCAAATAATGGTCAATGAAGCATTAACAACTAGATTGGCTCGTGAACGACTGGATGCAATCAGGAGATTTGTACCAATTCGCGACTCTGTAAGAAATAAACTGCAACAACGACAGAGTTTACAAACTGATTTTGCTGCGGGATCCGAAGAATTGTTTAAACCAGTAACCACAGCAACGTACGGGGTAGAGCGTGCTATACGGGGGAATGATCCCGAGACAGGGAAATCTGTTATCGGTGAACTTGAAAAAATAGCAGCGAAAACTGAACAAACAAAACAGACTGTACAAAAAATGGAATCAAAAAGAACAGTAGATGATTTACGCGTGAGATTTAACGAGGAAGGGTTAGCAGCAATTGATAAGACTGATCCACCAGAAATTCCTGCGCTTGTTGTTATGACTTATGAAAACAGAAAAAAAATGTTGAAACCAGAACATCATAAATATGTTAAGAATTTCACTCATTGGGCTGATATATTCTACAAAATCAAAACTAAAAAAAGTCAAATTAAGACAGATAGTGCATCATACATTGAATATATCAATGCGGTGGATATAGTGTATAAACAATATGAAAAACAAAAACCGCAAAAGCGACAGCAACCTGCAAAGAAAATATCTTTTTCACCTAAAAAACAACAACTACCACCTGATGATGATTATGATCTTCTTGGTTATTTACAACCCACGGATGAAGCAACTGGTTATAGCGGAAGCGGATTGCAAGATTCCAGTGGACCCCAAAGTGGGGTATGTCCTGGTAGTGTTCTCAGTGATATATCACGATTAGAAGTTCTCATCGGAGGAAAACGAGCCGGAAATAACTCACCGGAAATAATTAATGAAGCAGCTGATATCTGTAGACGATTATTTCAGGGTGGTATCATGGATATCAGCACATATCGAGATTTCATTGGCGAGTTAGTGGAAAGTGGGTATCATAGTGACTGAATTGAAAAATCTGATGACGAAGTCATTCGATTAGATAAATAACAATTGAAAAATTGTTTCTGATTTCAAATAATGATCATACACTACAATCATAATAAACCAACCCCCGTCTACGTAGTTAATTCACGGTTTCCGGTTTATAGAGCATACTACGGAGATGGTTTAGGTAATACCATTTTAGGATTATTTTCAAGAATGGCTCCAAAAGTGATGCCGTTGGCTAAACAATTAGGAATGAAAGCAATTGATGTTATTCGTGATAAGGGTATTGGTGCTGTTGGAGATCTTGCTGGAAAAGCGTTTTCAGCCGCGAAGAATAAAATAACATCATTAGTGAAATCACGGATGAAATCCAAAGGATTTTCAAAACCGTTACCGTCTACAGCGGAAATGCCTGCAAGTGTTAGTAGAATTATAAATAACGCAGTAGATGAAAAATTAGCGTCATTGGTGACTCCCTTGATAAATCAAGGGGACCAAAATAACATGATAGCAAACATGATAGCGGGAAGTGGCTTTAAAAAACCACGACGATGAAAAATCGTTTACGATTTTACGATTTAGACTCTGATAAATAGAATAAAATGTTCAAAAGGTCACCTGATCCAGCATTTGATATGGATGCCCCAGTTCTCAAGAATGATTCTGTACGCGATTTTCAATTTTATTCTTATCACGCAGTACAACCAGATCTCCGATCGCGAATTGAACTTCAAGTTCATGATACCAGTAAATATTTTCTACCGTGTGAGGCATTTATCGAAATCGAAGGAGAACTTGTAACAAATGTTGCAGCTGATACCCCATATGACAATAACGCAAATGTCCGAGTTGGTTTTGTTAATAACGGTATTATGGCGTTATTTGAAAGCGCTAGATATCTCATTGATGGAAAAGAAATTGAATCCATTGACCGTGAAGTTGATGTGGCTACAACAATCATAGGGTTAGCGAGATATTCTGATGATTATACAAGATCGGCTGGTCCGTCTATGATGTTTGCAAAGGATACCTCTGATAACGCTGACCACCTTCAATTCATTAAAGTGTTAACAGCAAGAGATAATGCAGAAGCCGATCAACAGGAAGCAGCTAATCCAGAACGTCGAACTAGACCCGGAGCTGCGTTTGATATTCTCGGAGGCGTTAATGGTAATCTCAATTTAGGATTTGCAACACGCGTAGCAACGTTGCATGGGCAGCGTCGACGATTTTCATGTGCTATTCCACTGCATCATATTTTCGGATTCTGTAGAAACGTCCGAAAAGTTATTTATGGAGCTAAACACACAGTAGCGCTTGTACGAAAGGGTACTGATGATGATGCAATCTGGCGTAATGCTGGGGTTGCTCCCGGTAAAGTCATTTTAACAAAACTATCATTGTGGATGCCAGTGTTAACTCCATCAATCACCGAAGAACAACGACTACTATCATTTATGGACCAAGGAGGAAAGTCGTTGTTAAGTTGGTTATCAGTGACCACGGATATTAAACAAGACAGTGTTGATGGTACATTCACATGGCACCTGGCATCAAAACAAGGTGTTTCAGCTCCACGTCATATATTCGTAGCGTTACAGAATAATGCGCGAGCTGGTAATCAAGAACGAAGCCATATGATATTTGATCAGTTAGGTGTTAATGAAGTCTCGCTGAGAATAAACGGACAGCAGGAACCATCCGAGGATATACAACTTGATTACGGTCAGAATCATATTGCACGCGTGTATCATAACCTGTTGTCATATATGTCACGTGATCAAAATGTGGATACTGGTTTGCAAATATCACAATTGGATTTTAAAAGCCTCTATCCGATCTATTACTTCTCATTGGAACATCTTGATTTAACAAGACAATCTGTCGTTGATATACACTTTAGAGCCCGTGTAACCCGTCCGACTGGTCCACCAGTTGGTGGGGTACCTCCTATCCTTATCCCGAATTATAGAGCGGTTGCTGTCATTCTCAGTGATAAATCAATGCTACTTGAAGGTGTTGGAGGAAGAATGAGAGTGGTAGATGCCCCAGTAGAAAATATGTAATTGAAAATCCGAAGGATTTTTCCATTAGAATCAATCAATTATGTATAATGTCATATAGTGTTATTAGTGTTGCGTTAACTCCTGGTCAAATCAAAAAATTGCAATCGTAATCAGCTAAAAAATGTGGAACCACAATCACGTTGAAACCCAACCAAATGACTGGTGGTGCAAATAAACTATCGCTGACAACTCGTCAGGTGAAACATTTCAATGATGCACTAGTAGCAAAAAAGGGTGTTCAGATTACTCTTTCTGCGGCTGCTATCAAAAATATGATTAAAACAGGCGGTATATTCCCGTTGTTAGCTGCGATACCAGCATTGATTGCAGCAGCAGCCCCAGCGGTGGCTAAAGCGGCAGCGTTAGGAGCCATTGGTACTGCAGCAGGAATGGCACTAAAGAAGGCAACTGGGAAAGGATATAAAAAAAAGGGAAAGGGTCTAAGACTACCAGGAACCCCGTATTCGTGGTACAGCGGAAAGGGTCTAAGACTAGGACCGGTTTATTAATTGGAGAGTCTTTGATTGAAGAGTCTTTGACTCCAATGTCCAATTTTGATTTACTCGATGCTGCTAAAAAACTCGCGATTAAAAACTTCAGAGGTGTCTTTATGAAAGATCAATTACCACATCAACCAAACAGCGTTGAAACCGGAATCATTAATTTAGATAACAGCACCGGACCCGGAACTCACTGGGTTGCATACGCTATTGATCCACGTGGGATTGTCTATTTTGATTCATATGGATTAGCCCCACCAAAAGAGTTTATGCGTTATATAAAAACCCTTCCAATGAAGACTTGGTATTCTACGCTACCAACACAACAAATGAATGACCCACCAATATGTGGCAGCGAAGTATTAAATGTCCTTAACGCTATTTCTAACTCCTTGAGTAACCCAAGCGGAAAACCACCACATGTTGTCGTTAATGAATACACTAGTAATCGCTGGCGAAAATCGAAGATTTTTCAACGAAGTCGTCAAAAACGATTTTAGAGAGAGAAAGAGTTTTACAATAACATGATTGATATTTGGGGGAGATCTTTGAAACCCAAACCCGATGACACTGCAACCGGTGATGTAAAAAAAACTAATCAAAGATGAAATAGCTGAGACGTTAAATTTAGTAAATGTTGACCCGAACGAAATAGTTGTATTTCAAGACAAACAAGGTAAATTGAAATCCAGTGATGTATCATTGAATGACATTTTGATACGGCAGCGCGACGCCGCTGAAAACTCTATTGCGCTGTATTCCAACGACGGACGACTTAAAGCCAGTAATATATCCGCGGATGACATTTTAAAACGGCAGCAAGACGCCACTGAAAACTCTATTGCGTTGTATTCCAACGACGGACGACTTAAACCAGGTGCACTTGTGTCTACGATCACTGATAAGATTGCTACCCATGACAATGAGTTGGATAATTCTCTGTTAGAACTAGCAACACTTCAATCTAAAATTGAAGAACACGGAAAACAGTTTTCAGTTTTTCTTAAAAATATCATCGAGAAATTTATTGGAACCCCGTTGGATAAAATAGAAATAAAACTCCCGGATATTAAAAAATCCATCGATGAGACGAAAACATTCATTGAAGCCATCAAAGGTGATTTTTCGAGGATGATAACAATCATTGAAAAAACAAAAATTCCTCATGAGAAAACCAACAACGTAGTATATACAATCCAACACGGATCATTTGCGTGGACACCTACAAACAACAAATTAGATATCACTGCAACCGTTAAAGGTATTTATCGATTAACACTAGTAACACCATTGACTCAATTTAATATATCATCGTCGAGTTCATCCGGGGTCAATAATACGATTTCAACGATCATCGACAAGGATACAACTGAAAAGTTCACTATAACAGCTACTGATAAAAATTTGATTAGGGTTTCAGCAACCTGGTATGTGGAATTCGTAGCGGATTTAAGTAAATAACTAAATTGAAAGGAAAATCGTTCGGATTTCACAATTGAAAACACTAGTATTTTTAAAATAAAAATGATTTCATCAACGCAATGTCGCTATGATCAGGTCAGAGAATTTCAAAATAGACTCAAAACCCTCACTGAGGAGTATCAAATAAAAATAAAAAAATACCGACGAAGAATCACCGCAATTGATGTTATTGTGTACTCGGTGTCAAGCGTTCTCGCTGGCGCCGGAATAATACTTGCATCGGTTACAATGATTGCCCCGGTCGTAGTTCCAATTTGCATTTCTGCGGTGGCTACAATCGGGGGTATATCAACCGGGATAGCAAAAAATATATCATCATGCAGCCAGAGTAAACTGCAGAATTACTTAATTCAATTTCATATTGCATCAACCGCATATTCGCAGTTATCCCTGATGATATCGTCGTCACTCGATAATACAATTATATCAGATAGTGAATTCTCAGCGATGGTCAGTATTTTTGATTCCGCGATATCGAAATTAGAGCGACAACATGAATATAATAACAATGACAACACCGATGGAATCAGAAAACACGAACCCGAAAACCAGAATGATCTCAATAACCTCAACCATACCAGATTGTGAGTTCTCAGTGATGGTCAGTATTTATGATTCCGCGGTGTCAAAATTAGAGCGACAACATGAGTATAATAACAATGACGACACCGATGGAATTACTTCAACAAATAGTGGAGAACACGAACCCAGTACAAACAAGCATGATATCAATAACATCAACGGAACCCGAGTTTAGTGTGAATTTCCCTAGCCCAGTCCCCGTGAAGGAGATAGCGCTAGCAAAACTACGAGTGTATCACAGTTGGCCTAATATCAGATCAAAATCATTTGGTGGTCAACAACCCAATAATTCTTTAGTGTTTGCAAATAAGAATAAGGACGACGGTACCCCAGACTGGAACGTCGTTTCGATACCAACAGGGTCATACCAAATCGAACAAATCAATAATGAATTCGCGCGTAGAATAAAATCGATTACTGGAGTAGAGTCAAAAATCGCTATAACAGTTCATGAACCGACGCTATCATCCGCAATTGAGATAAACACAGAAGGATACGTCGTAGATATCTATCAAAGTTCTATTAGAACCATACTAGGATGGCCTGAATTACCACCAGGGGGGAAAACCGTTGATTTACCAGAACCACAAAAAACTGATTATATCACCGACAGAATAAAACCTGATAATCCAATAAGGAGTTATAAAGATCACCAATTCACTATAGATTTTTTTGGTTTCGGATACCACGCAACTGGAAGAGAGAAGCCAGGGGAGGGAATAGAGGGACATCATTTTATTGACAAACCTAAAATCGTTAAAAATTTCACAGCGATGAATAATGATTTATCGCTGTTGTTAATATCTCTTAAATCCGGCTCTCTCACCCGAGATGAATTTATCAACGTCGTAGAAACATGCAATAAAATTATCGACGATATGGAAACATTTAACCTAAAAATTATTCAGGATATACTAGATGACGATAATCCCCTATCGAGAACAAGATTTGCATCAGAATATAAAATCCCCGTCAAAGATATTCCGACATTCAAACTACCGGGATACAACGTACCGGAACTAAAAAAACTACTCAGTGACACCATCGATGTTGGTTTTAAAATAATTCATGATGCATGGAAAAGAACAGCATCACATGAAATAAAAATCCTCAAACATAATAATGATCCAGATGGTGGTGGCAGGCATATCGCTCCGTTCAACGTGAATATATCCTCGGTGATTGCGCTCAATTTAGTATGTGATGTTATCGAAGGAAGCTATCAGATTAATCTCGAACGATCAAATCAAGCTCAGCAGGGATATATTCTTTATTCTTTTTCACCAACAGCTCCTCCAGGATTTTTAATAATTGAGTCTCCGGTTAATCCAGTCTACATGCGATGCCATAATAATTCATTAACCAGAATTAATTTCAAACTCACCGACCAGTCAAATAATCTGATTGATTTACAAGAAGAGGTGTTAGCGATTAGTTTGTTTGTGAAATCATAAATGATTTTCATCCTAAGGACTTTCATCATAAAGACTCGATCAAATCATTTATTATTTTTTGTTAACCTGTAGCAGCAGAGAGGGTGGATGACCACATCGTTGCGAGCAAAATTGATTAAAAAATCGTAAAATCTCCGTTTTTGCAAAATGGAGACTTTTTTTTGGTTAAATGAGATTTTGTTGGAAGTCTTATTTTTTGTCTGAAAACGTAGTCTATAAGCCATATTTTGCTCGAAAACATGATCTGTAAGCCTTATTTTTGCTTGAAAACGTGGTCTGTTCACCCTCTCTGCTGCTAAACTGCATACATTGACAAAGTCATGTAAAACTACATTCATTGACCAAGTCATGTAAAACTACATTCATTGACAAAGTCATGTAAAACTCCATTCAATGACCAAGTCATGTAAAACTACATTCATTGACCAAGTCATGTAAAACTGCATTCATTGACCAAGTCATGTAAAACTGCATACATTGACAAAGTCATGTAAAACTACATTCATTGACCAAGTCATGTAAAACTACATTCATTGACAAAGTCATGTAAAACTTCATTCAGCGACCAAGTCATGTAAAACTCCATTCAATGACCAAGTCATGTAAAACTCCATTCAATGACCAAGTCATGTAAAACTCCATTCAATGACCAAGTCATGTAAAACTCCATTCAGTGACCAAGTCATGTAAAACTTCATTCAGCGACCAATTCATTTAAGACTACATTTAAAGGCAAAGTCATGTAAAACTCCATTCAATGACCAAGTCATGTAAAACTACATTCAATGACAAAGTCATGTACAACTACATTCAGAAAGAAAGTTTTTCTAAGTTACTGCTAATATATTTTAATATGTGTTGTCTTGTATACTAAATTTTCTCAACTTCCTCTGTTTTATCAAAATCGAAATATAATTTTGACATAAGTGGGAGGGGGAAATGTTGAAATTTTGACAATGGTTCAGGATTTGCAAATCATGAAGATCAATAAGTGAGAGAAGTGCAGGGAAATCTCCTTATTAGGATTATATTTTTTATTTTATTTACTGGTTTATCTTTCTTTCAGGCCATGTGTCCTTTTTAAAAATCCCATTGCTCACTTGTCAATTGAGAAGAAGGAGATGATATCTCTGGATGCAAATGAAGCGCTGGTTGTGTACCGAACCGATGTAAAAACAATGGAGGTCAAAAGATATGTGCAATACGGACCTACTCTCTTCATGCCAGTGTCAAATGAATGGTGAGAAATAAACATCATTAGTGTCAAGAATTATCTGAAAAACTTTTATTGTGGAATGCAATATTCTGCTACAGTATTAGATTTATTTTCATTGTTTGAATTTTAAAATTCTCGATTGATGCAGATTTGAAATGAGCTTTATTTTGGCAGTCATTTCTTTCTCTTACCTATGGATGTAACTTTTTATGTTTTTATAATTCCAATAAATGTTTTAAAGGCTGCAAATAATGTTATTTATTTGTAAAGTAATGCCACACAAGCAATATTGTTATTAATTTAAATGCTTTATTTTCTCCTGTACATTTAGTAAATTATGCTGTAAAAGTAGTTTTACTTCCAGAGTAGATTTCAATTACTTAAAAAATATTTTTTCATGCAGGTAAGCTTATTTGGTTGGTTTTTAAAAAAATGTTAGTTTTGTAATATGCTATTTGTTTTCTACTAAGCTTTATGTTTGCATGCTCATATTTATTAAATGACATTTTATTCTTTAATAAAAATGAATGTGAGTCATTAATTTACTTGGTCAGCATTTGGGAAAAGTATTTTTGTCTTATTTTATTTTGATTTCAAAGTAATAATGAATTTGTGTATTCCATAATATAAACATTCTTACTTATCTTAACCTTTCTGTTTTTTAATTTCCTTGGGGCTCATTTATTTTGTTGTGAAGATATTACACATGAACTCATATCCTTGACTCAGGCAGCTCTTTTTAATTCCCAGGTTGCATGAGTTTTGCTGGCATGGTACAGACCCCTCCAATAAGACGAGGATGATTCCCAACAAAAATAAGTTTGAGAGACTGAAAATCATACCTGACCAATTCTACTATAATGTAAGATATCTCATTAATGGTCAAGTGCCACAGTAATCTGTTGCATAGAATAAATAGGAATATACAATTTGTACTTTGAAATAATTATTTGGATTCTTTCTTTTGGCATAGCTGATGGCTTTTTGGGTAGGTCCACAAGAACAGTGAGTCCACATGATTTGTTTTGGGTACATATTCAATAACATATTTATTACATACTTCGAGCCAAAGAAAACAACAAACACTATAATGTTATAGCTATGTTCATGCAAATAAATGTAAAGTCCTTGTTTATCATAAATAATCAATGATACAGACATAGAAACAGGTTATGTTACCAGTTTCATATATTTTATGGTTTGCATTTACTTTCTGTTTGCATTTCATTTGCATTCTCTATGCATTTCTTGTATGTTCTGTTTGCATTCCAGTGTTTGGGGTCCTTATCCTAAGTCTGTAGGTTTGATACATGTCCAGGCCAGTCTGGGTCATTTGCACATACTTTATTTACTGTATATATTGGGGCATGATAAAATAAAAAATTTCCCGTCCCAGAATTTATGGTTTAATTTTTTTCACCTCAGTCATATGTCCCAGGAATTAAGAAACAAAATAAATTTGTGTTTAATTTGCACCTCCCCCCGACTCCACTTCTAGTTGCAATAAACAACTTTGTTATCATTTATTCCTCTTTTTTTTTTATCATGGGCATTAAAGAATAAATTATCAATGACCTCAATTAAAGCATGGGCATCTATTATGTAGTGTGTATCGCTTATGTCTGATAACACATCACACATTGTTTACTGATGTGAATATTGAGACACAAATCATGTTTGGTTGTACTCAGTGGTTTGAATATGTTATCCAACTGAAAACTGGATCCAACAAAATCACAAATGAGAGGGAAATAATTCCTGAAGACATCTGCCATTTACCCATGATACAGTGTCAGGTGCAAATTAACCAAGATTGAATTATATCCAGGTCAACTATATGACAGTATCTTGCAAAATAAAAATCATTATTTGAAAATACATTCACTTGAGTGTAAGTGACAATCGTTTCACTAGCATAGGTTACAAAAAGTACTACTGAAGCAAGTTGTTGCTGTGTATACTATTACCCGCAGACATCAATGATCGCTTGTATTAATTTTAACTATAGATGCCATGCAAATAGAAGCCCAGGTTGTAAATAAATAACTGGCAGTGATCAGTGAGCTCATTTGCTTGACCTTATGACAGGATATCAAAGACCAAGGCTATTTTTATCGCAAAGCAATCTGACCAAGGTAACTGACTTTGAATACTTTTAAGCAGATTTTTAAAGAAAATGAATATCAATACTGTAATACATTTGGAGTGTGTGCATTTGACAGTGTCCCATTTTAAGGAATTTTTAGATTTGTCTGATTACTTGTTTGAATAATGGGAATATCCTTAGCCAGAAATAATTAGTAATTATTCTGAAGAAAGGTCACACAGTAAAGTGTTTGTGAGTTTCCATAATGTCATGGTTGACTAGTAGAGAAGTCAGGCCAAAATCGAATGAATGTCCTTGGAGTAATGTAGTCCATATTAAAATCTAGATATGTACATGGTCATATAACTGCAGTCGTTGTGGCAGGATTTAAATCAGAAGGAACTCGGCAGATACTGTTTATGTCGCCAGGGTAGCAAATGTGGTGCAGTTATATTGGTGAAAAGCATACATTAACTGGCCTAAGGGGGGGGGGTGCGGAGTTAAAATAGTTCCCTCTTTAGAGGAGAGTTATATAGTTTCTGCAGCGTGAACTGCTGGTGGTACGGAAACCAGATGAAGAGAAACCATGCAGATGTGTGATTTATAGATACTTGGCAGGCTAGAGATCTGTGGTCTTGCATAGATTAGAGTAAAATTTATGTATAGAATGGACATGTTGGGCTTTCTAATTTACAATGTAAGTTGTATGGAAATCTTTGGAAAATCGGGGAAAACTTGTGACTTCTAGCGAGAACTGCACTAGGGTTCCGCTCGGTTAAGTAAAGACCCCTGGCTTGTAACAATACAAAAGTTGTTTTATTACAAAGAACTTTAGGATCTTTTAATTGTGCTTATATATATATATATATATATATATATATATATATATATATATATATATATATATATATATATATATATATATATATATATATATATATATATATATATATATATTAATCTATTCATCCACTGTAGGTTAATCACACTGATGGCCTAGTGTAAGAGTGTCCACCTCAGATTTGGGAGGTTGTGGGTTTGATCCCTGGCCGAGTCATACCAAAGACTTATAAAAATGGTATTAACAGCTGCCTCACTTGGTGCTCAGCATTAAGGGGTTAGTGTTAGGACTGGTTGACCTGGTGTCAGGATAATGTGGCTGGGTGGGACATAATGCTACATGTCCTGTGGTATGATGCCTCAGTGCTAGACATCACTCTAAAAAAATGGCCACATTGCAGACATTGTGGTGATATGACTGAAAAATCATTAAAGCTTCATTAACAATCCAAATTGCACACACATCCACTGCAGTGTAAAAGCAGTGATTCTTGCACAGTGTACATGTATTAATCAGGGTTCATCCATTGTAGGGTAAAATCAGTGATTCTTGCACAGTCTACATGTATTAATCTGTGTGTCGGTTAGATTGTACTTTGTTGACATCAGATCTTTTATGTTGTCTGTATTCTTGTAATGCATGTACTTTAACTTAGAAATATGGGACAAGGCAGTATAATTTACTCAAAGAGATGGATTTTAGTTTTGAGAAGACTTAAATATACATGGCTGGTCATGGTAAATTGCTTTCTTCAAATTTATTACGAATTTATATAGATGTCTAAGCAACAACTTTAGATCATTTGGAAATGGTCATAAGCAACTGGTGGACTGTATGTACTTAAAGATATGCAGTTATTTATGTACAAGTGAGATCAATAATAATTAGCCTTGGGATATAGCTGGTATTTTATGCAGGTGATGTAGGTACAAATGAGACATGATACTTAGCCTTTAGAGATGTATGGTTTTTGTTTTACAGGTGGGACCTATTGTATTTGGCTATTATAGACATATGTTTTTTTATGCAGGTGATGTATTTACAGGTGGAACCTATTGTATTTGACCTTCAAAGACATAAGTTTTTTTTATGCAGGTGATTTATTTATAGATGTCCTATTGTGTGTGGTCTTTAGAATCATGTTGTGTCTTATGCAGTTCATTTATATGTAAGTATGACTTGCTGTACTTGGCCTCTAGAGATAGGTGGTGTTGTTATACAGTAGTCCCCCTCTTATACGGCCACCCCTGCTGCACCGAGAAAGTGGTCTTATAAGACGGGTGGCCGTTCCAGAGGGAGACTAAATTTATTATGAGAAGTACATGTATATGTAATGTACGTAGTAAGAAAGCTACATACTTCAAAACATGTAATATCTTCGTCTAAATGAAACATTAATCATTAAAAGGTTCTTTTTTTATGATAACAAATTCATTTCAACTGAATATACGTTACTATTTTTTCTTTCTTGGCGCAAGTGTGATATGCGAGTGGGTATTGTTGTCAAGCACATTGCAAATGGATTCAAAAACGTAATTTACATCTTGGTACATACATAATTATGTTTCCATTTGCTCCATTTTCCCACTGCTGCTGAATAACCTTATCGATTATGACTTCGTTTATTCAAATTATTTCAACATAAACTTGTTTTTTCGAGTCTTTTCTACATATTTTTGTTCGGCATTCCCCAATGTCGTCGAGTAAAATAACCGACTTTCTTCTAAAAAAAATTATCCGATAATGTGATGACATTTTGTTTGGTAATGATTTATTCAGTTATTGCTGACTGTATGTGATTTAATTATGCAGACAAACTTGTGTCGAGCATACGAAATACAGTCTTTGTAAAGGAAGCCATAATGTGTGGTCATGTGATTTCTCCTGTCTTCGTCTGGTACGCTGTTGTTTTTTTTTTTAAGGTTCTTTGTGTGTGCCAATGTACAAAATCTATTTTTAGCCTATGCTGACCCTGTTATGATTATAACAATTACATCTTGTTATAATCATCAAAGAGAAGAACTCTATATAGGTGTTAAACCCCAAACTCTATCATAACATTATTGAGCCCATTTCCTGTAAACATCGACTTTCATAGATAATGATATACTATAAATCTTTAGTCAACACATTTAATGGCGACTTGACACTCGGAAACGTGAAATAGAGATAATCAAAATTGCTGACCTTACGTCAAGATTTGAATTAATTATTGGTTCTGGATACATTTGAAGAAACAAAAGTGGCCGTTCATGAGGGGGACATTTTTCATTTTTTGTACTAAAATGCTGGTCGCTGGTCGAGTTAGAGGGGTGGTTGCTCTTGAGGGGTACTTTTGAATACAAACTCAAAGGTGCCAAGGGATTCTGGCCGTAAGAAGCGGGTGGCCGCTGGTCGGGGGGGGGCTGTTCAAGAGGGGGACTACTGTATATTGTTTTATATAAAGGGTAAAGGTGGGACCATGTGCTTGGTCGTTGATATATGTACAAGTGGCACAAATTGTACTTGATGTTTGTACTATTGTTTTGCAAATAAGTGAGACTAATTGTACATGGTCTTTAGAAACAGGTGGTACTGTTGATTATGTACAAGAGGGACCAATTGTACTTGGCCTTAAGAGACAAATGTTGTTTTCGTATAGGTGGGTGCTCTAGGAGATTTACTACATGATTGTACATTCTATGTATTTTATAATGCAGGTTGATGAAGTGAGGACAGGTGATGATGCCTTGATAAGGGTGAAGTTGATGATTTTCTTTGAGCTCAAGGATATTGAAACTATGGTAAGAAAGCTCTATTTGAAATGACTAAAACAGGCATATTTATGCATATAAAGACAAGGTATTAGTAAATAAAAAAGAGAGAAAAGTCTCATTTTTGCATCATCGCAGCTAATGCTATATTAAAAACTAATGTTGTATGGACCCAGACTTGAAATGTAAAGAATGTGGGTCTTTCTTAATCTTTTTGTCAATATTTTGCAATAGGATATTACAAAAATTATTTTTCATAAACATGCTCCAGTTGAAACCTGTTGTACATATTCACACAGTTTATTTCATTGCTCAGATGCCAGTAAATTTTACTTTATCTGCCATTTTTTATATATATATAAAAAAAGCACAAATTATTTTCTCGTTCATTTTCTCCCAAGTTCTGAAATTACATTGATATACAAAGAGCAGTTGTTTTTTTCCATACAGCTTTAGTAGGTTACACATGTGCTAATCTATCTTTAGTATGTTACACATGTGCTAATCTATCTTTAGTATGTTACACATGTGCTAATCTATCTTTATTATGTTACATATGTGCTAATCTATCTTTAGTATGTTACACATGTGCTAATCTATCTTTATTATGTTACATATGTGCTAATCTATCTTTAGTATGTTACACATGTGCTAATCTATCGCATTAATCTTTTAAAGATGAGGTGGGAAGTTTGGTTTTCATTGTATTTACTCAAAGTCTGGAACTAAAATATCTTATATCTCAAAATTCTCAATATATTGCTTATATAAACAAGATCTTGATTGCTATGATATCACTTGGAGCTTTTTTAAAATGTTTTTGGGTTTGGTTTTTTTTTTTTGACTTCTCCAAACATGGCTTCAGCCAGCTTTGGATAATTTGTAAAATGTTTCTGTTTAAATTACAAAGGAAGTCAACTGATTTGATGATGATCTTACATGTACAGTGCACACATCAATGCAATGCATGCATATATAGTACAAAGTCACATGGGTCATGTAGTCATTAACACCAACTATTTCAGTAATTAGTGTAACTTTTTAGAATTTGATTCCACATACCTTTAAGTGGCAAGTATCCACTTCATTTGGATTTGTATACATCCATATTTCTTTGGAAGGTCAATAATATAATGCCTCAAGAGGAACATAAAGCAAAATCAGTATTAAAGTTCATAGATATTTTTGGATGAAATGAACCCAAAAGTGTTATCCAGTACAATCTGAATTGAATGTCACATGCTGTGATGTCATAATGAAAGAATTGCATATTGATAAACAAATTTCATACTACCCTCAATTGTGACAATTCAACTCGATGTTCTCTTAATCTGACCCAAGTTTAGTACATGGCCACCATTGTAAAAGTCCATGGCAATAAATAATTTTTGTCTGGAAGTTTCTTGATAACGCTTAAGATGCAGAGTATTCAATAATTAGGGTTTAATAGACTTAGGTTAAAAAAATTTATGTTAAATTTTAAAAGAACAATTTATATTTAATTTAAACTGAGTAAATGCGCATACATGACCCATGTGACTTTTATTATTACTTATCTCACAACTCAGTTTCACAACTCTGTGGAATATATAATTTATTTATCTTTGTAGTGAAAGGGGCACAATTTTGCAATAAATATTTTTTTTTTTTTTTAGCTGAATGGCACAAAGGACCCTTATGCAGACTTCGTAAAGTAAGTTTATGGAAAAAAAATATTTTGTTTGAGAGCTTATTGTTTTGAGCAATAGTATTAATTTAAAAATTTAAGTTTGATCCCTGGCCGAGTCATACCAAAGACTTATAAAAATGGTATTAACAGCTGCCTCACTTGGTGCTCAGCATTAAGGGTTTAGTGTTAGGATCAGTTTTTTGGATGTTAATTCATTGTACATGAGATTCCTGTTGGTTCAGGTTAGATTATCTCAGACACCCTGGATCACTCAAGCTGGTGTTGGATCCTTCAGACTGATTCAAGTCTCATGGAGATTTTAGATATTTACGTATTGGGCTTGGTCGCATAAATGTCATATCATCATAGTACCCGTATGTAAGGTGTCAATTAAAAGGTATGTCATTGTATGGCGATGTAAATGAACTAACAGTCACATTAAACTAAGTAATTAAACTTTTTCATATGTATAGGTATAATACTGTAATTCCTGTTTAGGCAACTTTTCAAAATTGGCAACCCGTTGTTTATAAAGTTTCAGAGTTTGGTGTATTTTAGGTGCTTCTGTTTTTGAAACTATTTGAGCCCAAAAAACGTGAAAAATGTGCTGAACAATCTATTTCCACATCATTGTTATGGGGGATTGTCTGTACGATTTGTGCCTTTACTGGTCAGTCCAAAATATGTTATGCAGTTTCCTGGAGTTTGGTGTCAGACATTCATCTAATCTGTCATCTCACTACTCCCAAACTGCTGACATCCTTTATAATGCTATTTCATTGGAGCCATTAAAGTGAGGGACTCTTATTGAGAGATTTTCCAACAAGGCTGTGTAAAAGAAGTGCCCAGAAAAATTACCTCACCCTGAATCAAAATTCATTTGCCTATTAGTAACATATTTTTCACTATAATTCTAACAGTGTTGAAACCTAATGTGCTTTAAGATATATATAAAAATGGTTTAAATTAAATAATTTAACAGCAGTAATCTATTACCTTTTATGCAAGTCCCTAAGCTCATTTTTAGTATTGAAAGTTCTTAACACCTTGAAACAAGAAGACCATGTCTGACCCCCCTGTCAAAAGCCCATTTGAAGTGCTTTCCCTGTTTTCCTTGGATAAGTATATGGTAAAATGTTTGTCTTTTCTTTGCAGAAAATTTCTTTCATTTAGTGTTCTGGATGTATTTGGAAATTTTTATATCATTTTCCACATTGAGTAAAAATACCTTCAGACTTTGTCTAAATTTTAATATCATTTTCCATATTGATTGAGTAAAAATACCCTCAGACTTTGTCTAAATTTTAATATCATTTTCCATATTGATTGAGTAAAAATACCCTCAAACTTTGTCTAAACTTTAGCCCACTTAATAGATTTGGAACCTAATTGTGCTGTGCTTAGCGAGCAGCGGACATTTAAAAGTATCGTTTTCCCTGATCTAGTAATAGGGTAAGTATTAACTACTCTTGTTTGCATCATAAGTTTTTTCTCCATTTTCCAGAATTTTTTTTTTTAAAATTATTATTTGATGATCCATTTCAGTATGAAATTGGAATATAGTCAAACCTGTCAGCAGTGTCCATCGACTGGAAAAGGCAAAACTGGTCTTTTTATAATTATTAATACAGTGAAACCCCTAAAAACTAAAACCTTTTTATACCAGAATTCCCATAAGACAGAATTGCTTTTAGTCCCAAATTTTTCCTTCTTTAATATCAACTTACAATGATGTGGCATTTTATGACTCTAGTTCAAATTGCCACACACCCCCACAAAAAAAGAAGATATGGTGGTGAGACAGAAAAGATCTAGTGATGAGACAAAAAAGATCTAGTGATGAGACAAAGATCTAGTGATGACCAGATAATGGGATGAAGGTAGATAGTTGTTAGGCAGAAATTATAGAGTTATGAAATGATTTTTAATATCCCATAATGTATTAAAATTTGTGCCCATGAAGCCTTGTTGTGCATTTTGATTTAGTAAGTTTTAATTGTATCAATTTGTAATTGCAGGCTTTTATTTTATTTATTTAGAACATTAAAATTCAGCAGGGTGTAGGGTCAAGAAAAGGATAAAAGTAGTAGCAGGGATATGCGATAAAAATATAAAGATGACTTGAGCTTGAAGGATTAAGATGTGTGTGATAGAAGCATTGTGTAATGAAAATCACTGTGCTTTAAATGTTTTTTTAATTTCATTTTAGCTGTGTCTGTGCTGATGTAGTGGCTTTTGCTGCAAAGTACAGGTAAGTAATTTTCCATTCTTTTTAAGCAATCCAGAAAAGGGAATTTTCGGTATAAATTACACATAGGAAGAAAAAGATACACTAAAATTTTCCTTACAAAAACGTACCAAAATGCGCTTTAAGAAATCTTGTTGTGCCTTGTTGTCTCGTAATACATGAATACCTATAAAACCTAATGCGTCACTGTGTACAGTTAAATTTGCTGTCAGTGCTAGCCAATCAAATACTTGAATTTGCTCCAATCTTTTGCATAGCAAATTAGTTTTCATTTGTAAAGCAATGATAGCTAAAGTTAAAACAGGACAGATACTGATTAAAGAGCTTTTTTGATCAAACTTCTGAATTAACATCCTGCTATAGTCAGACTGACTCTAGTTGAGATAATTCATGATGCATTTTAATGAGTCCAAAAGATGAAAGCACAAAGATAGCAATACTTGAAACTTGAGTGTATGTGGGTATGATCTCACTGTAGATTGTACAAAATGAGGAAATATCATCTCACTGTAGATTGTACAAAAATGATGTGAGAGTGGGCTTGATATCCCCATAGATAAGTTGTAAGAGGGAATGGGCATGATATGTTATTATGATTAGTGTATATAATATACTAAGCACTTCAAGTACTGGGCTAAACTAGCTCAGTCAGATGCACAAATCAGTTTCATATCATTTTTTTTTCACCCCAGGGGACAAATGTGCTGAAGACAGCAATGAAAAATGGGGACAGTTTTTTTTGACTGATCTCACAATAAATTTTTCAAAGTTGTATGAGAGTGGGTACGATCTCACAGTAGATTCTGCAAAAATGATATGTGGAAGTGGGCATACAGAAGTGGGCACTGAGAGTGGCCATGATCTAAGTAGGTCATACAAAATGATAAGACAGTGGGCATGATCTCACTGTAGATGGTACAAAATAATATGAAAAATATGAAAAACTAACTGATGATGAAATCAATTTATTGAAACGAATTTCTCATTAATATGGCTCACCTAACATGCATAATCAGCGTGTTTATTCAATGTCCGAACATGCAGTTATTCCACTTCACCATACAATGTTCTATATATTCATTCTCTCTCTCTCTCTCTCTCTCTCTCTCTCTCTCTCTCTCTCTCTCTCTCTCTCTCTCTCTCTCTCTCTCTCTCTCTCTCTCTCTCTCTCTCTCTGTAGCAGGATATGATCAAACACCATGTATTATTACAATGAAATCATGGAATAAATATTTAACTCTTCACTGTGCGGGTTGTACCCTTTGAGTTATAATTGGAAGACCTGCAATTTATGCAATTCATATAAGTTTATGGCATCTGGGACACTGTCATCATGGTGGAAGCTGTAAAGGCATAGAAAATAGAGGGTCTAGAATTAAAGAGTTTTAAATTGTGAATGATATATTAAACAAAAAATTTTAGGATTAGCAGTGGCAAAACATTGTTATTGTTATACATTACAGTTTTATATTGAATTTTTTAAATTTTAAAATTGATGTATCCGGATAATCAGAAAAATAAGTCTCACAGAAAAATTTTAATTAAAAAGGTCAAGGGATTCTTTCTTCAGTCAGGTCGAGAAAATAATGACAATAGTGGAAGTTATTTTAATATGATGCTGATAAGTTTTAGTTCATTGATTGAAACAAATTCTCCAATTATTGATCAAAATGATAGAGATGACCTTGATTTCAGTTATGTTGAGTTCATAGAGCATTCTGGGGAGCTGAATCTGCTCTCAAGTTACCCACAGCTGATGGAACGCAGTAAACAAATTGGCTACGAGGTGTCAAAGGTCGTCTTTCGTGGATACTATGCTCATGAGAAGCTTCAAAAGTTACACGATGGTGCTATTGAGACACGGACAAAGCTCAAAATTGCAGTGAGTAACTATAAACACATTTTTTAGCTCTACTCATCATAGACCTGAAGATCTAGTGGCATGGCCTGTTGTCTGTTGTCCATCCATCTATTGTATATTCAAGCCATTAGCAAAAATTTATTATTGCTGTTCGTTCTAAACTTTGTGTAGAGGATTGCCACGAAAATTTACACACATACTCTTCCCAAGGTTCTGTTGGTACTAAATGAAAATGTGATGCTCAGATGTCCAATTTGCCTTTATAGTGCTATTGCTGTTCCTTCTGAATGAATGGTCATGTCAGCATGGGGATTTCACTGAAAGACTTCGTGAGATGTCTAGTTGGTTGTAAATGAAAATGGTGCTTATCTGATCTCTAATATGGTAACCATGTGTTTCATAAACTATGGTCATAAACTAAGTAACAGAAAAGAGCAAAAACAAACGAGTTTTGTAAAATTCAACAAATAATATATTTCCCCAAAATTCAATATGAAAATTTGAAAAGAATTTACAGTATTATGAGTTAAATCCCAAATATTCCTATAAGTTATATCATGGGTACAGATAGAGTATTCCAAATGAATTCCAACTTCAAATGTGCTGATATGACAATAGCCTGGACTAGTGTTGATGTGGTAGAAGTCTTAGTCCAGAAAGTATTAATGAGCACTTTGTAATTTCAGTGAATAATTTAAATAAATCCTCTCAAATATTAACTGAAATACAACTAAAATTGATTCCTCTAAAAACTTGTTTTAAGATAGGAATAAAGAATTTCTGTTTACTTCAAACAGATGGTCACCTTACTTATGACTTGACAAGTTCCCTGGACATATGCTAATTACAATGGAATTTTCCATCAAACTTTAAACAAAATTTATTTCTAGAACATTCTAAGGTCAGAATCAAGGCTTATCCAAAACTCAAACCTATTTTTTTCTACACAACATTAGGCATGTAGGTCCAAACTCTTACCCTCAATTATGGACAAAGGTTTATCAAACAATACAAAATAAATATACATAACATATCATAATGGATGCTATCTTATAAACCTGCTATTTATTGCTCAAGAATATCATTGAGGATTTCAACACAATGCAGTTGAAAATAAAAAAGTGTCTTTTCTTGGATTACTGGAATTTGTTTTAGTCACTAGTGCATCAGCCCCTTCAAGGGACTCTTGTTAGCTCAACTGGTCACAGGCCAGATGAGTTTATTGAAATATAACAACCTTCTGCATTTCACCACTCTTGCCCCTCTTACCATGTTTCTGGGTTGGACCACAGGTTTAACAATACATACAGAAGACATTTTGGTGAATGCTTTTCTTCTTGATATTTCAGTATTAACTAGGTTAATTTTATCTTATCCAGAGCTCCCACTAGCAGATCATTGCAGATCCATTCCCACTAGCAGATCCATTCCCACTAGCAGATCCATTGTAAGTTTATTGAGCTGTAAGTTTTTAGGTCCAGGAGTTGATGTCATATTTTTATGGATCAGTACTGATGGTTGTTTATAGTTGTTTCAGTGTAATGTAGCATGCAGTCTTATGATGCACTTTCACTGGTCTCTGTGGTTCACCTGGAATGATCAGAATAACAAATTGAACAATACAGATCTACAGGGACATTATACACCTGAATTTTTTTAATTGCCAGAGCTGTTTATCCTTCTAAAATAAGTTTTTATAGCACAGCTTTCTCCAATACATGTCTGGAGAGATGTCAGCGATTAACTAAAATAAGTTTTTATAGCACAGCTTTCTCCAATACATGTCTGGAGAGATGTCAGCGATTAACTAAAATAAGTTTTTATAGCACAGCTTTCTCCAATACATGTCTGGAGAGATGTCAGCGATTAACTAACAATAACACAGCAAAGTATGGTAGCTAAAAATTTCAGTAGGCATATTGACAAATGAACACAAAAAGTAAACAGAAATCCGCAAAGCTGGGACAAACTATTGTTGACAAACATATTTACCATGGATTGATTTCTGCATCAAATTGCATACAGTGAGAGCATATCAAGCACCATCTTTGTCAAATCTGCATACTTTATGCAATATTTTGTGTAAGTGGGAGCTTTGACTTTATTTATTCCTAAATCATTGTTACCAGTGGTTTATGGCCTCAATTGGGGCTTATAGTCAGGAAGTAGTACACATGTTGATTATTTCATCATTATATTTGAGTAGAGCCTCACCCAGTTTGGTTTATATTTAGAATAAATATATAAATATATGTATATTCTGATGTGTAATTGTCTGAGTCATATGAATATATTTCAAAATTTGTTTTATGGAATATAGTTGGTGCTTTTATTTCCATCAAATCACAAGTTTTGCTTCTGCTCAATAACTTTATAAGATTTTATATTTTTATTGAAACCAAAAATTTTCATTGGCTTCATATTACGATATACGTGTCCAGATTGATTTTGACAATTTCCCATTCCTTGGCATGATGTAGCCAAAAATGTGTTAACACATTAACCCCTGGTGCTGTGTTTATGAGGCAGGAGGTAGTAGCCTTCGGCCAAGGTCGGTATCGTCGATGTCATGCATGATACACTAAAGTGGGTGGTATTATAGAAAGGTAGACAGATTTAGATCTACAATGATACCAAATAATCTGGACATTTTAGTTGCACTACAAAACAGAGGGAAAAACCTAATATTTTGGACCCTTTTCTTTAATCCAAAATTTGCACGTGGTCAGAATTTGATTTTCTGTCCAAATTTTAGACTTTTTGGCCTCAGATCTAAGGCAGACTTGTCTGAACTGCATGCACACAAACAGGTGAACCTGTGCAATAAGTAGGATATGGTGGGCATTTTTAATAAAGAGAGGTCTCCATATGAAAATGATGGGTTCATTGAGCAAGAAAAGAACAACAAGAAAACATAAATTCCAGCTTTTCCCCTTCTGCTCATGTGTAAGCAGAAAAACCAATGGAAAACAATGTTTCTAACACAACGAGACATTTAGGCTCATGAAAATTGCTTGGAAGTCGATGTATTTGGATGTATTCAGAATAGTCCAAAATGTGTTTCATACTCGCATTTCATGCAAAAACAGTAAAAACCTTCAGGGGTTCATGTGTTAAAAGTGCTGTTTGCAACCAACATTGATAAACGAAGAAAATAAAAGCAATATTTTCCAGTAAAATTGAATGGAGTTATGGCTCCTGTTTGAGAACATTGTCCTTTATTGCATCAAATTGGGCATCCTTGCCATTTGGACACAGTTTGTCATGTGATTAAAGAATTGACATGAGTGCTTGATTAAAATGTATTTTAGTCTTTTTCTTCCCTTTTCTTGCAAAATGCTCAAAATTATTAATTTTATAAATTTAATTTAAAATGAGGACTCTGGTAAGATCCTGATTTTTGTAAGATATGTTTTTGGGTATAACTAGTTTTATTTTGTTTTCAGTATGAGAAAGAAGAACAGGAGCAGCTGTTGACAGACCTGAAGCTGCAGAACGAGAAGGACAGAATAGAGCTAGGTACATTTTACAGATTAATTTGTATCATTCTTAAGGCACCTAGACTTGTAAGTATACATGACTCATTGGTTAGCATGTATCATTCTTAACTCATTCAGCCCCGATACCATCTATGCTTGTAATTTAGTTTCTGCATTCAACGGCCGATACCGTCTACATGTGAAGTTTCTCGACTGCATTCAATTGCCGGTACTGTTCATACTCGTTCCAAATGTGTGGTCAAAAGAAAGTCTCTGACTGGTTACAAATGTGGCTTTTCCAAGAATCAGGCCCACTTGTAACCAATCAGAAATTAATTTACTTTCGTTTGGGCAAACTTTAAATGTTTAAAAACCAAGGATTACTACTTTGAGAACAGTTTCAATACACGTGTTCTTTTCTTAAACAATCATAAAATTATGGCGGAAACACGAGTGATTTTTGATGGCGGTGAGGGTAAAAATGAGGAGTTTCTCGGGTTTGATCTAAAAAATATTGAGTAAGTAGAGGAAAGATATGTTCAACAGTTGGATAATTTGCGAGATTTCGAATGGGACATTGAAGATTCTTGAGATTAAATAGTCAGAAAAAAAGGATGCTGATCGCGAAAATGAAAGAGTTTCTGCTGATCTAGCAGATTGAAGCAATCGTCTTCTGCCTGTCCAAATCAATGATTTTAACGGAATGAATCCTGGACCTACAGCATACATTGACAAATTGACAAGGAAAAAAGAGAAATCTATCTTTTTTCACTTACAAACGAAACCAATCCATATGCCTAAAAATGCATTTTGGTATAAACAAACAAAATGTGGTATCCAACCTGCAAAATGTGTTATTGAACAAAGTTTTATCTTAACAAAAACTGGATGTGAACATTGCCAAGTAAATGTACGTACAAATTGTTTCAAACCATATCACATATTAAATTTTCCTGGTTTATTTTAATGGAATTAAGTGCTGATGATGTGATATTCCTAACAATGTTGCACATAATTTTGTAAAAAGTGTATAAATAAATTGTGAAAGACTTGGACAAATAGAAAGAAAAATACATCACTGTGTAGACAAATTCATTTGGATTAATTTGTGAAAATTTCATGGATTAATATTGGATACAAGAAGAGAAATTAAAGTAAGTAAGTGTGAAGGCATGTGCATGATTTTTACAAATTTTCCAAACAGGTAAAACACTCTGGGGCACAAGCAGCTAGACACAGCTTAGTGTGGCTGGGGCACAGTAACAGTGTTACTGATAAGTTTGTTGGGGCTGAATGAGTTAAGGCACCTAGGCTTATAAGTATACGTGACTCATTGGTTGGTATGTATCATTCTTAAGGCAACTAGATTTATAAGTACACCTCGCTCATTAGTTAATTTGCACCATTCTTAAGGCAGCTAGACTTACAAGTAGTCCTGACAGATTGGTTTTCATGTATCACTCTTAAAGCACCTAGACTTACAATTACACCCTCTCATTGGTTAGCATGTAAAATTTGTAAGACATCTAGACATGTGAGTGCACCAGGCTCATTAGTTAATTTGGATCTGAATATTTAATCCACAATCATTAAGAAACATTAGCTCAGTATTATGGTGGTTACAAAATAAATGTAATTGGTCAGGTACACCATTAACTTGATTTTGGACAAAGGTTAGGTACCTAATATATATATATATATATATATATATATATATATATCCTCTTTATGACAAGCCAAGAAACAATGCAAATTAAATGCATATAATAACAACTTCGTATGGGGCCGATTACAAGTAACTGATAAGAGTATCTTTGTATGGGTCCAGCTATGTATGGACAACATGCCAAGCCCAAAATAGATATTTACTTAAGCATTAAAAACTGGTAAGGAGTAATATAGAAATGGGTTCAAACCCTGATTTCACTAAGGGTTGTACTTAACTCTGCGGGCAGAGTAGAAATCACTCACATGCATTATGAAGGTGACTTTTAAGCACAACTGGTGATTTTTATCATATTTTTCCAATTTGATTTGTTTCCAACAAATATTATATGCTGTTCTGATGTATTTATTTCTTCAATAATTAATTTATTACCCTCTCAGTAATTTATTATCCATTCGTGTTGCATTTAGTTCTGTCTTACCCCAGATGCTGTATATTTCAGAGCAAAAAATAGAAATAGAAAACTTGGAACACAGCATGAAGATGCAGAGGTAAGTCATGGTTATATATCCTTACTTGTCTACTTTCTGTCATTGTACAGAAATATCCATACAATAGTCATGTCTACTTTATGTCATTGTACAGAAATATCCATACAATAGTCATGTCTACTTTATCTCATCGTACAGAAAAATCCATACAATAGTCATGTCTACTTTATGTCATTGTACAGAAATATCCATACAATAGTCATGTCTACTTTATGTCATCGTACAGAAAAATCCATACAATAGTCATGTCTACTTTATGTCATTGTACAGAAATATCCATACAATAGTCATGTCTACTTTATGTCATTGTACAGAAATATCCATACAATAGTCATGTCTACTTTCTGTCATCATAAAAAATATCCATGCATTTCTACTTTCTGACATATCTTACAGAAATATCTTTGTCAACTTTCTGTCATTGTTCAGAAATATTTATACATGTCTACTTTCTGTGATGTCTTACCGAAATATCCATACTTGTCTACTTTCTGTCATATTTTTTACAAAATATCCATAAATGTCTTCTTTCTGTCATTGTACAGAAATATCCATACAATAGTCATGTCTACTTTCTGTCATCATAAAAAATATCCATGCATTTCTACTTTCTGACATATCTTACAGAAATATCTTTGTCTACTTTCTGTCATTGTTCAGAAATATTTATACATGTCTACTTTCTGTGATGTCTTACTGAAATATCCATACTTGTTTACTTTCTGTCATATTTTTTACAAAATATCCATAAATGTCTTCTTTCTGTCATTGTACAGAAATATCCATACAATAGTCATGTCTGCTTCATGTCATTGTACAGAAATATCCATACAATAGCCATGTCTACTTTCTGTCATCATAAAAAATATCCATGCATTTCTACTTTCTGACATATCTTACAGAAATATCTTTGTCTACTTTCTGTCATTGTTCAGAAATATTTATACATGTCTACTTTCTGTGATGTCTTACTGAAATATCCATACTTGTTTAGTTTCTGTCATATTTTTTACAAAATATCTATAAATGTCTTCTTTCTGTCATTGTACAGAAATATCCATACAATAGTCATGTCTGCTTTATGTCATTGTACAGAAATATCCATACAATAGTCATGTCTACTTTCTGTCATCATAAAAATATCCATGCATTTCTACTTTTTGACATATCTTACAGAAATATCTTTGTCAACTTTCTGTCATTGTTCAGAAATATTTATACATGTCTACTTTCTGTGATGTCTTACCGAAATATCCATACTTGTCTACTTTCTGTCATATTTTTTACAAAATATCCATAAATGTCTACTTTCTGTGATCGTACAGAAAAATCCATACAATAGTCATGTCTACTTTATGTCATTGTACAGAAATATCCATACAATAGTCATTGCTACTTTGTGTCATCATAAAAAATATCCATGCATTTCTACTTTTTGACATATCTTACAGAAATATCTTTGTCAACTTTCTGTCATTGTTCAGAAATATTTATACATGTCTACTTTCTGTGATGTCTAACCGAAATATCCATACTTGTATACTTTCTGTCATATTTTTCACAAAATATAAATGTCTACTTTCTGTGATCGTACAGAAAAATCCTTATATGTCTAGTTTCTGTCATCATACAGAAATATTCATTCATGTCTACCTTTTGTCATCATACAAAAATATCCATATATGTCTACTTTCTGTTATCATACAGAAATATCCATACATGTCTACCTTTTGTCTTATGGAAATACCCATGTCTGATTTCTGTCATCTTCCAAAAATATCCTTGCATTTCTGCTTTCTGTCATTGTACAGAAAAATCCTTACATGTCTTGTTTCTGTCATCATACAGAAATATCCATACATGTCTACTTTCTGTCATCATACAGAAATATCCATACATGTCTACATTCTGTAATCGTACAGAAATATCCATACATGTCTGCCTTTTGTCATCTTCAAATATACCCTTGCATTTCTGCTTTCTGTCATTGTACAGAAATATCCATACTTGTCTACTTTTTGTCATATCTTACAGAAATATCCATACTTGTCCACTTTCTGTCATCATAAAGAAATATCCATGCAATCCTGCTTTCTGTCATATCTTACAGAAATATCGTTACATGTGTACTTTCTGTCACTGTCTACTTTGAATCATCATACAGAAATATAGCAAACATTTATGGATATTTCTTAAAGATATGATGTAATGTCTACTTTCTATCATTGTACAGAAATATCCATAGCTGTCTCTGTTCTGCCATATCTTACAGAAATATTCATACTTGTCTGCTTTCTGCCATATCTTACAGAAATATCCATAGCTGCCTCTGTTCTGCCATATCTTACAGAAATATTCATACCTGTCTACTTTCTGTCTTATCTTTATGAAATATTCATACTTGTCTACTTTCTGTCATATCTTACAGAAATATTCATACCTGTCTACTTTCTGTCATATCTTACAGAAATATTCATACCTGTCTACTTTCTGTCATATCTTACAGAAATATTCATACCTGTCTACTTTCTGTCATATCTTACAGAAATATCCATACCTGTCTACTTTCTGTCATATCTTATAGAAATATTCATACCTGTCTACTTTCTGTCATATCTTTATGAAATATTCATACTTGTCTACTTTCTGTCATATCTTACAGAAATATTCATACTTGTCTACTTTCTGTCATATCTTATACTTGTCTACTTTCTGTCATATCTGTAAGAAATATCCATACTTGTCTACTTTCTGTCATATCTTTAAGAAATATCCATACCGTCATGTGTATTTTCTGTCCTTGTGTAGAAATATCCATACATGTCTAATTTCTGTCATTTTTTACAGAAATATCAAATTTGTTACATGTTTGCATTTCTAGTTCATTATTGATCAGTAAAATCAATGTCAACATTTAACAGATATATCTATAACTTAAAACTATGATTTGTTCTCAAGAAATGCTTTACAGCATTTAAAAAGATTGGCAAAAAGCCTCTTGGCATGAAACCTTTTTAAATTTGTACAAATTTGACAGAAAGCTATCTTAAACCTTTGAATTTATACAACCATTGTACAGATTCTGACCCAATTTGAATGCTATCTTAAAACATTTAAATTTATATAAACATTGTACAGATTCTGACCTAATTTGACAGCAAGCTAACTGTCTTGAAACATTTGATTTTATACAACCATTGAACAGAATTTGACAGAAAGTTAAATGTTTTTAAACCTTTAAATTTTATATCAATCATGCTGATCAACAATCAAACCAGAGACTGCTATGGTGGCCTAAGTGGATAGAATGTCCACCTTTGATGTGAGAGGTCACTGGTTGAAACCTGGCCAAGTCATACCAGACACTTACAAAAATGGTACTCAGCATTAAGAGTTAGTGTTAGGACTTTCGGCCTGGTGTCAGTATAATGTGACTGGGTGTGACATGATGATACATGTCTGCAGCATGATGCCCCAGTGCTAGATATCACCATAAACTGCCACACTGTTGACATCATAGCAATGTGACTGAAAAAAAAGTTAAAAGCTATATTAAACATCTAAATCACAAATCACACTAAAAACAAAACTTTTAAACAGCTATTTCAGACAGAATTTGATGAAACTTCGTGGAAAGCATTCTTGAATAAAAATCAGATTGGGAAGGATTATATTGTATTGTTACCTTCTTAACCGTTTTACTTTGAACTATTTGGGGTTTTTATATCGCTGGTCGATATTTAACCTTTTACTATTTTTAAAAATTATACATATACCCTATAGTATGTCGCTGTTATGATGCATGATTCTTCTGTTTTCTTTCAGAGCCCAGGTCCAGCATAGTTTGGAACTTGAACTAATGGCAGAAATGAAGGCCCAGATACAGTGGCAGAAAGACAAAGAAGGGGAACTACAGGTACTTATTTTGTCATCGTTTAATGTAATTATACCTACTCCATACCTGCCAGCCCATACTTTTTATTCATTAGTCTTGCCAAAATAATCCTTTAACTCTGTACAATCCTTAAACTCTGTACAATCCTTAAACTCTGTACAATCCTTGTCAGTCCAATGAACTAATGAATCACTAAAGAAATTGTTCATTACTCCTCAGTCCAATCAACTGAAATCACTTAAAACTTGTCATTCACTTCTTAGTCAAATCAAATAGTCAAACATTTGGAAATTTGCATAATGCTTGTCAGTCCAATCAACTACTGAAATCACTTAGAAACTTGCACAGTACTTGTCAGTCCAATGAACTACTGGAAACACTTGGAAACTTGCACAATAAATTTTAGTCCGATAAGCTACTGAAACCACTTAGAAACTTGTACAGTACTTCTCAATCCAGTCACTAGTCAGATCACTTGGAAAGTTGAAACATACTTTTCCACTTGTGGCAAATATATTTTAATGTCGTAATTGTTTCAGGGCAAAGTTGCTGAAGATGAACAAAAGCTGAAGCATTACCAGAAACTCCATGGCTTGGGTGTGAATCTGGATGAGTATTTTCATGCACAGATGAGCAAACCAAACAAGATGGTTAATATTGTTGTGGATAAGGATGCAGCAAATTTCCATCTTCATCATTCCTAACATTTAGTATTGCCTTCATTATGAACACTCTTCATGCTTTGGTAGGAATTGGCAAGATATAAAAAAAATAACTGAAATAGGAAACATAATTCAGGTGATGTCACTGAAATTCATTCTTTGGAAACGGTGTTCATAAGAAAATTTAAATGGAAAATAGATGAGAAGATTTTATATTTTAGATTTTATTGTATAAGATTTTAACTTAATGGTCATGTCTAGTTGATAATAACTATTTTGTTTGCTTTTCTTCTGTTGATTTTATTTCTGTCAATCTTGTGCAGTGCAATTATGTCCCACTTGAACTCCAGTTTGTGGTGTTAAAATGTAACATAAATTTTAAATTAATCTTTTTTTATATATTTTTTTATTTTGGGGTATTATACTTTGAAACTTTTGTATTACATGTATTATTAGTAGTTATTATTAATAGTGGTAGTAAGATTTATTGTTTACCTTTATTTGTTGTGCAATTGATTAAGTTAATAAAATGAAACTGACATTCTTTTTAATTTGTCTTCCTTTGCCATTCAAGTCTTGATTGTATAAACTAATTTGATTTATTTTTTGTTATTCAGCCATTTTCAGTGTTTATAATTCTGTAATCTGTGAATAAGCACCAGTTTGTTTTCAAGGTACACTACTTATAGCCTGTATGTATTTTGCCACAAAGCAAGACTTACACACTAATGGAAAATTTCATATTGTTCATTATAAATACCTTTCTTATTATTGACATTCTGTTTGAGATTTTTGTGTGTTTCTTTAGACAAATTAGAATCTCTTGTTTTATGTCTTTTTCCTTGTAATTTGAATTTCATATGTTGCATGTATGCACACCTCACTCGGGTTCCATTAAGAAAATATTATCCTTAATTTCTTGGAATATTCCAGAGGCAGATTGTTATGTCACAATAAAGTTAAATTAAGCCGCTGTGTTCTGTAAGCATTATTAATGCATGTTCGGGTAGATTTACCTTTCGATTTACCTTTCAATGCAAAGATACTTTTAGTTTTTAAAATAACCTCAGCCTTGGGTGGAGAAAAGATTGCAGAAAAACTGCTTTTGTAATGATCATGAATATTAAAGACTATTCAAACTTTAGATTTTATGATGGGGAAGAATTTTTTAACTGAATACCTCACTCTTACCATTGTAGACATAACTAACATCACCAGAATATATCACTCCAACCAATGTAGACATAAGTAACTTCGTCTGAATACCTCACTCTTACTATTGTAGACATACTAACATTTCATGAATACATCACTCAGACAATAATACCGTCTGAATATAGCACTCTTACCAGTGTAGATATAACATTGTCTGAATGTATTACTTACCAGTGTAGATATAACATTGTCTGAATACATCACTCTTACCAATTTGGACATAAATTAACATAGATTGTGAATGAAATGTTCTTATATTAGATTCACTTTCAATGCTGCCTTACTTTCAAGAACTTAATTAAAATTGGAGGACCAATTTTATTACTTTGATTTTGTAAAGTCTGAGTCTGTTTTTAGAAATTTATTTGCACACTTACAAAAAGTCATTAAAAGGAAAACACTAAAATAATCAAGTTAAATTCAGTAGGTATCTGTATCTTGATGATTTGATTCAATTTCTTTTGTTATTTAAATGATTTTTTAAAAATTTCATAAACAGATTTTTATCTCTTGAGAGCTTATGATCTAGCTGTTTTGTGAATTGACATATGCTATTTTTAACTTCTTAAAACAAATAATCAACTACTTTCAATTAAACATGACAGCATCATGGCATGAAGGCATTTTCAACATTATACAAATAGTGCTAATCTGCCATGACAACCATCACTAAAAACCAAAAAACCTGCTCAGCAGAATTTTACCTAAACCATGCTGGCTGGAAAACCTTTTAGATCTATACAAAATTATACAATGGCCAGTTCCAAAAAGAAATGATTAAAATGATAACTTCTCAGAAACAGCTCAAAAGAATTTCAAGAAATGTGACAAAAAACATCTTTGCTTACATGTTTTTGCAACTTTATACAAATGATGGTGATTCACCTCAGCAAAATTGCACCTACTTCGGTAGAAGGTTATGTGACATAAAGGTCTTTCAATATTGGACAAATTCTGATATGCCTTCAGATATGAATGAAGATGCTGAAAATTTTGAAGCCTCAAAACCACAATGATCAGAACACGTTATCAAAACCAGTTGGAACAATGTCTGCAGTTAGGCTGATATTATTAATATTTCTTGAACGATTCTCTTGTTTTTGGCTTTTACATTCTACCATGTTTGTGCAGGGCTACAAAATGTAAGAAAAGCTATTTGCATGATGTTTACTAGTGGTAATTCTTGTACTAAAATGTCTTAGGACGGTATAAGGAACCTGCAAAATTTTCTTTATTTTGATATCTGAATGATCGGGGTTAATTTTGAATTGAACAGTTCATATCAGCATATCCTTACAAAGGGCAAAGTAAAAGTGTTTCGGATACTTCAGGTATATTTCCCCAGCCAGCATGCAGAAACAATCATTTTTATATGTTGTCTGCCTGCGTGATCAAAATTTTTCTTCATTTTAAGAACAATCAAAATTGGTGTACTTTCTGCATTTGAAGGTGCATTTCCCCAATACACAAAATTCTCTATTTTCATCAGCTGTCTGCTAAAAATGGTTAGTCCCAGACAAATAAAATTTGATAGGTATTTCTGTTTATCTGTTTTTCATGCTAATTTATTTGTTTTAATGATTTTTGTATAAGCTCTTCCAATGCTTTCATGATTATGCAAAACAACTTTTGGCAAAACCTTTTTAGCATCTCTTTACAGAAATCTAAACACCAGTAAAATGGAAGATTGATTTGCATTGTTATTTACACATGTACATGACTCTGTGCCATTTAAATGACCATATCAATTTTTATATCATATTTATTTCTTCATATTGTTATCAGGATTTTGTTTACATTTTGTATTTTAAAAAAGTCATTGTTTAGCTTTTTGTTTTGCAGTAAAATAGTTATTAAGAATATATTTTTTATATCCTCTTTGCTAGTAATTCCAGTTTTGGTGCACTATTTTCAACATATTAATGCTGCAGCAAAACACTGTATTTTTCATGTAGGCATGATAAAAATAGGAGATATGTTTCATGTACTAATACTACCTCACATCAAAGGGGCCCCAACTGGCTGAGTGGTCTAAAGCACTCTATGTTATGGATCACTGCCATCTCACCTCTGTCTGCATGGGTTCGAGTCTAAGATTCGGCTAATGTAGTTATGTGAGAAAGCTTGCCAGTAGCTTCTCGTGGGTCAATGGTTCTTTCCGGGTTTTTTTTTCCGGCTTCTTCCTCCACCATTAATACTGGCTGCCATGTATAGCCTATCTAGTGGTGAAAAATGGTGTTAAACCCTACAACAACAACCTCACATCATGTTATTTACATTGCAAGTTGACAGATTGCTATACTTGTACAGTGTAGCAATACAGGATTCTTTAATAGAATGTTTGCTGTACTTGTACAGTGTACCAATACAGGACTTGATAGTAGACTACACACTGTATTTTGTATTATGAGGTGAAAAAAACCTTTAGCTTGCTGCAGTTTGTACTCCAAGTTTTATATATGGTTTTGTTTTTGAATTATTATTATATTATTTATATATGACCACTCTGTTACATATTGCTGTGTTAATTTTGGGTTATATAATTGTTATTATTGTTTTGGACAGTACAAGACTGTTGTACATTAACCATTAATAATACAGGGTTCAGTTTTTAAATTAAAGTACTTGAGGCAAGATAATATCAGTTAAGAGTTAATGGTGGCAAAGTAATATGTTCATATTGGTGATCCTTTCTTATTCTTTATTGTCATATAATAATTACAAATGCATACAAAAATGCATGTTTTGGAAAGAAAGCAATTGGTATGAATGAAGCATGGATATATTCAAAGAAAATCGACTTTAACATGTTTGTGGTTGTACTTGTAAATGGGCCATTTCATTATCAATGCAATATAGTGCACCTTCAGTGCACTGTCATAGTAGCATTGTGCATTTTAAAGAGACTGTGGCCATTTCTTATAACACTTTACATGTAAATTTCTATCTGCATTGATTGAATTGTGTTTAGTTTTTATTTATAATAACCACTTAGATATTCTCACATTTAGAAGTGTCAGTATATTAAATCCTAGATATTCTCACATTTAGAAGTGTCAGTATATTAAATCCTAGATATTCTCACATTTAGAAGTGTCAGTATATTAAATCCTAGATATTCTCACATTTAGAAGTGTCAGTATATTAATTAATTAAATCTGGGTAATACATCTTCTCATATTGCAAAATCGTTGATTAAGACACAGTTATATATTTACCTGTTATATAGGCATGGTTTCACTTTTGCTATTTAACAATTAAAAAAAAACACTTCTCCATAATAATTTCATTTCTTTTCTGTTCATATTTAAAAATTGAGTCTGTTCCATTCTTTATTCCCAGGACTGTAGTAACTAAACTGATAAGCTGATTAACTGATGGCATTCATAAATATCCATTCATTTAAATGCATCTGAAAACACACAAGAACAGTATGAGTTTTTTCTAAGTGATAATTTTGGGAGTAAACAAATTTCATTTTCCAGGAATAAAAGGAAACTTCATGTTGTATTTGTTAAAAGTGTGTGTGTGTGTGTGTGTGTGTGTGTAAATAACCTGCACTGGCAGACATTTTCTTTAGCATACTTGTCACACAGTTTTAATGAAAGGTCATGAAATTTGGTACATTGTATGAACACCCATAGATGCTCATGTTGACAAATCTTGTGACTCCCACAAGTTTTGTTACAATTATTGCCCTTTAGTTTTGTAGCTTAATTTAGTGTATCACACTGTATTGTTAATACAAACTATCCGTGGTTGTGGATGCATTGCCATGAAACTTAGTAAATATTATCAATGAATATCTATTTTCTTATGCAATTTGTTTTAGACTTGTGGCCATCTTGGTCTTGTAGCTTAATGCATTACATCAATTACGGCAACCATTACTAAAATTAGATAAACCTTTAATTGACTTCTCCAAGACTGCAAGATAAAATTTTAGCAAACTTGACAGAAAACATCCTAGAACGAAGAACTTTTAAGTTTTCAGAAATAATGCTGATCTGCCGTTCATTATGGTCACCATTACTAAGAATAGATAAACCGTTAAACCACATTTTCTTAAAAACACAGAACAGAAGCCTGATCAAATCTAATGAAAACATGCTGAAAAATAGCCTTTTTTTTTCATTTTTACAAATTATGTTGAGTGCAGGGCTTATTATTAAAAATGGAATAAGCCTGAAAATGACTTGTGTAAAATCACTGAATAGAATTTGTCTAAAATTGACAAAAATGCACATTTGACATGAAGGCCAGTCAACTTTCACAAACTTTAAATAATGAAGCCAGCCAACCATGTTGACAGAATCAAAGGGTGAAATTATTGACTACATTGTCTAACCCTGCTTAAGCCAGTTCTTTCTTGTGATCACAGTATTATTATAGTAGGTAAATTTACTATTCTGAAATCAAATTTTTTTAAAAAAATTAAAAATTAAAAATTAAATTTTTTACTTATGATTATTGTGTACAGGAGAGATTTAAGTACAGGATGGGAGAAACCCCTTAGCTCAAAAGACAGACTCTTTTGTACGGGCAGTTCATATGTCTGCTTGGTGAATAAGACCATCACCTGAAGATGTGCATATCATGAATTCACTTCTCTCTCCTCTACAATTTGTTAAAGACCTTTTAGAATGCAGTGTATTACAGTATTTTATGAATAAAGCTCATGGACTACCATGAAACTTGGGAAATGTACTGGTCATTATCTGAAAATATGAACATATCAATGTTGCCATGAGTTTTTGAGAGATATTGGCCATTTAGCTTGGTACTTGTTGTGTATGACATAAACTTTTGAACACAAGTAGTGGCCTAGTATTCAATTGATCACCTTCAACCTTAATACATGTTATGGTCATCATTTGACTATCTTCATATTAACAAATTACTTTGCTCTCACAATGTTCATTAGAGTTATTTCCCTTTAAGGCATTCAGCTGACTATATTGTGTGAGCATAGCTTGCCTTGCAGTTTTGTAATGGATCATTATGAAATTTGGTAAAAATCATGGTCATACTCTGCTACAAATAATGATCATACTCTAACTTGGTACAAATCATAGTCATAAACTAACTTGGTACAAATCATGGTCATACTCTAACCTGGTACAAATAATGGTCATACACTAACTTGGTACAAATCATGGTCATACTCTAACCTGGTACAAATCATGGTCATACACTAACTTGGTACAAATCATGGTCATACACTAACTTGGTACAAATCATGGTCATACTCTAACCTGGTACAAATAATGGTCATACACTAACTTGGTACAAATCATGGTCATACTCTAACCTGGTACAAATCATGGTCATGCACTAACTTGGTACAAATCATGGTCATACACTAACTTGGTACAAATCATGGTCATACTCTAACCTGGTACAAATAATGGTCATACACTAACTTGGTACAAATCATGGTCATACTCTAACCTGGTACAAATCATGGTCATACACTAACTTGGTACAAATCATGGTCATACTCTAACCTGGTACAAATCATGGTCATACACTAACTTGGTACAAATCATGGTCATACACTAACTTGGTACAAATCATGGTCATACTCTAACCTGGTACAAATAATGGTCATACACTAACTTGGTACAAATCATGGTCATACTCTAACCTGGTACAAATCATGGTCATACACTAACTTGGTACAAATCATGGTCATACACTAACTTGGTACAAATCATGGTCATACTCTAACCTAGTACAAATAATGGTCATACACTAACTTGGTACAAATCATGGTCATACTCTAACCTGGTACAAATCATGGTCATACACTAACTTGATACAAATCATAGTCATACTCTAACCTGGTACAAATCATGGTCATACTCTAACTTAATACAAAAAATAGTCATACTCTTAACTTTGTACATATCATGGTCATACTCTGTATTTCATGATAAGAAAAATTGGTTTCTGCACATAAAGTTTAGAGTGTTTTAATATCCATATTGAGGAATTTTAGTCATGAGAACTACATAAAATTTACATTACTTTGCTCAAAACTTCACAACTTCCCTCCAAACTTCTTCACCTCCTTGACTGTCCTTCTCCATCTTCTAAACTCAACTTCTTTTCTGACTAGCTTTCCATTCACCATCGACTTCTCCGCTAATCTTAATGCTATCTCCCTCCTAGACACTCAGGACTAAAACTATACCGAAAGTCTCTCCCCTAAAATCTTCCTGTGAAAACAAAGACTTTATTATATTTCCTTAGCCATCTTGTCTCACACTAACCAATAATCAATTTTAAGATAAAGGCTATTACATTTTTAGGTCACGCATTCGTGCACATCGAAATACCCATACGTTCTTGTATGGTAAACACATTGTAATGAAAGCAACTACTTATCATACAGTACTGACATCAATAAATTGCATCACAGTATATATATATATATATATATATATATATATATAGTACTCTTAACTTTGATATACTGAACAATATCACAACAATCAGATGCATTTCTAAACATTACACTCCAAAAAAGCACACAAATATTCAAATATCCATGCTCTGATATATTACAGCCATATTAACTAATTGAACCCACTGCAACCATTTTCCAAAGTTACAATTCAACAGTTGCAAAATATAGAATATCACCTGAATAAATGCACTAGTTTACTATGAAGTAACCGAATAGCGAATTATAATTATTAATTCTGACCACGAGCTATCAATCGACATAATTCTTTACTTAATTAAAGCTCATTTCTCAAATACACATGTAAATTATTTATTACAAATTCAATTATACGTACTAACGATTCTAAAAATGAAATGTATATGCTGCACATAATTAAAATTACAATGCCGTAATATTCTGCAACATTCGAGCAAATAACCTACTGACCTTTACCAAGATTTGTCTTTCTTAAAATTTCCTAAGTTACCCCACCATGTTATGATTGACTTCCCCGGAGTATTTCTTTATAATTTGTCGGCACGATGTTTGGGCAATTACTATGTTCCAGTCTGGAAAATACTAATTTCGGATTGAAATGGTTACCACATCCTCTCTGAATTCGGATTGGATGTCGAGTATAGCCCTTTCTATTAAACTTAGGAGACAATGCCACACACCCGAGCGTCTGCCAACGTGGTGGGATTTACGACGCCTATATGTGTACTTTGTTCTTGAACAAGGCTTTCAACGTCCACGTGCGACTTTTCACATCTAACAAAGCTTGGTTATCGTACCTTTACGAAAAGGACCAGCTATTGTTGTGGTGTCTAACATAAAAAAATTGCTTCTAACCAATTATTTTTCTTCTGACCTACGCAATCGCGGATAGGGCAACGTGACACAGTTTATTATCTTATTAACCTGATGATATGATTTTTTGAAGGTTTATATGATCTGAATTGTCGCTACAGATTTGTCAATGTACACTGAGGCAGAGCTTATTCTGTCCATGTCTGTTCTTTGCAAAAGTGCATACTAAAACTTATTGAGGGATTAATTCCATTATGTATATTGTTTTTCTCACCATTACTAGAAACAATGGTAGATACAACAATTCAGGTGATTATGTCTTCAATTCGATGTTAGAGTTTTTAAACAAGTCAATATTAACCTGTTTGGGCAAACTCAGAAACCTTGAATGTGGCGAAATGATGTTCAGTAAAACATTCGTCTCATTTACGTGTCTAGGTGTGGTGTCAGTAGTGGGTTTAAAGAGTTTCCTTTAGTCTTTTTAATCAATAGTAATTGTTTCCAAGATCTATAAAATGTATTGGGAGTGGATTCCCCGAACTTTCAATCTGAACTAACCCTATTAACAGCACATGTTGATTTCAATTAAGTGTTTAACCTAAAATTAAAAACTGAAGATATACAAGAAGGTCAATAGCATACTCTCCATTTTTGCCCAAATGGCTGAGTATGATGTTTGCAGGATGATTTGATATTAGAAAACAGTACAGCACTACCCATGTCACCTACATTAGCTTTTCTTTTACATTTACCCTTTAAATTGTCCTACTTACATTTACCAGTAATTAGTCTTATTTAATTTACCGTATAATTTGTTATATTTTGGTTATTTTCGTCTACTAAGCAGATATTTAAATAATTAAACCAGAGTGCAACAGTGGAATATTCGTAAATTTATTTCACTGGCGTTAACATAGTGAGGCAACTTTTCCGGCTACGACGGTGTCAGCAATATTAGCGTTAAAGTTATATATCAGGAGTATTTTAAAGTTTTGTATTTAAGATTTATCTTAATTTTTTATATTAAAAGTGTTTATTGTTTTGTTTTTTTTGTTTGTTTTTTTTTCATTAAAGTTGTATCTTCAAGTTTTGTATTATTATTATCGCTTTGTTTTACAGTTTTGTGTTCAAGTTATGTATTAAGGTTTGATGTTAAAGTTTTGCATTTATGTTTTGAATTATACTTTTATCTTTAAGTCTTACATGTCATCTACAGTGGTAATATATACAAGCCAGATACCAGATTTTCTAATTTGTATGTTGTGTTTGTTGTTATTCCCTACAGCGATCTCAAGTGTGCATTTTCACAGTCGGATGTCAGAAAATGGCGTCATATTGTAGGACTTAACCGATGTTATTTTTGTTACATGTATGAAATGGTGATAAAAAAGAAAGTGCTTTCAAAAGTGAATACTCCTGGATAATAAAAAAAGATGCACAGCATGCCAGTACAACTTTTAAAAAAATATAAGTGGGTGGCTGATGTCGAAGCCTACACCATCAAAAAGCGACTGCGTAAGATTTGAATGCATGCATTCCCGATCATACCAATAGAGCACATACGGCATATATTGTTACTTTGTCGTTCCGTTTCTATAGTTTCGCTTAATTTATTTTAAGATATCCTTGGAGGGACATCCTTGTCCCATAAACACATTTCAATTTCGAGTAACAGAGTTTTAAAAAATGATAATTAAAAAGGATCTTGGACTTTATGCAACACACTGTATGACAACACATTTTGGACCTGCCATAACGCGCTGAAAGTAAGACATTTTCGCAACAGATGATCCATCATAAGCACCATGATACAAATTTCGTGACCGAGACAGATTGATCTAGAATGCACACTCTCTATTTAATAATGAAGAGCTTTATCGACAATCTACAGCTTGACGACACCAGCAAGTAAAATTGCATAATAATGCAAAGAAATTTAACAAATAATTTTAAAGTTTACTAAGAGATCAGCACATGATAAGTTCATCTGTCATTTTCCTAGTAACGACCTTGACCGTGGAGCTAGTTACTTGACTATTGTATGATAAAGTGTGGACTATGTAAGGGGTCAAATGTGACAGCGTGGATTAAAATAAAATAGGTCAAACCGACTTATGTTATCCCTTGTTTACCCATTGTTCTTCAGGGTATGAGGGATATCTCTCAGTACTCGAGACACTACTGAGGTAGCATATATATATATATATATATATATATATATATATATATATATATATATATATATATGTGTGTGTGTGTGTGTGTGTGTGTGTGTTTAATCTTCATTGGTTCCAAATTTAGCAGCAGAGGGGGCGAGCCGGACAACATTTTTAATCAAGTTTTCAATGGATTACGGCTTAAAACAATGAAATCAGGCAAAAAAATCAATGAAATCAGGCCCAAAAAAATCAATGAAACAGGCAAAAAATAATAATGAAAAAATCAATGAAATCAAAAAACATGATCCTGAAGGGTTTTCAAAATGAGTAAAAACTCTTCAACCGAATATTTTATCAAGTCCGATACGATATCGTGTCCTCGGGTCTGCTAAATTTATTGTCACAAATCCGTGTGGTTTTGACTGAGCATGACTAAAGAAATTTCGAAATTGATTATGATTCATATCACCGCAGCACCAAGTTTGCCAAATATTTCGTAGTGTATGAGTATCAACTCCGTTAAATACACACAGCAGATTGCAATTATCGCGAATCACTTTTGGTATTTGTGTGTACCGTTGAGTGACATATATCACGTCCGTGTTTTTGTGCCTGCCTCGGGAAAAAATCCTAGCAGGATTTTTTTGATTATCTAACATGATATTATCGTATACGACTAAATTGTTAATACTTCCATCGATGTCTTCCACGGAAGGGGCTTCATCAATATCAGTAATAAATTCAATAAAATCATCGTCGATTTCAAATTCTTTTGCTTTCTCGTTAAAATCCTTTAGCACTTCATAACATCGCTGATCGTCTACACTCGGGGCTATTAAATACAATTTGTCCCATTTCATCCATCTTGTTATCAAATTAAGTAACAGTTGTGTCTTTCCACTTCCAGATGGTCCGATTATAATCATTCTAATTGAATTCGGTAACATTTCATGGTGTTTAATAGGTTCCCGTCGTCGGGTAGCTGAATAATCAATTACATTCATGCTGTTATATATAAATTATGGATCTATATTGTGTGAAGTGTAAAAAACGTACTGGCACAGATGACTTGACGACGATTACAACAAAAAATAACCGATCAGCGCTTTCTGGTAAATGCGTACAATGTAGTACAAAGAAATTTAGATTTGTTTCTAAACCCAAGGAACCTTTAAAAAAAACGAGGAGGTGATATTGCAGCCAAGCTAACTAAACTCCCTGGAACCCCATGGGCAAAGTATCCAGGAGAAAAACACCTTCCAGGGTATAGTTATTGTGGACCGGGAACAAGACTTGATATCAGACTCAATGATCAAAATCAGCCCCGACCCGGTGAAGAACCAATAAACGCCATTGATAAGGCCTGTCACCTTCATGATGTTGCTTATAAAAGCAATAATCTGCAACACAGGCATCTAGCAGATGTGAAATTAATTCATGCGTTAAATGCTATTCCTGATAAATCTTTCAAAGAAAAATTGGCTTCCTTTTTGATAAAATCGGCTATGAAAAGCAAATTGATGTTAGGTGCTGGTAATTAATAACAACATGGAATCTATTTATTATTCTCCAAGAGGATACTGGAGGGGTAAATCAGCAGTCCATAAACTCGCTAGCGCTGCAAAAGTGAAAAAAACCACTGCGGCGGATTGGTTATCTAAACAGGCACTATGGCAAATTTATCTACCACCGCCTAAACAAATTCAATTCTCGCATTTTGATGTGACCTTTCCTAATGAAGTTCATCAGGCTGATATATTATTTCTGCCACATGACAACGGTTACAAATACGCTTTAACCATAATTGATATTGCAAGTCGATACAAAGAAGCAGAACCGTTAAAAACAAAATCGGCCACTGAAGTGGCTTCTGCATTTGAAAGGATTTATCGAAGGGGTCCTCTGCACTGGCCAAATCTATTACAAATTGATCCTGGCAGGGAATTTCAGGGTGCAGTGTTATCAATAATGAAACATCATAATGTCACTATCAGACGGGGGCATACTGCGCTACATCGTGATCAGGCAATTGTTGAACGGTTTAATAGGACGATTGCTGAGCGGTTATTTGGATATCAATACGCAAAAGAATTTATCCAAGAAAAGCGATCCCGTGAATGGGTTAAAAGGTTATCAGCTGTGATTACTGCACTGAATAACGAGATTACTAGAACAATTAATTTGAAACTTATCAATGCGATTAAAAAGAAGTCAATACCTGAAAAACCACAAAAAGATTTCAAAGAACCAATTCTTGGTAGTAATGTCATTGTGAGATATTTATATGAACCAGGAGAGCTTGAAGGGGGCAGAAAAAGGGCTACTGATCCTATTTGGAGTGTTACTGTACACAAGATATCTAGTATAACACGATCTACGGGTAGACCTCCAGTCTATAAACTGGATTCAACTGCCCCTCAACGGGGTTTTACTAGACAACAATTACAAGTAATACCCGAGGATACTCAATTGCCACCGCATGGTCTTAACTAGCGCCGTTGCGTCTGTTGCACTCAAGACAAGTTAACATCACATTATTTCTGACATGACCGAGATTGTTATTTTTTCTGTCTACGGTGAATTGGCGAGGATCCTTATCCGAATACTGCCAACGCATTATACAATTGCAACTTGCGCAGTGATTATTCTGTTGTTTCTTCAAAGTGATTATTAATTTAGCATCAATATCAAATTCTCGTTGTTTTTTTTTTGTCCTGTTGTTTGTAACCGGAGAGTTTTTTATCAATAATTTTAACATCAATATCATCCATTGTTGTGTCATTATCATCGAAAACAATTCTTCGAAGTTGATTTATTTTTCGTACTCTGGATACTGAAAGATAGACTAAATTTGACCATTCGATGCGATTATCTACCATCCAAACAATTGTATCCGATATAGTCAATCCCTGTGAAGAATGTATTTTTGCTGCGTATCCTAGCGTCCATGGGGATTTATTAGCACGCAATGCATCTTCAACGACATTGATATCAACCAGCACAATATCATTTAATACCAGAATTTGTTTTTCACTCTGTCCTGGAATATCAACTTCAATGTTCTGTTTTCGTGTATCCGATGGCCTATAACATAACGGCACTGGAAGTGTTGCAAATTTTTGTTTATGCAATTCAAATAATTTCATCTGAAGTGTGTCCCTGACTATTTTTCTACTTGCAATTATCAAATCATCTGGTCTCCATGCTTCCCAAAACTCATTCATTGGAGTTTCTGAAATTATTTTACGCGCTATTTCACACTGGATTTTATCCGGTTGTAATCTAATTAATTTCTTAAATTCTTTTAATTCATTATCAAGTGATCTATGATCGGTATCAATTTCTTCATAATAGTCTACAAAACCCTTTAGCCATTCATGTGGGGATGCACCGACAAATGGTGGTGGTTGTCCGTGATCACCGCACATGACGATTTTTGTATTTTTTAATAACAACCACTCAAGAAATATTTTTAATACATCTTCTGACACTGTGTCTATTTCATCCCAAATGATAATTTCAGGAATAAATTTCTCTCCCATGCGCTCAGGAGTCCATTTATCTCCTTTCCATCTAAAGAAACTGTGATAGGTACAGGCATTTACCCCTCTCTGTATCATTTCTCTTGCAAGTCTGTGAGTTGGTGTTAGCACAATCATGTTTGGATTGGAAACGCGAAATAATTCAATTGCCCGAGTTGTTTTTCCTGACCCACCACAACCGTTTAAATAAACTGTTTTATACCGGCATATTGGATCAGAAATCGGTGGTGCATTAGAAAATTCTGAACACTGATTGCTTTCTAAATAATTATTTTCAATTGTAACATCTGCTGATTGAATATAATCACGAAGCATTTCCTTCTTAATTCTCCATGACCCCCAATTCTCGTTGCCAGTAGCCTTAAAATCAGCCATTTTGCTATTTATGTAAAATGAGTCAGTGGCAACTCTAACTGCGGTGTTAGGAAATTTATTGATCATTGAAAACAGATTAATAGAAGCATAACCGAGCATAGAAGCTCTTAAGTGTGTGTACTGCGGATTGTACCCATCATTGTAGGTAACAATTGTACCCAATTTGGTTCCATTGGACAGAAATGCGTCTTTACGATTGACATATAGGCCCCTATTCGTTAAATCCGCGATTACAAAATCGTATTCAGCATTGTCTATAATCAATCGTGAAGAATATCTTGTATTATCGTATTTACCACCTTGGGTAAATTTACCGATTATTCTTCGTCCAAGATCTTTTGCTTCATTGTTTCTGATTTCAAATAACTGTTTGGACCAATCCATGATTTGTTGTTCACTGAAATTCGGAAACAGTTTTCGTTGTTCGCTAATTATTTTTTCTAGATCAGGTTGTGGTAACCAGACTGATTTCTGTGCTCGAAAGGATATAATTGCTTCACTGACAATTAATGATTTTAACATCTTACAATCAAGCATATACCGTAATAACACTATTGGCATCCAGTGTTTTTCAGACGTGTTTACCAATCCAAAGATAACTACACGGATGAAGTCCTGTAGCCAATTCAAATGATACTACACAAGCGAATCCGGTTAAATCAAAATCGGGCAGTGGTCCATTAATCGCAACACGGGTCATTTCGTGTGTGGGGTGTCCAAATCGTTTGAAATATTTCTCGCATTCTCCATACCCGAGAAAACTTCGTGGATAACACGCAATCATATCAACGGAAATAACGGTTTCAAGGTCGTATTTTGTATTCCATAACCCTCCATGACTGTATTCAAGACAGGACAATCTGACATCTGATAAAAACTCACTTCTTGTTGGTTTCCACGCGTTTTTCTTTCTAGCAAAATGTGCTGCAATTGATGGTAGTGTAAAACAGTTTGCTAATAATTGATCGTTGTTTTCCCCCTCCCCAGAACTCTGGGGTGAAAACTCACTAGCTAGTTTTTTCATTTGATTATGCAGTTCTTCGGTACGGTACAATTCTCCGTTGGGCCTTACAAACTGATCAAATCTACATTCCTCGTCTGAAGTACTATGAAATAGCCACATTGACACGGGATCGTTTTTACTCAAATTGTAAATAGCATCAAATAATTTCTGCTCTGAAAAAAACTCTTCGGTTCCAAACAGAGTTTGGGGTAGATATTTTACGGTTCTATCCCGTGGGAATATTGTTACTGCAGATAACCACGCGTGTTCATTATGATCAATAATTTCAATTGGGGTTCCTTTTTTTGATTGATATTTCGGTTCTTTTAATACTTCACCGGTGATTGTTCTTACCGATATTGGAAATCTCAATGATGTTTCTAATTTAATTATATCCTGAATTGTTGCCCCATTCTCTTTTACCGTTAATTCCCACTCGGTTATTTTTTTTCGTCTTAGATCAGTTAGTTTATTCCCCCGGGACGCATTTGTGAAGTGTTCCATTTTTCGTTCTGCTACACAATTGAGCCCTGTCGAATATTTCATGGGTGCTAGTTTTGCAATATCAGGTTTTTCATTGAGCAGATATATCCCGTAAACAACTGCTGTGACAGGATAAGATCTTTCGTAGTATGGTTTGTCAATTCCGGTCAAAATTCCTGGTTTGGAATCTTGATTCACGGTGACAGTTTTTTTGTCCCTGTGAATGGGTTCAAATTTATCCCTAATAATCCATTTTCCATCATCACGGATAAGGAATTTTATTCGGAAAAAATGACTTTTTTCCCCAACACGTGAAATTATCACTGCTGCTTTTTCATCATTCATGGTAGCGTCAACAACACCATCAATTCGAAATGTTGACCAACAATAAGATACTCCATCACGCTTGAATTCATTAAAACAGTCTCTGATTTTACTAATCATGGCTTTATCAAGAATTTTATTTTTGGGTGTATTAGAAACTATATCAAGATTGAATTGAGCGTCTTTCCAGGGCAATCTCTTGTTACGTTTTTTGGGTTTATCGAGATTAAATTTAGGATTAATTTTCAATAATCTCTTAAACTCCTTCATTTTTCTGTCTATTAAACGTTTTTTTGGTTTATCGAGATTAAATTTAGGATTAATTTTCAATAATCTCTTAAACTCCCTCATGTTTCCGTCTCTTGGACGTTTGAGATTAATTTTGTTACGTTTTTTGGGTTTATCGAGATTAAATTTAGGATTAATTTTCAATAATCTCTTAAACTCTTTCATGTTTCCGTCTCTTGGACGTTTGAGATTCATTTTCAATAATCTCTTGTTTCCGTCTCTTGGACGTTTTTTTGGTTTATCGAGATTAAATTTAGGATTAATTTTCAATAATCTCTTAAACTCCCTCATATTTCTGTCTATTGGACGTTTTTTTGGTCTATCGAGATTAAATTTAGGATTAATTTTCAATAATCTCTTAAACTCCTTATCAGTATTGAATTGAGCATTTTTCAAGGGTGTTCTCTTTAACTCCCTCATGCTATATTAAAAACAAGTATTTAAATGAAAGATTTATGTATAATGAATCACTGCAAATGGCTTATGATTGGATCAGTAACCCCGTGTAACAAATCATGCAGAAATGAGTTCTGTAGGTATCATATGCAAAGCTTTCGTCGTGGGAGCCTTGGTCCGTTACCCTGTATTCGATGTGGGGTTGGGGTCAGAGGGGAATCGCAGTTATGTATTGCTTGTGGTGGAAAGCGATACAGGGAATTGAAGCGTTATTATGATAAAAGAATAAAAAATGGACAATCAATCAGAAATTATGACCCTGACCCTGACGCTGACAAAGTCAGTATCAAGGATAAAATCATAAGAACTCCCCAAGACTACATCGAAAGATTCTCCAGTGATGTAATCATTAGACCAAACACTGAATTAGACAAACAATAGTATTAGTATACGAATGAACCAAGAATTCAGACCACACCTAGTGATTACAAATTATGAAGCATCCAGTGATGGTACTGTCAGAAACCGTAGACTGAAGAAACCGGTCGGTTTTGTGAGTAATCATGGGTATTTGATGTTTACTGTTGGAAAGAAGAAATATTACAATCATCGTTTCGTATTTGAATGTTTTAATGGATTGATCAAAGATGGTCTTGTTATCGATCACAAGGATTTTAATCCAAGGAACAATTCTTTATCAAATCTGCAAGCTATCACACAAAGTGAGAATTTGAAACGAGGTGGGACTGGAAAATACTCGAAAAAAGCGAGACCAGTAAAATCTTTGAATACAACAACTAATGAAGAAACAATTTTTCAATCCATGACAAGCGCCGGCAGGCACTTCGATATTTGTCCATCTTCTGTTCAAAAAGTTGCAGAGGGGATTTATCGATCTGCCATTTCAAAAGAGACCGGACAAAATGTTCAATTTAGTTATGTCTGATACGTCATATTTTTCAATTAGAGATATGTCATTGTTATAGAATAATGAATTCTGAAAACATGAATAGCATCATAGTTGAAATAGCAAAATTGAAAAATCAGGATATCAAACTATCAGATGGGTTAAATCCTGATCAAATCAAGTCGGATTTTCAGGATATAGAATACGGAGTTAACAACAATAAATATATGCTACCAAAGAAGTATGCACTCATCAAAAAAATTCAGAATTCTATTAGAGACTCTCTTGCATTTTCCAGTGACATCAGTGTGTTCGTTCCGTTGTATACTATCGTAGAAGGAATACGAAAAGAATTAGGTAACGAATACGAATTGAAAAAAGAAGTCAACTCTAAAATTAGAAACCTACGGGCGTTAATTCAAGAAAATGAACACTTTTGATTGCCCGACCATTTATCATTTTTTGATTGTGACCGACCACTATCATCGACCCTCATTTTTTTAGCCGACCTTCAAGAGGGATGTCAAAAATAGAATGGAGCAAGTGCTAGTATTATTTATTTTTATAAGAATTTCCACACTTGCTCCATCATTGATAGAGCCGTTAAAACAACAAAATAACACTTCCATGATGGTGTTAAAAATCATCAGATGTGTCAAAAATAGAATGAAGGAAGTGTCAGTATTAAATATTTTATATACAATTTGGTCACTTCCTTCATCAATGATAGAGCTGTTAAAACACTTCCACGATGGTGTTAAAAAATCATCCGACATGTCAAATTGGAAAATTGTTTTCGTCTGTTAGGTCGGGATTTGCAATTGAAAAATTGTTTCTGATTTCAAATAATGGTCAATGAAGCATTAACGACCCGATTGGCTCGTGAACGACTAGATGCAATTAGGAGATTTATACCAATTCGTGACTCTGTCAGGAATAAACTGCAACAACGACAGAGTCTTCCGACTGATTTTGCTGCGGGATCTGAAGAATTGTTTAAACCAGTAACCACAGCAACGAAGGAGGTAGTGTCAACAATCTCTGAACAAGGAAAGACCTTTCTCCCTGTGTTAGAAAAAATAGCACAAACAAAACAAATGGAATCAAAAAGAACAGTAGATGATTTACGCGTGAAATTTAACGAGGAAGGGTTAGCAGCAATTGATAAGACTGATCCAGCAGAAATTCCTGCGCTTGTTGTTGCGACTTATGAAAACAGAAAAAAAATGTTCAAACCAGAACATCATAAATATGTTAGAAATATAACCCATTGGGCTGATATATTCTACAAAATCAAAACTGAAAAAAGTCAAATTAAGACAGATAGTGCATCATACATTGAATATATCAAGATGGTGGATCACGTGTATAATCAATATGAAGAACTAAAACAACAACAAAAAACGCCAAAATTGCAAAGAAAGCGACAGCAACCTGCAAAGAAAATATCTTTCTCGCCTAAAAACTACAACAACTACCACCTGATGATGATGATGATGATACTCTTGATTATTTACAAACCACGGATACAGACAAACTAGATGAAGCAACTGGTTATAGCGGAAGTGGATTAGGAAACCCAAGTAGGGTATGTCCTGATAGTGTTATCAATGATGTATCACGATTAGATGTTCTTGTAGGAGGTTTCCGAGCTGGAAATAATTCACCGGAAATAATTAATGAAGCAGCTGATATCTGTAGACGGTTATTTCAAGGCGGTATCATGGATATCAAAACATATCGAGATTTCATTGGCGAGTTAGTGGAAAATGGGTATCATAGTGACTGAATTGAAAAGTCAATTTATTAGATAAATAACAATTGAAAACACTAGTGTTTTTTATAATAAGATGATCATACACTACAATCATGATAAACCAACCCCCGTCTATGTAGTTAATTCACGGTTTCCAGTTTATAGAGCATACTACGGAGATGGTTTAGGTAATACCATTGCAGGGTTTTTTGCGAGAATGGCCCCAAAAGTGATGCCGTTAGCTAAACAATTATCAATGAAAGCCATTGATGTTATTCGTGATAAGGGTATTGGTGCTGTTGGAGATCTTGCCGGAAAAGCGTTTTCAGCCGCGAAGAATAAATTAACATCATTAGTGAGACGAAAAAAGAAACCGTTACCGTCTACAGCGGAAATGCCTGCAAGTGTTAGTAAAATTATAAATAACGCAGTAGATGAAAAATTAGCGTCGATGGTGACTCCAAGTGACCAAAGCAATATTGCAAATATGATAGCAGGAAGTGGCTTTAAAAAACTACGACGATGAAATGGAAAATCGCGATTTAGACTCTGATAAATAGAATAAAATGTTCAAACAGTCACGTGATCCAGCGTTTGATATAGACGCCCCAGTTGGCAAGGATGATTCTGTACGCGATTATCAATATTACGCCTATCATGCCATAGACTCAAATAGTCGATCAAGAATTGATCTTCAAGTCCATGATACCAGTAAATACTTTTTGCCTTGTGAAGCATTTATTGAAGTAGAAGGAGAACTTGTACCAGCTGCTGATACTACTGCTGTACCAGCACCGTATCCAGGTGGTACTCAAGTCGGTTTTGTCAATAATGGTATCATGGCGCTATTTGAGAGTGCTAGATATCTCATTGATGGAAAAGAAATTGAGTCGATAGATCGTGATGTTGATGTGGCTACAACAATAATCGGGCTAGCAAGATATTCTGATGATTATACAAGATCAGCAGGACCTTCTATGATGTTTGCAAAAGATGTTAAAAATACCGCTGGAGGAAATCAATTTGTTGTAAGACGACCAAAGAATAATGCTGGTACCGCTAATATTGATGCCGAGGATATGAATATAAATAACGATGTTAATTTCAATCTAGGAGCTGCAACACGTATTTCAATGTTGCATGATAGGCGTAAATTATTTTCATGCGCGATTCCACTGCATCACATATTTGGATTCTGTAGAAATGTCAGAAAAGTTATTTATGGAGCGAAGCATACAGTAGCACTGGTGCGAAAGAGTGATGATAATGACGCAATTTGGAGGATTCCAGCAGACAATGCAAATCCCAATGCTGATGCTGGTAAAGTCAATTTAACAAAAATATCATTGTGGATGCCAGTGTTGACTCCAGCAATTACCGCAGAAGAACGATTACTATCATTTATGGACCAGGAGGGAAATTCGTTGTTGAGTTGGTTATCATTGAGTACAGATGTGAAGCAATCAAATCTGAACGGGTTATTCACGTGGAATCTAGCATCAAAACAAGGCATGGCTGCACCACGTCATATATTTATTGCGTTACAGGATAACACACGAGTTGGCAATCAACTCTCCAGCCATATGATATTTGATCAGTTAGGTGTTAAAGACGTCTCACTGAGAATAAACGGCCAGCAGGAACCATCTGAAGATGTACAACTTAATTACACCGAAAATCATATTGCACGCGTGTATCACAGGTTGTTGTCATTTATGGCACGTGATCAAAATGTCGATACTGGTCTACAAATATCACAATTGGATTTTAAGAGTTTATATCCTATCTATTACTTTTCACTGGAACATCTTGATTTAACAAGACAGTCTGTCGTTGATATACATTTTAGAGCTAATGTGACTCGTCCTGGTGCTATTGCTAATTATAGAGCGGTTGCTGTCATTCTCAGTGATAAATCAATGCTACTTGAAGGTGTTGGAGGAAGAATGAGAGTGGTAGATGCACCAGTGGAAAATCTTTGAACGATTTTTCCATTGAATCGCTTTACAATTTAGAATCAATCTATTATGTATAATATGTCATATAGTAATATTAGTGTTGCGTTAACTCCCGGTCAAATCAAGAAATTGCAATCGGAATCAGCTAAAAAATGTGGAACCACTATCACGCTGAAACCTAATCAAATGAATGGCGGTGCAAATAAATTATCGCTGACAACTCGTCAAATAAAACACTTCAATGATGCACTTGTAGCATAAAAAGGTGTTCAGATTACTCTTTCTGCGGCTGCTATCAAAAATATGATTAAAACAGGCGGTATATTTCCATTGTTAGCTGCGATTCCGGCCTTGATTGCAGCAGCAGCCCCAGCTGTGGCTAAAGCAGCGGCGTTAGGAGCCGTTGGTACTGCAGCAGGAATGGCACTAAAGAAGGCATCTGGACAGGGATATAAAAAAAAGGGAAGGGGTCTAAGACTACCAGGAACCCCGTATTCATGGTACAGCGGAAAAGGTCTAAGACTCCCAGGAACCCCGTATTCATGGTACAGCGGGAGATCCATTCACGGATCAGGCCTGAGACTAGGACCGGTTTATTAATTGAGGAACCGATGGTTCCTATGTCCAATTTTGATTTAATGAATGCTGCTAAAAAACTAGCGATTAAAAATTTCAGAGGTGTCTTTATGAAAGATCAGTTACCACATCAACCAAACAACACTGAAACAGGTATCATTAATCTCGATAACAGCACAGGGCCAGGAACTGGGTTGCATACGCTATTGATCCACGGGCAATCGTCTATTTTGATTCATATGGATTAGCACCGCCAAAAGAGTTTATGCGTTACATAAAAAAAATTCCAATGAAGACTTGGTATTCTACGCTACCAACACAACAAATGAATGATTCACCAATATGCGGCAGTGAAGTATTAAATGTCCTTAACGCTATTTCAGCATCTAGAAAACCACCACACATTGTCGTAAATGAATACACTAGTAATCGATGTCGTCAAAAACGATTTTAGAGAGAGGTGTATAAAATATCATGATTGATATTTGGGGGAGATCTTTGAAACCCAAACCCGATGGCACTGCAACCCCTGATTCTATCAAGGACATAAAAAAAATAATCGAAGATGAAATAGCTGAGACGTTGAACTTAACAAGTGTTGACCCCGGGGAAATAGTTGTATTTCAAGACAAACAGGGTAAATTGAAAACTAGTAATGTCTCTCTGGATGATATTTTGATTAAACAACGAAACGCAATCGATGATACTATTGTGTTATTTTCCGATCAGGGTAAACTCAAACCGGGTGTACTCTTTTCGACGATTACAGATCGATTAAAAACTCTCAACGATGAATTGAAAAATTCTGTGTTGGAACTAACAACACTTCAATCTAGAATTGAGGATAACGGAAAACAGTTTACATCATTCCGTAGAAATATCATTGATAAATTTATTGGAACCCCGTTGGATAAAATTGAACTAAAACTCCCGGATATCAAAACATCCATCGATGAGACGAAAACCTTCATCAAAGCCATCAAAGGGGATGCAACGAGGATGATAACAATTATTGAAAAAACAAAAATTCCTCATGCGAAAACCAATAACGTAGTATACACGATCCAACACGGATCATTTGCGTGGACACCTACAAACAACAAATTAGATATCACTGCAACCGTTAAGGGTATTTATCGATTAACACTAGTAACACCATTGACTCAATTTAATATTTCATCGTCGAGTTCATCCGGGGTCAATAATACGATTTCAACGATCATCGACAAGGATACAACTGAAAAGTTCACGATAACATCTACTGATAAAAATTTGGTTAGGGTTTCAACAACATGGTATGTGGAATTCGTAGCGGATTTAAGTAAATAACTGTTTCAATTGAAATCGTAAACTGATTTAAAAATAAAATGATTTCATCATCGCAATATCGTTATGATCAGGTCAGAGAATTTCAAACTAGACTCAAAACCCTCACTGAGGAGTATGCAATGAAAATTAAAAAATATCGCAGGAGAATTACCGCAATTGATGTTACTGTGTACGCTGTGAGTGGTGTAATCACCGGAGCCGGTATTATACTGTCTTCAGTGACAATGATGGTCCCGATAGCTGTTCCAATTTGCATTTCTGCGGCAACAACAATCGCGGGAATAATTTCAATAATAACAACAAAAAAATATCATCATGCAGCCAACGGAAACTACAAGACTACATAATTCAATTTCATGTTGTGTCCACTGCATACTCGCAATTATCCTCATTGATATCGTCATCTCTCGATGATACAATTATATCAGAGAGTGAGTTTTCAGCGATGGTCAGTATTTATGATTCTGCGATGTCAAAATTAGAAATACAACAACATGAGTATAATAACAATGACAACACAGATGGAATTACTTCAACAAATAGTGGAGAACACAAACCCAGTACAAACCAGCATGATCTCAATAACATCAACGAATCCAGAATTCAGTGTGAATTTCCCTATCCCAGTCCCCGTGAAGGAAATCGCGCTAGCAAATTTACGAGTGTATCACAGTTGGCCTAATATCAGATCAAAATCATTTGGTGGTCAACAACCCAATAATTCACTGGTGTTTGCAAATAAGAATAAAGACGACGGTACCCCAGACTGGAACGTTGTTTCGATGCCAACCGGATCATACCAAATTGAACAAATCAATAATGAATTCGCGCGTAGAATAAAATCCATTACTGGAGCAGAATCAAAAATCGCTATAACGGCTCATGAACCAACACTATCATCTGCCATTGAAATAAGCACAGATGGTTATGTCGTAGATATCTATCAGAGTTCTATAAGAACCGTACTGGGATGGCCTGAATTACCACCCCCGGGAAAAACCGTTGATTTACCAGAACCAAAAAAATCCGATTATGTCACATACACGACAAAATTTGACAATCCAATAAAAAGCTATAGCGATTATGACAAATTTAATTTTTTCACTGAATTAGATGAGGGAGGGGATAAATACTACATAACTCGACAGGATAAAATCACTGAAAATTTCACAGCGTTCAATAACGATATTTCACTGTTGTTAATATCCCTTAAATCCGGTACTCTCACCCGAGATGAATTTATCAACGTCGTAGAAACATGTAACAGAATCCTCAGTGACATGGATATATTTCATTCACTAATCATACGAGAGGTATCCCTTGCAAGACATCCTAACACGAAAATAAAATTTGCGACAAAATATCATATAAGCGTAGAAAATATTTCCGAATTCAATCTACCAGGATATAATCTCTTAGAATTACAAAAATCTCTCAATGATGCCATCGATGAAGGTTTCAAAATAATTCATGACGAATGGAAAAAAACAACATCACAGGAAATAAAAATCCTCAAACACAATAATGACCCAGATGGTGGCGGCAGGCATATTGCTCCGTTCAATGTGAATATTTCATCGGTGATTGCGCTCAGTTTAGTATGTGATGTTATCGAGGAAAGTTATCAAAAAAATTTAGAACGATCAAATCAAGCTCAGCAGGGATATATTTTGTATTCATTTGCACCAACAACCCCTCCAGGATAAATAATTATTGAGTCCCCGGTGAATCCAGTCTATATGCGATGTCATAATAATTCATTAACCAGAATTAATTTCAAACTCACTGACCAGTCTAATAATCTGATTGATCTACAAGGTGAAGTTTTACAAATTAGTCTGTTTGTGAAATCCTGAAAGGATTTTCATCCTGAAGGATTTTCGTCATCGGATTGGATAAAATATTCGGTTGAAAAGTTTTTACTCATTGCATAATCGTCTCCATTGGCAAATGGAGGCTTTCTCTTTTTTGATTTCATTGATTTTTTCATTATTTTTTTTTTGCCTGTTTCATTGATTTTTTTTGCCTGATTTCATTGATTTTTTGCCTGATTTCATTGATTTAAGCCGTAATCCATTGAAAACTTGTTTAAAAACGTTGTCCGGCTCGCCCCCTCTGCTGCTAATTTACATCAGGACATGGATCTTTGTCATTGATTTGTTTTTCCCTGTCTTGACCTTGATCTCAAGGCTCGGGGCGTGACTATGATATTGCGACACACTCTATAGTCTGGTTCCGTGCTTAGTATACTCCTTGCTTACTAAGCAGGGAAGCAGACTACATTCTCTATGGTTATGATGTATAACTGTTTCATTAAACTTCATTGAGAGATTAAAAGTTCTACTCCTAAAAATGATATAAGCGAGAGTGGCATAGTTTATCTTGCGTGACCTTCGCCTTAAAGTTCATGGGGTGATTATTGTTTGCGATACACCATCGATATCTGATATATAAATCGCTAAAGCGTCGTTAATAGTATCAATTTTGCACAGGTACTCTGTACAACGTTACAAGTTGCTGAATTGCAAGTTCTCTTGCTGTGACTTAAGCCATGATGCGGTGGCAGGAGGTGAGGCTATGTGATACGCCGTCTAGATTTATCTGCCCAACTGTTTAAAAGGTTATGAGTCGGACGTGTAAAAATAACCGATGAGTGGGATGAAAAAGATATAACATGATTACCTTTTTAAGACAGACATTAAAAGTAACAGCCTGATGATATAACACACTTTGATAACGCACTACATACGGAATATGAGAATTTGTTGATGGCAGATGTCATGGTGCTAGGATCGGCTACAGTACTACGGATAGCCTCGGCAAATGTCTTCTCCATTTCTTGGATAATCGACTTAAGAGTCTCAGCATGAATTACAACAAGCTGCAAGAAAACGACAGTGGAGTGAAATATATAAACTTATTACACAGCGTTCATATCAGTTAGTGTCATTAAAATGTCATACGTGTTATATGTCGCATTATATCACAAAAGGGAAAGCACTCAATTGAATCAGTCAGTTTAAATTCTGTTTTACTGTTATGTGATAAAAACAGAAGCTTACACCTAAATCACTTGCATATA